>CM076686.1:83247778-83532778 GCA_038501925.1 Xenopus petersii
TCATGCGATGGATGGGTACCCCCATCCGTCGTCAGTGCCCCATGCGATGGATGGGTACCCCCATCCGTCGTCAGTGCCCCATGCGATGGATGGGTACCCCCATCCGTCGTCAGTGCCCCATGCGATGGATGGGTACCCCCATCCGTCGTCAGTGCCCCATGCGATGGATGGGTACCCCCATCCGTCGTCAGTGCCCCATGCGATGGATGGGTACCCCCATCCGTCGTCAGTGCCCCATGCGATGGATGGGTACCCCCATCCGTCGTCAGTGCCCCATGCGATGGATGGGTACCCCCATCCGTCGTCAGTGCCCCATGCGATGGATGGGTACCCCCATCCGTCGTCAGTGCCCCATGCGATGGATGGGTACCCCCATCCGTCGTCAGTGCCCCATGCGATGGATGGGTACCCCCATCCGTCGTCAGTGCCCCATGCGATGGATGGGTACCCCCATCCGTCGTCAGTGCCCCATGCGATGGATGGGTACCCCCATCCGTCGTCAGTGCCCCATGCGATGGATGGGTACCCCCATCCGTCGTCAGTGCCCCATGCGATGGATGGGTACCCCCATCCGTCGTCAGTGCCCCATGCGATGGATGGGTACCCCCATCCGTCGTCAGTGCCCCATGCGATGGATGGGTACCCCCATCCGTCGTCAGTGCCCCATGCGATGGATGGGTACCCCCATCCGTCGTCAGTGCCCCATGCGATGGATGGGTACCCCCATCCGTCGTCAGTGCCCCATGCGATGGATGGGTACCCCCATCCGTCGTCAGTGCCCCATGCGATGGATGGGTACCCCCATCCGTCGTCAGTGCCCCATGCGATGGATGGATGGATGGAGCTTTTCAGTTGAGAAAAATTAGACACTTGTCACAAGCGGGATTTGAACTCACGTCTCCACAAGGAGACTAGAAATCCCAAAAAGAAGAAGAGCTGTACCTGTTGAGTCTGGTACCTTAGACCACTCTGCCACACTGACAGAAGCTGGGTACATATTCAAAAGGGGACATTCTAAAGATAAATTAGGCAGCTGAATCTCTATTAGTGGAAATATACAGGATCTCACATCAGCCAAAGAGGATGTGTCCCACTGTTTTCTCCCTTATATAGCCTAACTCTAGGGACATCCCCTCCAAGTGCCACTGCTCTAGAACCTCCTCTGGAGGGTGGGGGGCTTCCAACCTAACAGCACCATCTAATGACTAAAACCAAAATACCACTACAAACTTATGGCTGTATTAGAGTGTTGCCCTAGAATGGTGATATAGTAGCTGCAAATTAATTTCTGTGTGGTT
Organism: Xenopus petersii; assembly: GCA_038501925.1. Lineage (NCBI taxonomy): Eukaryota > Metazoa > Chordata > Amphibia > Anura > Pipidae > Xenopus > Xenopus petersii. The sequence continues at coordinate 83,249,077 of CM076686.1, forward strand.
AAAACATAATTTCCCTTCATTTGCCATATTTTACTGCTGCATCCTGTCTATCCCTGCTTTATCTACAGTTTCATACGGCCTGTCTTTCACTTTACGTATATAATAATTACTATATTTATGATGGTGCCACTAATCAAGTAAAGGGGATTCTGTTTCCAATTCCAGCAGTGAGTGGATATCTTTATGAAGCCAGCAAACTTCATTATCAATTATCTATTTTATTACTTACAGATGACGCAGTGGGTAAGGCAAAGGTGCCTATGGAAAGAAAGCAGACATATCAGAGCCCCACTTTAATGATCTGAAAACACATTAAAATTGTTCAAGTCACTTGAGAGGAAATAAGGAATCTAAAAAAAAAAACTAAACAGATTATTAGTGACTAGAATGAAAACATTAGAATAATGTAGCCTCCCTTCAGTGGAAACTAGGTAGAGTGATTTCCATGGACAAATCAATAATACATTTTAGAACTAGCGGAGCAGTTTTAATATAAAACCTTAGCTCAATCATGCAATTATTTACTCCACATCACCGGAAAAATATTTATTCCTGAGCAAAATAAGCATCTTTACTGAGTGCATTAATGATGTTCCAGTATCAGGGCATTTTTTCTAATCTAAAAATAAAGTCTGACTCGCACATAAGTATATGGCAAATAATATAGACGCCTCTTCAAAATCCTCTAGTGCTCCAAAATGGATTTTTAGAATTGCAATGCTGGTTTTATACAGATCTCATTTTCCTCTGCAAGTTGGTTAGCGCTGGAAAAATTCTAAACCTTGTCTTGTATTAAGGGTTAAACAAAGTATCTTTCCTTAGGGTGGTGGCACACGGGGAGATTAGTCTACCACCGACAAATCTTCTCTACTTCGGGCGACTAATCTCCCTGAAATGCCTTCCCGGCGGCAAGAATACGAATCACCGGCAGGATGACATACGAATCGCTTTGGTTTTTTTCGAAGTTGCCTCACGAGGAAACTTCGGGCGACTTTGGAAATCCGATGATTCGTATTCTTGCCGGCGGGAAGGTATTTGGGGAGATTAGTCGCCTTCTTCTTCTGACTCTTTCCAACTTTCAAATGGAGGGTCACTGACCCCATCTAAAAACAAATTCCCATTAAGGCTACACATTTCTTGTTATTGCTACTTTTTATTACTCATCTTTCTATTTAGGCCTCTACTATTCATATTCCAGTCTCTTATTCAAATCATTGCATGGTTGCTAGGGTAATTAGGACCCTATCAACGAAATTGCTAACATTTCAAACTGGAGAGCTGCTGACTAAAAAAGCTAAATAACTCAAAAACCACAAATAACAAAAGATGAAAACCAATTGCAAATTGTCTCAGAACATCTACATCATACTAAAAGTTTAAGTTTCCTTAAGGCTGCTAAATAACATTGTTCTGCCACTAGTATATATTTATGCAGCTTAGTTAGACTCAAGAACAAGGTACTGTTAAAATATTACATCATATAATTAAATCAGTAAAAAGAATTGTTTCTTTAAACAGGAAATGGTATTCCTGCATTTTCACAAGTTCAGGACAATGGTTTTTCAAATATGTTCCACGGTTGTTTTTTAATATAGGTGACAAAAGTAAATGAAAATGTTTCTGCTATGAAATGAATCCACACATCAATAAATCTGTTTTGCGAGTCAGGTAATTGTTTGGACTTGTACTTTTAAGTAGCGATTGCAGTGCGTCATCTAGACAAATGGCCAAAAAAAAGTGCTGAAAAAAGCGCAACCCCTGGACATTAGGTCCTCACTATGCCATATTTGCATCACTTCGAAGGTGGGTATCAGTATCAGGTTAAAAAACATTCCCATATGAAATGCATATATACATTTTATTTTGATTATAGTGTTAATGCTATGCTGCTGGGGTAAAGGCATGACAGCGGTATTGTAAGAGATCCTGTTCTTATGTAGATGTGGCTCACTAATTCAGTTGTGTTTGCATACATTCCTTCTCTCTATGTGGTATGACATTCATATGCAGATCATTCTAGCACTTGTGTCTAGCTTTAAAGGACATTTAAGTGGTACATTAACAAAAAACTTAAGGGAAAACAAGTAATTGCCAAGTCCATGCTCTGTAGATGCTGCAGGTTCTGCAAATTGTATTTGCTTTATGGTAATATACGAAGATATTGTATTCCAGATCATGAATACTATAATTATGCAAAAAGAATAAGGCTAAATATATTTTTGATTGGATCTGGCATCATTGGGCTGCATGCAATTTTGTTATAAGCTCATTTTATTCACTTACAGCCTACTGAATTGTCAGCTAATTTTATACCAGACAACATGTTTATGCAATACTCTTTCCTATTAGTGAGGACACTGAAAAACAGCACGTGTTGTATTTGTCTTCCCAGCATCACACAAAGGATACTAATACATATAACTGATACAGATCCACATAGCTCAATTGATATAAGATGAAAAAGTTTAAGGTTTTAAATAAATAATGGTTTGACACTGCCGTAATCCTAAAGGGGTTATTGTAGCTGAATCATGAGATGATATATAAGCTGTTCATTCCTAATCAAGTATCAATCAATTCACACACCCATACAAGAAGACCTAGCGTATCTGGCTTAAATGAGTTTGTAATTAAAGTTTTGGAAACAAATTGAATAGGGAAAAGGATAGAGAGAAATGTCTATCACAATTCATTGACTTTGGAAAGTGGTAAGGTTAAGCTTTCTTGAAGAGATGGGTCTTTTGTATCCTTCAAATCACATTGGCGCTAAACTAAGTAACTTTTCTTCCCCTCCTGTAACCTACCATCCTTATTCCTAACATTTAACCTGTTATTGTCAACATAATTATTTGTGGGCTTATCTCTTGAATTCCCTATTGTCCTATCAGACTCTCCCTTTGATTCCCTACAAATGCTTCCTGAAGACCCATCTCTTCAAGAAAGCTTAATCTTACCACTCTCCAAAGTCAATAAATTGGACACCCAAAAGAGTTTTGGGAAAGGATTACATTGTTGAAGACACTGTATGCCAGAGTTAGAAAGTACATGGCTACTACCATATTCAAAAGTCACCTCAGTCCTGTTTGCAGGAGAACAGTAGAGCTCCAAGAAGGACATTGGAAATTCTGGAATCAAGTCCCTAAAATGCATTCAGCTTTACTTCAAGGCAACAAAGTGGGCAGTTAACATCTTTTAAGGAGCTCTGGCACCATCTTAAGCAAAAGTGATGATTAGTGATGAGCAAATCTGTCCCATTCCTGCAAAAAATTTGCAAAATGGTGAATTTGCATAACAGCGTAAAATTAGCAAAATGTATTGAAGTCAACGGGCATCCAATTTTTTATGCCCTAAACAATTTTTCTCACTCCAAATGCATTAAAGTCAATGGGCGTTTTTTTTGTCCAAATGAATTAAAGTCAATGGGAATTTTTTTGTCTCTGCAAATATTTTCCACAGTTTCGCGTACAAATTCACAGATGGCAAAATATGGCATTTTTATTAACAATTTCCTGACTTTTAGCAAAGTGTTGATTAACAAGACTGTACATAGTTCTGCTAGGAATCCTTACTGATTCTCCAGTCCCATTTTTAATACATTTGCCATTTTCATATTTCTCTTATAAACAAAATAACATTGATTGAAAGGAGGGTTGTCTGAGATATGATGGGTTTATTACTACAGTGAAGACCCAGCATATTTAGATCACCCTGCAATTGCAAGGCTCACTCAGGCTCTCTACACCTACTATAGGGAATTAGTAAACTGTAGTGGCCCTGTAGTGGCTCTATAATAACACCCCCCTTTAATAATTGAGCCCCAGATAGTTCAACAACCTTAAAAGGTGATGGACAACAGAACACAGGGCAGTTAAAGAGATTGAATTTAGAGATGCACGTGAAATTAATCCCAGTTTGTATGGGATCAAGTACAATATGATTTGGAAACTGAGAAAGCTGATATTAAACAAAATACAGAAATATTTCAATTACAGGAAGAATGCAATACTCTGCTAAAGCAGGTAGGGTGGCTTTAAACCTAAATCTAATTTGGAGCAATATAAATGCTTCTTTAGTTTACCATTGCTTTGAGAGTAATCTTATTATTCATTTTAGTAAGGAGCCGATCTGCTTTTGTCTGACTTCTTTCTGTCTCTCCATCCCAAGCAGCTCCAGTGAGTCACACACCAGTCACCAGTCTGCTATGATAGTTTCATAATGAAGAATGGCAAAAACTATGCTGTCTTTGGAATTGCCTTGAAGTTTCAGAAATGGATTGAAATTGCCCCTTGAAAAGCTTTTCTCAGCAATGCAACTAATCTGATGCTAATGTGAGATTCTGAAATACCCTTGCAGCACAAATCTGTCATTTTTCTTGTTGAGACGGAAAAAGAAAACGATTTGATGGAGCAATGGCAGAAAAGAACAATTGGATTTTTCATTTTCTCACTTACTCACCTGCAGCAAGCATCATACTAAACCAATCTGTACATTTAGTACCATAAAAGGCAGTTAGTCATCCCTGCGACACGGCCTTAGCTCATGAGTTTTTTCAAAACATACCTTTTCTGCTTCATTACTCTAATAAAAGATTTGCAATGCACCACACAGAAAGACTAGTGTTATTTAATTTGTAGACACAGGATTAACAGGAAAAAAGGTAGAAACCATGGTACTTTTCATAAGGCAAAATAAATGTTCAGTTATATCTAAAATTTAATTTTTTGTAATTGTATGCACTATGTCTTCAGGTGAAAATAGCTTAGCTTCTTTCCTATAAACAAAGCGATATGTTTATAGGAAAGAAGCACCACATACAGAAAAGGCCAAGAGATGGAAAGGCATACACTACCCTTCATTGTTAAAAGAGCTTAAATTACAATTTTTTGTCCACTTTAAATTTTAAAATCTTGAATTCCATATTATTGTTCTTACAGCATCCTTCAAGCATTCTGATCACTTGTAATGAAAAGCTTAAGAATTCCTCTTCCCAAGCTTTTTATAAAAAAAAAAAATCAAGATATTTTACAGACTTTGTGCATTTTTGCACATATGGCTTAGAACCCTTTATTATTCATTAAAATATATTATGCTAAATAACTGCAAAAATCACAACTTTTTGTATCAAGAACAATATCTGCCTTAGTCCAGCACAAACTGTTGGGTGATACAGTAGCTATGTTTGCCCTTATTCCAAAATATCATACTTTTCCATCTTTGGAGACATAGATCTTTACTGTTAAATGGTTGTGGTTGCCTTGGGCTGATACAGAAGTCCAAAACATAATTTACAACATTTCTAGCCTATTTCTTTAGTTAGGCTTATGCTGCTCCAGTCATTAATTTACCACTACACATATCCATGCACACGGCACCTCTTCCTTGCACCAAAGTGCAATCATAAGCTTCTCTGTATTTGTCTATAGAGTAAATAACAGTTAACTAATGAAGTGAACCCAAGGGGTTAGCTTTCCCTACTGGCTCTGGTTCTATGGTTCCTATGTTTTTTGGAGGTAAGGGTCTCTTATTGGCCCAGGGATAGTTTGACCATCTACTGCTTTTTTTTCTACAAGGAAGCACATGATTTTTCACAGTTGGATTGGAATCCACCTATAACCAGTGGTAGATGCTGCATTTGAGCCTGGAGTAGAAGGTCCTAGCAAAGAAAACTGTGTCCCAAGGGAACCAACTCCTTAGTGAATTAAGAAAGCAGGGATCTAATGAACAAGGTTTTATTCAGTGACAGTTAATGGTCGTGTCATAGTAATCTCCAGAGATATATGCCAGTCAGGAAAATCTTAGTAAGAGTAGCATTTGGATCCACCAAGTATTAGACTGGTAACTCTCCCATGTGGTATCTTGACTAAAAATAAGTGACTCAATTTAAAATGCAAAATTTGTATCTGAAGGTGTCCAAGGTATCTCTCAAACGTTTACCCAGAACCTCTGCAAGTCTCATCTCCTAATAGCCTGGTACTGGTGTCTCTATTGTGATACGGAACCCGGTTCTGGCCAGACTTCTATTTGTGTGTTGGCCTCAAATTTAAGGTGTGGATACTGGTAAAAATTTAAATTTTGTGAATGCAAATGCATTGATAAGAATCCTACAAAATGCATTTACAAACACCAGTCTAAAATATAGAATTCTGCATTGGAATTGCATTTTATACACCCTTCTTTGCAAATCTGTCCAGTATTCTAAGCTGCAGTGAAGGTCTCCCACAAGGCTACCAGTATAATCACTGTACTTTATAGTCATCTATTGCATGAAGAAAACATTGATCTTATCAGAAAAGTACAAAAGCAGCTTGTGTTACTGGAATTACTTTTCATTCTGCTTAAAAATGTATGAAGTGCCCTTAGCATATTCATTATCCTTATGCTTCACTTCCAAATTATAGTTCATTATTTGCATATTTAACTGTCAGTTGTGGTTAGAGTTCCAAACATTTCATTTATCTCTCCCCATTAATTTGCCGAAATAGGAGAAGAGCATGTTTCAGCATGTACCTTGATATAAGTGGAAAAGAGATTTATTTCATTTTTGGGTAACGCAAGTGACATTTTCCAAAAAGCTAAATTAGCCTATAAAGCAAAATGTGAGCGGATGACTCACTGCGGACTGAATTGCTTTGCATCACTTACACATCACATTACAGAATGTACTTTATTTGCGATTCACATCAATGCACACTTGTTACACTTGTTACACTTGCTACACTTCGAATCACAGGCAATGAGGCATACCTAGCATTAAACCAGCTTTGCTATATTTTAAAATAATATCACTTCTAAATGTATTTTGTAATGTTTGAACCAGAAGTGTTTATTACTGAACTATACTGAATGTATTTTTACGTTTAGAAATGAATGAACTGCTCACAAATTGTTTTCCTCCCACAATATTCTCATTTTTTCCTACAATTCCAGCATCATTTTTACTTGAAAATAGAGTTACCAGTGAGAGAGCATAGAGATATCACTTCACAGCTCAGAAAAACATAGAACTGCTCTTACAGCCATACAGACGGCTCTGCCCTCAAGGTCAGGATACTAGTGACCAAGGTTAGCTTGAGCAGAATCAATCCAAGTCTGGGGGCTTATGGGGGGGAATCTGCATACGCAGAATTTTATTTTCTCCCAGAACACTCAAGCACAGAGTACAGAATACCTGCCAACCTGAATACCTGGTTTCAGATGTAAATCATTGCTGCTTTTCTTATTGTATCACATGGCCATTTGGAAATATGGAAGAGTGTCCCGTTTGTGGCAATCCACCACTGTATTCATGGGGCTCATTGCTTATTGTGGAATAAGAAGATTAAGGGAGGGATTACTGGGAATCCATATGATTTGAATGCACAAACAATTACCTCCCAGCGTCAGCACATACTTATAATAAACATTAGTCAATTTTGACAAACAAATGTACCTGTCCTACAATAATTTTTAATTTAGCAACAAAGAGGTTCATGTTGTGCATGTGAATCATATGTTTTAATAAATAATAATACCTTTAAATTAATAAATCCTATTTCTGAATAGGGACACTTATGGGTGTGGTGTGACAGGTTATATAGCAGAATTTCTCACTGATTATTTTTAAAGAACTAAACCCTAAAAATAAATATGGCTAGAAATCCAATATTTTATGTGCTGAGCTAATTGCACCAGCCTAAAGGTTCACATCTCTTTAATAGTAATGATTCAGGTCTTCAAGTTGACACAGGACCTTGGATTTTGTTAGGAGTGTCAGTGACACTGCACTTCGAATTCGAATCACATTTGGACTATTCCCTAGTCGAGGTACACAAAAATAGCTCGAAATTCGATTTTTTTAATTTGAAAATTCACCTCGAGTTTTGATAAATCTGCCCCTAAGTGTACTAAAAATTATTTAAACATGAATTAAACCCAACAAAATTATTTTGCCTCTAGTAAGGATTAATTTCATCTTAGCTGGGAAGAAGTAAAGTTTATATTATTATTATTACAGAGAAAAAGCAGATCCTTTTATACAAATGTAATTATTTGATTATAATGTAGTCTATGGGAGATGGCCTTCTGGTAATTCAGAGCTTTCTGAATAAAGTGTTTCTGGATAGTGGATCCTATACCCAATGATGGTTATATGAAGTTTGAGGGCTGTGTTCAATTTTTTCACACAGTTATAAGCAGTGCCCTTAGGGGGTCTTTGCTAAGTTAATGCATGATGGAGATACCACTGACATAACGTAGAACTGGCAGACACACATTACAAAAAAGCTTTTAAAATCAAGTAAATGTATTTATTATGTGGAGTAACAATTGTAGGCAGTCTATGCATAGCACAGATAATGAATACATACATCTCATCCATACTTGTACTTTTACAAGCCCAATCATGGAGTATCTTCTCTTTATTGTCTGTCTGTTCTAAAATTATTGTCTCACATTTCATTTAAGGCAGTGAAAGTTCATGAATTCAACCATCATTTTCTGCATATCAGGGCTCATTTACCAAGGTGCAAAATGAAAATATAAATTGCCAAGTTTTGTACAATGCATTTTCCCCTCTAAAATTCCAGCATTTGTAGGTGTCAACAAATTGCTCCCAGTTTACCAATGCAAAGTCAACAACCAGAATACACCTGCAATATCCTTGATTGTTTTGGGGGTGGTGTTTCACTAGCAGTGCTGGACTAAAGTTTACAGGCACTAAAGGAAAGCCATGTTTCCACCCCCCTAGCACAAAAACGCCATACCCCAAAGCATCAAGGGGAAGGGAAGCAGAAGATGTAGAAGCCCAGCACCCTCACCGTAGGTCCGTGACTCTTCTGCCTACTACTAGTTTACAGCCCTCTTGGTTGTCGTGTAGGCTCAACAAACAAAGAGAACGTTAACATCTGTATGTTTCATATTCCAGTTTCGCCCTCATAAACAGACGTTAAATAACGTGGGAATAGATTACGGCAGAACATTGCTCTTTTAGAACTGATATAATGCTTGTTTCAGGTGAAAATTATCCTGGGCTACAATAACCTCCTCACCCCTAATTATAATAAATGGACTATGCTTTTCCTGTAGATGAGTATGAAAAAGAATAGGACCACAATAACACATCTCTCATTTTTATGTACTGAGGCAAGTAGCCATAAAAGAAATGTTCTGCATGTACTATAAACCCTTATATTTAAATGTGTACTTAAGTACAGACTCATGAAATGTAATCCATTCTTACTAAAAAGAATTTTGTACAGAATTATCTGGAATTACCTTGTTATTTTGTGAAACGGGAGCTTGCAGTGTAGACGGCAGATATAAAGATTCATTGTTTGGTTTCAGACAAAACAAGGACAGCAGTTCATGATACAGAGTTATTGGAGCAGAAACTGGTAAATTTGAAAAAACAAAGACATCAGAGTGTCTGCAAAGAAAAAGTAAGGAATAGCTGTTGACAACCAAAAAAAACCAGTCACTGTTGATCTAAGCACTACAGGCATTATATACAGTATAATGTATTGAGAACCAAACAGATAAGAAATAACACACTTCATAGTCCCTATTAATTAAAAATGACTACATGAGAGATAGAAAGAGGAAGCATATTGACTCAATTCTAAACAACTCCAAAATGTACAGGTGTCACCTTGGTGAAACATGGGATTGTTCTTCCTAGCTGCCCTGACTTACTTACACCCCCTAGGTTGTCACAATCTGATCTTTATTAATGGGGTCCCTGTACCGCAACTTCACTAAGGGCTGGTTACCTTAATCTTGGGCTTCGATACTGAGGCCTACCTCCAGCTCAGGTCTTGTGATAGACCAAACCAAAAAGAAGGACGGCACTCCTGTAAAAGGAACAGCAAGTTTATTGCAGTATCCTGCAGGAGTAATCCGCCTTACGCGTTTTGGGGAAAACAATGCCTTAATCACAGGCATACATTGATGGCAGTACAGGCATGTTATATTCCAAAAATATGTAGTGACCCCTAATGGGCACATCACAATATAATAGTTAAAAACTGAAAGAGAAGGCCTCAATGTACAATAAAAACAATGCACTTATCCAAAAAGAACACTGTGTCCTTGAATGAGTGGTATTCGTAATCAATATGGGAGGGTAAGTTTGGGGAGAGAGAGTGAAGGATTGAGGGAATGGTAGACAAGAATAGCTAAGGATACATATAAATGGTTATGGAAATGTCTACACTAAATGAATAATTACTTGGTCTTGTGTTTGTCAATAGAAATAAGTAATGTCATGTCTAGTATTTAATCCTTTGGGTATCCTCTTCTCAAACTTCAAGATCCAAAATGTGAATGCAGCAAGTCTCCACCTCTGGGGGGTATCTTCACTTGTTCAATAACTTGTGATAGATCCACCTACGGCTAGGACTGAATCCTGAAAGAAAGTTATCCCGTTATATAACTAGCATCAGGAAACTGTCACCAAATCCTTGGGCAAATAAGGTAAACCACCCTCCCACAGGACTAGGCCCCTTGAACTTGTTTCCTCTCATTCCCCCTACCTTTCACACAGGCTCATGTGCAAATTTCCTTTCTGGTGTCTGGAGCAATAGGGATTGATGCACGGGAGATTTAAAAAAACTACCAACTCTTCTTATGCATGCCCAATGCTTCAGAGACAATTCAGATGTGGCTAGGTAACATGCCACCCCTTTAAATCCTGCACCCTAGGCCTGGGCTGTTATGAGCTTACCAGAAATCCGGCCTGCACAGGGCATACGTGACAGAATCAGGACTACCTGAGTCAGTAAGGGAAGTCACCTTCTAGGTCCCCTACATTGTTTTTAGTAAAACAGTCTGTTTTTTGCCCAGTTTTATTATTGATAAAACACTAGACATACAGTACATAGCATTCCACAATAGCTGAATGGCACATGCATGATACATTCTCTGTCACAGAACTCAATTGATTTACAGCAAATATGCTCTCTATTTCCCTAGGGACACTACAAAACTTGTGAAATGTGGTTTCTGTTCTCATTAAAGGCCTATCCCTCTTGGCCCAATTATTTTTCTTGAGCTGTGTAACATTGTAGAATTCAGTCATAATCTTACAGACATAAAGACCAAGTCTAATAATGCACATGCTATTCCTGCTGATTTCAAATTTGAGTACAGGTTAGAACCATTTGGGGTTGGAAAAACCAGGTTGTTGCATCATGGATGTATTTTTTTCTTAAAGTGAACCTATCGCAAAAATGAACATTTAATAATAAACTACATCATACCGGAATAAGACATTTTCTAAAAATTCTGACCCTTTTCTGAAATAATCAAGTTCATCTTCACTCTCCTCCTCTCAGCATCTGTTTCTCTTCATTCTGTTTTCATGCATGAGTTGGGAGTCTGATTATGAATGGTAGTTAAGTCTAATACAGCCTTGAGGGGTCATTTTGCCTAGAAAATCCAGAAATCTTTTTCCCTACATGTAGGGTTTGTGCCTATGTCAATTATTTTGTCAGGTGTTGTTTGTACTGGAATCAGTTATTTGAGTGAGCTCAATTACACCTGTAAGAAAAGGAAGCCTATAAGATATATTGGATCTAACTGTCTGTCTCAAAATCTGACACCCAACACCTGCATGAAGATAGAATAAAGAGCAACAAATGCTGTGAGAGGGATAGTTAAGATAAACTTGATTATGTCTTAAACAGTACAGAATTTTTAATTGATAATATTTGTATTATTATTTTATTATGATGTAGCTTATACAATATTTTAATTTTTACGATAGTTCCCCTTTAAGAAAAATGAACGCCTTCATCCTTAGTAAACAATTACCATGTCATTTCACACATCATTTTGATACCTCACACGATATTTATGTTTTTTTGAACATCTCTGAGAACCTAAAGTATCTACAAGGAGTATAAGGAGTAATACACCTCTTTGTTCCTGTAGCGCATGAGTCGTGTGAGGTCAGATAAATTGAAAAGCAATAAAGGAATAGATACAACAGTAGCCTAAGCTCAACTTAATTTAGCTATCTTCCCATGGGATCTGATTACTTTGCTCACATGCCAGATGATCTGTTCAAACAAGAATCCGTTGGTATATGGCCAAATTGATAGCTCTATGGATGCCTAGTCTTCATCACTAGTTTGGCCAGAAGCTTCAGTTGATGTAGGTCTTTGCTACAAGTTTAGAGGTCCTGTACACTTTATTTACAATACTGATTCAATTCAGATAAAATTGAATAACCACATGCTAATCACCGGACTGAGAATTAACATGTTCATCAAGTGAATGCAGATGCATTCTTATAAATGTACTATACTGAGCATGTATCTTATTTTTGCATGTTCAGTGAATGATCTCTAGAGGTTTTGTAGAACATTTCCTGCAGTTACAGAGACATATCTGCTTTGCAGCCACAACTGGGTGTATTTGTCACCACAGTGGCGGAATATACAGTACATCTGCGCTATATATTTCCCAGTTGTGGGGAGGAATATCCATAAGATCACAGAATAACACACATCACTACTGTTGAACAGATGGTTCTGAGTGTACAGACAAGGCTTCAAGGACACTTGGATGGCACCCAGCGCTGGGAATTTTGTTATGTCAACAAACTAAAAAAAAAAATCCAGGTCTGTGAAACTGTTTGCCAATATAATCATCTAATAAATAAATATAATGGAACAGTTTGCTCCCCAAAAACAACTGACACCTTGGGGATCACTAATATTCATCTGGCTATCAATATTAAGGGGTTATTTACTAAACTCCGTATGCAAAAATCTGACTTTTAAAAAAAATCACAATTTTTTTGGAATTTATTAAACCCTGAGGATGAAAAGTCCGAATTAGAAAATCCGGCATCTCAGACCTGTCGAGGTTGCATATAAGTCAATGGGAAAAGTACCAATGATTAATTGATGTTCGCTGGGCTTCGTGCAATACCCCGAACATTTTGGGAAAAAAAGCATAAGAGTTTTTGGGTGAAAAACCTGAAAAATAATGAAAATCAGATTTCTTTTTCACGCAAAGCAAATTTTCGGGGAAAATGTATTAATGGTTAAACGTAAAAAACTCGAGCGGATTTGATTGGAGTTTGTAGCAGAAAATGTTGAGATAAAATCGGACTTTGATAAATAAAAGTGTGTGTATATAAAATGTGTCTTTGGATTCATGTCCTGTGTATGTAATCTGTGTAAGGATGTGGAATACATTATTTTCCGTCTCATAAATTTACTCCGGAGTATAGAAAGAGGGGTATGCACCTAAAAACTGGTACAAACAAGCTGCATTTGTTTTTATACACATCATTCCAAAACGTAATAGCTGACTCACAGTAATTGTCTGCTGTATATTATAAAGCTTTACATAAACTGAAATGAGCTGCAATCTTGTCAGTTAATGGAACTGTGGACCCTCCATCAATAAAGTTCGTCATTTTATTTAATTGTGCATTTTATCATTTTGTTCATTCTTTTCATTCTTGGTAGCTTACAGATGAGTTATGCAAACAGACAATGTGTACATTATAAAGGAGTTACAATGTCCTACAGCATCTGTTAAAATGTGTTTGTTATGTGTTCTCTTCCCTTGAAAATACTACAGAGCAGAGGGTTAACTCTTAAGACATAACTATGATAGAGAACGAAACAAAGAAATCACAGGGTTTACATAGACTTTTACTTGGGAACGTTATGGAAAGAGAGACATTATTAAGGAGTTACTGGTGGGAGACCATAGAGATATCGCTTCACAGCACAGAAAAACAAAGAACTGCTCTTACAGCCAAACAGTTGGCTCTGCTGTCAAGGCCAGGGTAGTAGTGACCAAGGCTAGTTTGAGCACAAAATCCATCCAAGTCAGGGGGCTGTGAGGGAATATCTGTCAACAGAAAGGTGAGAATATGCCTCAGTATAGAACAATGGTAAAGTGAAGGCTTCATATATTATAATCATATTAGGTAAATAGACCGCAAGTTTTAAAATTGATGCAACAGGGCTGTGCTCATCTACATTAAAGATAATGTGCCTGCATTGTAGCTCAGAGATTCAGCTTTAACTTTCCTATCCATGTCCCTGTACGCTGTGCACCAATCTCCCAAATTATATCATAATATGGTATAAACTATTTTAGTGTGCTAAGGCTCAGGAATTATTGATGGGCAAGTCTGCCCCATTTAGCTCTCGCTGGCAAAATCTGGTGAAAAATATCACCGCCACTACTCCGGATGTTCAGTAATTGGCAACACAGAAAGGTGTCAGTATTGCCCGATGGCGATTCCGTCTCCGGCGGTGCGGCGTCCAAGATGGTGGCACCCATGAACCACGTGGGCCAACGCCGGCGTGATGATGTCACGACGCTGGCATGATGACATCACTCTCCCTGCGTGAAATTCAAAATAAAAGGACGCCGGTTTGATGCCTGATTGTAGGTTTTGTTTTGAACATTCCTAGGTGTTTGATAAATCCTGTTATATTGATTCCTGGACTTTTGACCCTGCCCGAACCTCGACTTTGATATAATTCTGCCTGCCTTTTGGACTTTTGCCTGGACTTTGATTACGATTTTTGCCTGATCCTATTTGTACCGCAAACTTGGACTTTTACTCCTAGAGCTTTCTCCTTGGTCCTGACTACTTCCGCTGGGAGCCGATAGGCTCCCTGACAAAAGGAGCATGGCCCACTAGATGTACTGTACCTAGTACAAACACTCCTAATGATTTCCTGCTTCCCCTGTCTCTGGGATTGGGCATTTAGAATTAACAATTCATACTACCAATCCCGCACACCTACCACATGGATTTCTCATCTGTATGGGTCACATGCCCTGAATAGCCAGGTCCAAAATCACTACAATCAGTAAATAAGGTGAAGTCAGTGGTATTAGTCCAATGACAGAACAACACCTTACATTTTACTCATAAAATCATTTGCTCTCTATGAGGATATTGGAAACAAACATCTTTCAGTATGAATAATATCCAGCCCATGGATTCTGCACAGAAGAATGCTTGCCTTTACATACAACAGAAAAACAGGTTTGTACATTCCAAGAATAACACAACAAATATCAATGCTATCCTGTGTTGGGTCTTTACACTTTGTCCCAGTTAAGAGGAATTCTCTGTATTGTAGGTCATTCTAGGCTGCTGGGATGATATTATCTACAGCAGGTGTTTGAGCTCTTTGCAGCATTGCCTTCTTTCCATTTGTACCTTCTGTGATCTTTTAAATTGGTGCTTTAAGACACATTCAAAAGCAGTAAATTAAGCAAGTCAAATGACTTCCAGTTATAGGAATCTACATATTCCAGTCTTCCCCAAGAATTCCAGAATGCCATGATTTTAACAAGCCAATGTAGAGCATTGCAATGTGGCCTAAAGCACCCCTACAGAAAATGGAAACTGCTTCCCCAACAAGCAAAATAATTCTCGTGTCCATACTTTCTTTACAATGTCCTTTATTGATTTGTCAGTTTTGTGTAATGTTAACAGAAATATGTCTATTTATCTAAATTTTTGTTTGGTGATGTACAGTGGGTATGAAATGCATCAACAATAGTCTCTCAGGTATGTTGTTGAATTGCTTTGTTTTGTTGCTCTCGATTTTTAACATTCATCAGGTTTAGCGGCCAACAAAGCCAGAAGATTATTTACAAAGTGTTAGTAATGTTGACATTATAAAAGAACTTTAAGTGAAGTGTATTGCTGGGATTCTCACACTGACAGAGGTGAACCATGGCTAATCCATTGGTAGATCATTGTTTCATACACACATTTTCAGCAGGCTGCCAAAGACATAATTGCTTTTGCGCTATTTACTTCCCAGTAAGAATGCTATCTCTTATTGTGGCAGGACACTGCTTGAAGTGGTGAGACTGTTTGCCAGAAGTACCTGAAATATTACACAACTTGGGACAATTCCAAAGGCTGCAAATCTTTACTTTTGTAGCTTTACTTTGTGAATAAAACCAACAAAAACTAAAGAAAAGATACCACAAGTTTTAAAAGAAATTCTACCTTTCTCTTGCAGATACTGACCTTACACCCCATTAATTATATAACAGTAATTCACTTGCAAAACCACCCAGACTACATTCCTAGATTTCTATCAGACTCAAGGGCTAGGTGTATTGAGATGAAGAAAATGCAGATTTACATGCGAAATGCTGAGTTTTCTTTCTGTTTTTTCATTTGGTTCCAGATAATTGGGACTCCAATTTAATTGGGATTTCAACCATTAAAAACAAAACACCTGTACAAATATGTAATCCTCAAATTTCTAAATAAAATTATTGGTAAGTTTTGGAAAAGAGGGTCTGTATGTATGTCTTTTTGTGATTAAATCCCTAAAAATGAAACCAATAGATTAGTGAGGCCACTTATGAAGACCCCGTAACGCCCCGTATTCATACCCATATTCCATGATTTAGGCGAAAAATTCTAACAGTTCTTAATAATATCACCTTACCTGATAAAATCATTAACTTGAACACTTGTGTATGAAAAGAACTGCAGATTATTACAATGCTAAAAAGGTATTTGTTTATAATAGGGATGCACCAAATCCCCGATTTGGTTTGAAATTCGGCTTTCTTTTTAGCAGGATTCGGAATAGTAATCCAGGACCCTGGCCGAATGGAATCCGAACTACTTAAAGCAAAACATTTTCATGCATCAGCTATTTCTGCCCACAAACTAGCAATTTATGGTGGATTCAGTTTTGTATTTGGCCGAATCAGTTAAGTAGGATTCAGGAATCCGGCAGAATACCTTATTGGGGGGTTAGATGTTTATACAACAGATGAGTAGGCTTTTAGAAAATAAATATCTGATTGGGCATTAACTCAGTAGTGTAATATTGCGATTGGATTCTATAGATGGATATGCATATATGTAAGTAGAACATAATGTATGTTCCTGTACATGACTAACACAAGGTCCAGGTCCACAGCCGTCCATGAGCTGGAGTATCTGGAAGTAAGGCTTCTGCCACACCAGGCAGATAAATGCAGGCCAGAAATCAGCCCCCTACACTTACCTACCTTTGTGACTGCACCCGGAGCCATCGGGTTGGTCTGAGTGCATGCACACAAAGTGGAATTTCGTGTTTTGGTGCCAAAATATGCTCCCAACCCAGCGCAAGAATAGGAGATGAATCTCAGCCTGCATCTATCTGCATCTAGCCTGGTGTGGCAGTAGCCTAAAGGAGACCCATGTAATACAGTACATAAACAACACAAAAAACAATATACACCAGCTACACATTGTCTTTAATTAAATCAAAGTAAACACTTTAATTATGCAAAAGAACATAGTTGGCCATGCATATAACTTACTAGGCTTGCGTTTCAAGATTTTCTTTCTTTATAGTCAAAAAATCTATTTTTGTGAAAGTTATAAAATAACTGCTGCTAACACATGCTCTTGTTTTTTTATTACACATGATATACTTCAGACAAGGAATCATCTTTACAGATAATAACAGCCACTCTAACAATTTAATTCTACCAAAGAATGTTCATAGGTGGGGTGGTGCTAGCCTAGCACAGAAACTTTTCCATTGCAAAGAGATTACATACATTTCTGTGTCAGTTGTTATTAGAAACTACGGGAACATTTTCTACTATTCAGGTTTGTCAAACTCCTGCTGGTTTACACAGAGATCTCAAATTCAAAAGACCTCCCAAAACAAATTACTTGCATGGTTCTACCCTTTTTCTACCTGTTGTTATAGAATTGCAACACCAAACATTCTTCTATCCAACAAACTGAGCTGGTGTGTAGATACTGTGTGCATTAATGCTTAAACAGCCAGAGGTATAGTGCATTATCTAACCTGGGCTTCATTGCATCCGCTACATTTAACAATTCATAATATTTTGGATACAGGTAGGGAGTCCATTATCTGGAACCCTGTTATCCAGAAAAGTTCCAAATCATAGAAAAAATCCAAATAGTCCACAATTAAAAAAAAAAGCATCTCTGTAATAAAACAGAACCTTGTACTTGATCCAAACTAAGATATAATTAATCCTTATTGGACGCAAAACAAGCTTATTGGGTTTATTTAATGTGTACATGATTTTCCAGTAGACGTAAGGTGCAGAGATCCAAATTACAAAAAGATCCCTTATCCGGTCCCATACCTGTATTCTTATATTAAGCTGCTATTTCTTAAATCTTATGAGTTGATCTGCCATTGGTTCTGAAGGTGGAAATTCTCTAGTCCAGTCATCCTAAAGGTACCACCAATTTCTAGATATAACATATTACATATACATATACTGTACCTGCACAAAATCACACCAAAAACTTTGTTCACACACAATAAAAAATGTTTAGTGATTTTTCATTAAATGAGGATAAATGCAAACATAAAGTTATCATAAGCATGTTTTGTTTATTGTTTCTTTTCTAAAGAGAGAAAGGGCATTTTATAAGTTTTAAATGTATACCCAAATATAAATATATATTACATATATACAATATAACAAGTATGCTCTTATTTATAGCAACTGTCTTTACATATCTGCAGAAGAAAGCCCTTAGGGGTCATTTACAATGCCCAAAGCATTGTGCAAAGTGCAAAATACTTTTTACACTTTGCAATGAGTAGGGCATTGTGTAAATAGCGGCATGCTCTTGCTCCCCTTAGTGCTCTTGCACATGCGTCCCCCCGCAAAGTTTTAAATGTGCCCTTTTGTTTTGTTTTTATATATCCACACAATTAAAATGCAATTTACACCTGTGCTTTAAACTGAGAATTTCCATAGGAATAAAATATATACATCATATTAGTTAACATGCGCTATCATTTTCCTATCTATTGTACAAATAAGTTATGTTATCGAAAATATCTTATTGAAGGAATATCTTAGCCTTAGGCTTATTAGGCCACTCCTTTCATGTAAACATAAACACAGATAAAAGAAATAACAAATCAGTGTAACCTAGTAAGAGGGCGGTCATTAAACAGTCATGACTTTGGAAGAGGTAGACACCTCTGTTTACAGAGTAATAGTCCTTGCTTCACTTTTTGGCGCCTCTTTAGACTATGTTAACTCATGCAGTTCCGATTCAGATATAATTACAAGCACTGCTGTAATTTACAACTGTATTCAAGAGGAGCAAGGTCAATCCCTTCCCCAGACAGCAGATCTGTAATCATCACTGTGGAATACAGATCCATTCTAAGGTTCTCCAACTGAAAGTAGAAACAACCTTCACTGCTACCAGTCCTCCATCTCACATTTGAGCACAACCTCCCTTTTAAGTAAGTAAATAGCTGAAGGACCAATAATATTTGTACGATTGACGACTGGTTTTACTTTGCAGCTCCAGGCAGACAAGCAAGACAACAAGTGCAACAAGCACAGAGCCCCAAAAGTGCCGATGCTGCAGCCGCTACACGGGATTGCTTCTGGTATTTGATCGCTTTCTTGACTTCTTCGTTGGATTGTGATATGTATTCCTGAGTGTGTATCACGTTGAACTCAATGTTATTGATAATGTCCTGTTGCTCTGAGACCAACATTTCTAACTGCAAAAAAATTAAGTGAAGTTCAGTAATCTGGACTTCAAGGTCCATAAGCTGCTTATGTCTCTGCTGGGCCATGGCAAAGTGTTGTTTAGCTTTGAGGATTTCTAAATCTTTTCCAACTATTTGTGGAGCCATTGGGCTGCTTATTAATTGATTGATGTCATCCTCCTGAAGATCCAATCCAGCCAGTTCTGCCTGCCTCATGACCTGTTCTTTTAGCATGCCCACATACTTTGTCTCGTTGATATAATGTTGCGTCATAACCCCTTGGTATCGATTTGTTAAGGCATTGAACTGGCTTTGACGGATGCGGTACTCTGCCATCCAGTTTTTACTGTCTTCGGCCAAAGATGTCTTAATTTTGCTGAGCTGGGCCTGAATGGTTTTAGCATCAGAAATCAAAGTATTTTTCAATTTACTTAACTCTTTCTTTCCTTCATAAATGTCAGTCTCTGTTGTGCTGCAAATGATAAGCTCTTGTTTTTTCTCAATGAGCTCAGCGAGATCTGTCAGGCTCTTTAGTGAAACGGAAAGCCCAGCTACCTCCTGAAAAAACTTGTCCATTTCATGATTCTCTGTTTCTTGGTAGACAGGATTGTCATATGCCAAGTTCTCCTCAAACTCAAGTAACTCATCTTCTTTGACACTAGTCCTAAACTCTTCCAGTCTGTCCTTCATTTTCAGATGCAGATGCCAGAAACGTTTGTCATACAAAGACAATGGAAATAAAAGGAACATCAGTTTCTTCTGACGGTATCAGTTGTAACGGCATTACGTCAAATAAAGCAGTTAAAGTTTTCCTCCCAGACCTTGCAAATATTGACTGAGTTACTTGGCTTGCAGATAAAATGTCCTGATAGTCACATGTCTAACTACAGGCTGGGTTGCTCTGCATGCCAGAAATGGGTGTTGCGTGCTTCTGGAAAGGAAATGAAGAAAGAGATTTTAGCTCAGGCAATTAAGAGCAAATCCTCTGGCAATTAACATTGTTGTGCTTGAAGGATTAGGTATAGAGTGAATTGGTTCAAAAGAGGATTGGGAATTTTTAGACTAAATGCAGAAGAAACACATGCAAAATACTTAAGTTACTACATGCACTGTTTGTAATTAAAAGGAGAAAGAAACATAATGGAAATATTCTGTTTTGACAATTGATTCACAGAGTTCAGGAAAGTAGTGACATGGTAAGATCTGATACAAGATTTTCACCACCAACACCTTTTGGTGGAGAACAGTGAAAAGTCAAATGCCCCTCTAGTGCTACATAGATCAAACTAGCTGGGTAACTCACACAGAGTAGTGACTCTGTACAGTGTGTAATTCATTACTCATGTGGCCTCAAATCTAAAATGTATTCATATATATAGAGGCATGCCTGTATGAAATTGTCATAAAGCTCTTTCCAGTGATAGTAGTGGAGACAAACTGTGGGACTTGCTAAGTAAGTTACAGAAATTCTTTATAAAAAGATCTCCAATATAATTGTTCGTTTAGCCATACTTTAGGAATAAATTGCAGTTTAGCATGCTTCCCTATAATGTAGGGGTGTGCCAAGAATAGTCATACACAATTAACCTATCAATATATTTTGCTAGTTCCTTTTACACAGATCATTCTTGCTAGGTAGTTTTTACTACTACTACTGCAGGTAAAGGTCAATTGTAAAATCAGTAAAGTTTGGAAATAATTATTATTTAAGTAACAACTAACAAACAAAATGCAAGCACATTTCCAATTAAGAATTGTCTTTTCGATGCCTAGAGACCCGGACTTTGGAAGTACAGCTCCAGTTCTCATATGGAAAAGTCAAATGTTGACGTAACAATGGAGATCAGAGAATTACTTTTTACAAGCATTCATGGGGCATTAAGGTGCACTTATCATTGCAAAGATGAATCCAAAGGTGTTAGGTAAAGTAACAGTATTTATTATGCACTTACTTTGTACACACAGTCCACCCTCCCTATGGACAGGCCTACTATTGGGAAATTGTTCAAGATAGCATTAAACTAAGATGTAGCTTGATGTTTCCTCGACATTGAGTGTCACAATGAAACTTGTTGTGTGGATCCAGCTATAGGGGTTCACAATTTTACCCTAAATGTTATATGGAAGCTTATAAATATAAAATAAATAAAAATAAATGAGATATAAATTATATCTCATTTATTTTATTTATTTTTATTTATTTTATATTTATTTTTGCTGGCCTATAACCTACTGAGATGGAGACCTTCTTCCTCTTGTGTCTCTTATGGGTATATTTTTTATGCTGTTTAAAATGAAATTCGTCAAATAAATGTGCAAAAAGCTGTGTAAAATAAATGGGGAATTTATCAAGGTCCATGTAGATTTACGCCATGCAAACGCCTGTTATTTTACATTGCTTCCGGCGGAAGTCACTCTAAGAAAAAATGAGTAAAAAATGTACACCGTTTTTTACACTGCGAAGCCTGGCGATGTGTGGTGTATTATCTCGCTGTTTTTTTACACAGCATAATAAATATACCCCTTAATCTGTTGCCATCTAACTGATTTTGTATTATGAATTTAGCATTTAAATTATTTTGTTGCAATGTTGTTGCCACTGTCTCTGCTATTAATGCACAGAGCGGTGTGCACAAGATATACATTATGATATACACAAGTTTATACATTCATCCCAACACGAACCAATCCTACATAGATGAATATCCCACTAACTCAAGGCCAATTTCAGTGAATGTATCAGGAGATAGACCCTAACAAGGTCAGTTGGCAATAAAAAAAAATGAGACAGTCAACTTGTTTCCTTTTTAGGTGGCTTTAATATATTTTTAAAGTTGTGATGGGTCCAACAGAAATACAAAAGTGGTGGCAGCTCTGGATTAAATACATTTAATTCAAGCTATTGGACAAAAGAAATCCTGATTTTCCTGAGTAAATACCTGGAATTATATCCAAACAAAATCTGGGAGGGTTTCAATACCTGTTTTTGCCATGATAACCTCTCACAAAATATGGACATTCACTATGGTTATAGCACATAAAATCAATGATGAAACTGCATGTTTTGGAGAAACTTTAATTTGGGTCTGCAGAACCAAATCTAGCCCCTTACAAACAATTTTCCTTTGTTGATCAGCCACAGACTGTGAATCACAGCAGCTTCCCCATATCAAACAGCCGTACAAAGTTACAAAGCTGGCGTGGATGTGAGAGCCAGCGATTGATTTGCTGAAGAACACCTGTGTGTAATCCGTGCCTTTATGGATAAGCAATGTGCTCTGCCCTACCCTGTCTGTTAGTCAAGAGGATATGTATCTATTTTGCTCATGGTTTTTTTTTAATGTTAGTAAGTATTAAATGTAAAAGTGCTCTTTTTATTGTATTATGTGTCACATCACAGTGCACCAGCAAGGATCCTCAGTGGGCTTAGATGAGCCCAGCTTCCCCCCCAAAATTAGTGGTGCTTGTCAACTGTGCATGAGATTAGGAAGGCCTCGAGGCTGCACAAACCTGCTACCTCTACCTGGAGCAAAATATTTTGCTAATGCAAATTTTTAACAAAGCAATGGCCAAGAATTTGCCCATGGCCCAATATAAATATATTGTTATTTTGATGAATAGCCAACACCCAGCTATATGGTTCTCTGCTACATGAAAAAACAGAAAATCTATATATACACTATATGTGCTAGGAGGTGATGGAAATGTTTTTAACTTCACATCTCTTTTACTGGTCATAAACCACCATTGCATGAATGCCAGGAGAGAGTAAAAGAACCACTCATGTATGAAATATATATATGAAGCCACTTAAAACAACGAAAATGTGGTTTGTGTGTGTTTGTGGCTTAAACCCTACAGGGATAACAACCTGCCCTTAACAAGGCATATATTAAAAGGAAGATGAGCTGATAAAACTAAGTACATGTGTATTAGAGGACAAGAGAGACAATATAATAACAAGGTGTATAGCATTTCTTTAAGTGTACAAGGAAATGTGAAAGAGAGCGAGCCATTAACCCGGGTGTGAAAACCCGAAACACAATTCAGGAGCTAAAACAAATAGGAACAGTATAATTAAATCTAGTGAATCATTTGACTCTTCCTACCTGCAGGCATTTCAGATCTGTTGCAGCAGTGGTTGCTCAAGCCTCTGTTCAAGTGAATGTGCTTCTTTCAAGGAGCAATAAGCGAATACTCACTGGGCAGCTGAAAAGAAGTTTCTGTGCTGGGATTTCTACCAGAGACTCTCACAGCTTATCTGAACTAAACTTGGTGGCTGTTCAACTCCTCCCATGCACCGAACCTGAGGAACATGATGTCACAAGAAAATACTTGGCAGGAAGATTTAGACAGAGGTGGAGAGGAGCGCAGAACTAAGGAAAGGATATTTATAAAGTGAACAGTGTTTAAAGGCTTGGTTAATAGCGATGTGAATTTATTTTTGGTGCTTTCATTTCCACTTCCAATTATTTTGTTTTTAGAAATATTAATAAGCTAATAAGCTTTTCTGGGTGTTTTCATGTATAGTGCTGTATTTAAAAGTTATTCACGCTGGGTCTGTAGATGACATTTAACTAGATGATCTGTCAAGGCATATACCACTTGCCAAAGGAAGGGGGCGGGTTTTAGGTCTGGTGCCCAATGCAGCACTGGACCTAAATACAGGTCTGCTTACATCCTATACAGTATTACTGGAAAGAGGTACTTGTGTCATGCAGGGCATTTAAACTGTCATAGCAAGCTCTCCTCAACTAGTGAGGTGTCCATTATCCATTACAATAGCTATTATCCTGTTGGTAGTTTCTCCCCACTATTAGGCCAGTGAGCATTCCTTCTAAAGAGTGCTGTCTCCATTAGATCATGGTAACCAGGGGCCCGGATTTCAGGCTTCGGGGCCCCTAGGCAACTGGGTCCTAGTGCCAGGCACCCGAGAGGGCACAGGCATACAGGAGTATGCATCCCAGTGCTCCCAGGGACTAGTACTCCTGTACGATTAATCTCTTAGGTTGCAGCTGGGCGGCATGCCGCCCTAGGCCCGGCCTTTGTTGCCCAGCCACAAATCCGGGCCTGATGGTACCAGCTGTTATTTTGGTATTGATAGCCCTATGGCATTATGGAGCAGCATGACCCTATGAAAGCCTATGCTGAATTGTAAACACAACTGTGCGAGCCTATAAGGACAACATACAGATTTAGAAACTGTCAGTATATCCCCAAGACTATACAGGCTAGACATTTGATGCTTAACTGTGCCTAAGTAAAACAAACTGCTGGTAAAAAAAGAGCAGCATGGGGCAGTGCTGGAAGTTGGCAATCCCACAGCAAGATAGAAAGATTAAATGGACAGTGTGCAACACCTACAGTTCCATGACTAAATACTACAGCTAGTAATGTATTGTTTGTGATCAAAAATGTACAGCCTGCTACCATTCTTAGAAATTGCATAGGAATATGATATAAGCATCCAGTATATGAGTAGGGATGTCGCGGACTGTTTGCCCGCGAACTAGTTTGCGCGAACATCGACTGTTCGCGTCCGCCGAATGATCGCGAACGTCGCGCGACGTTCGCCAATTTGGGTTCGCCTTAGCTGGCGCTTATTTTTGACCTCTCACCCCAGACCAGCAGATACATGGCAGCCAATCAGGAAGCTCTCCCTCCTGGACCACCCCCACACCCCCTGGACCACTCCCCTTCCATATATAAACTGAAGCCCTGCAGCGTTTTTTCATTCTGCCTGTGTGTGCTTGGAAGAGCTAGTGTAGGGAGAGAGCTGTTTAGTGATTTGAGGGACAGTTGATAGTAACTTTGCTGGCTAGTAATCTACTTGATACTGCTCTGTATTGTAGGGACAGAACTCTGCAGGGATTTGAGGGACAGTGAGTTTAGGTTCGTTAGCTTTGCTGACTAGTAGTAATCTACCTTCTACTGCAGTGCTCTGTATGTAGCTGCTGTGGGCACTGCTTCTGATCTCATCTGCTGAGTGCTGTAATAACCCAATAGTCCTTGTAAGGACTGCTTTTATTTTCTTTTTTGTTTTTTTACTTTGCTACTATAAGAGCCCAGTGCTATTAGTCTAGCTGTGTTGGGGAGTGGGATTGGTGTGCTGCTCCTCCTAGTAGTTCACCACTACCAGCACCAACCAGAGTCAAAATTGTTACAAAGTATCTTATTTGCACCTGTTAGCTGTTCTGAGCTCTCTGCCAAAAGCCAATTAAGTTAGAAACTGTTTTTTTTTCTGGCTGTTCAGTGCAGAGAAAAGAGGGACTTTCCAGTACAAAAGAGGGACAGGGGGTTGAGTGGTCAAAAGAGGGAGAGTTGGGAGGTATGCAAGTGCCACCTAGCTGTGTGAGCTTTTTCACATTCTGTCTAAATAACAATAATAATTCCGTGTCCGTAAACATCACCTGAGTGATGTTTTTACAGCAGCAATAATATATTCCGTATCCACTACTGTATACGTTGCCCTTGCAGGCATTGTTGCCCAGTCTTTAACCAAGTGCCACCTAGCTGTTTGAGCTTTTTCACATTCCGTGTCCAGAAACATCACCTGAGTGACGTAGTGTGATTTCTGCCCTTTACAGCACAAAACGCAGTGCTGTGTCAACAATGTATTTTTCAGATACATTTTTGCCCTTGATCCCCCTCTGGCATGCCACTGTCCAGGTCGTTGCACCCTTTAAACAACTTTAAAATAATTTTTCTGGCCAGAAATGTCTTTTCTAGCTTTTAAAATTTGCCTTCCCATTGAAGTCTATGGGGTTCGCGACGTTCGCGAACCGTTCGCATTTTTGACGCAAGTTCGCGAATATGTTCGCGAACATTTTTTCCGACGTTCGCTACATCCCTATATATGAGCACATAGTCATGGTATCTTCAAAAAATTCCAGTTATACCAGTGATCCCCAACAAGTGGCTTGAGAGCAACATGTTGCTCTCTGACCCCTTGGATGTTGCTCCCAGTGGACTTTATTTTTGAATTCCTGGCTTGAAGGCAAGCTTTAGTTGCATAAAAACCACATGTACCGGCAATCAGAGTCTCCTGTAGGCTGCCAGTCCAGTAGGGGCTATCAATAGCAAAGCAAAGCTCATAATTGGCACCATCTGAACTTTTTTCATGCTTATGTTGCTCTCCAAATGTTTTTTTTAATTTTAATGTGGCTCATGGTTAAAAAAAGGTTGGGGAGCCCTGAGCTAGACATATAGCATTGTGCCTAATAAATGAAAGGGCTGGGCTAAAAAACATAGGTCAGCATTCATGAAGTCACTGATGGAAACAGGCAGTCCAAAGCATCCATATTGATGTATTAGTTTAACACCTACTAACCCATTAGTTAATATTAATGTTCGTTACATATTGTTGTTGATAAAAAAAAGACAAGTGTAAAGGATTTGGATCTACTCAAGGTCATAATAAAGTTCTGCCCCAACCAGCATAGAAGAGGGATGTTACAGTTTATTTCATTTGGTCCAGTTCAACCTCTATAGAACCACCCCCAGTATGAATAATATCTATATTATTATTATCTATATCAGAACAAGTATGCCATAGGCAGTCACTGTTTAGTGGGCTGGTGGGGGCTGTGTGGGCCTCTATTTCCTTAAAATGTCAAGGCCTGTTTTAAATCTCAGTCCAACCATACACTTAAACTTAAACATATGTTTAAAATCTTGATTTACAACAGATAATGTCTTACTTTTGAACACAGACAAATCTCATTTGTATTTACGTCTCTTGATAGATCTGCCTGATGAGTGTTTGTAAGGCTACGGGTACACAAAGTTGTAAGTGCCACTGCTCTCAGCCTGCATATTTTTGCAGGCTGTAAGAATCGGATAAGTGAAAAAATGCACAGGGTGAGACCAGTGAAGCCTACAGCTCTGTGTACTCATACATGTTCTCTCTCAAACTTACTGCAACAAATTACCAAGCACACAAAAAGGCAAGTGTAGCAGGGAGAACCCCTGCATGCTTAATGTGTTTCGGGACGGGCCCCTTTATCAGACAAGCCCGTCCCTGAGACGTTACATCTAGTGGCACATAAGACGTGCATGGGTTCTCCCCACTGCACTTTGGGAGAAGTGCCAACCCCTCCAACCAGCACTAGGCAGTTCCATTTCTGGAGAGGTTGGGGGAAAGAGGAAGATTGCATTTTACGGCTCTCTCAATCTTAGCCATCTCCGAGAAGATATTATAGAAATTCTTTACCAGTTTTTCCAAAGAGGCTGACAAGCATTCAGAGGAGCCCTACTTGCAGGCATTACAGAGGGTATAACATTATTAGCATTCTGTCCACATTCTCTGGGTTATAGCCAATATTCCCTATAATTCCATCTCAACCATGTGTGCAAAAAATTATTTTGTGCGCCAAAAATAAAACAGAAAAGCTTCCATTTTGTTATTGGTGATCCTTAACCTATACAAGTCCCATCTCTTTACTGGTACCTGGGACTACATATTTACCTTTTTATCTACTCTATGGCCACACTATTTCATATGGATCACTGTATTATGTGACTACCTCATTTATGTTGGATAAACATTCACTTCTACTGGTGCACTTTATTTCTTCATTACAGCATCCAAGTAGATCAACTACACCATCCTTTCCTCCAAAACCATCACGAGGACCCAACTGAGGGAGAGGGTCGCAGTTTAAGTCCTTCAAATCCCTCTCCTTCTTCCTGATACAATTATCATATTATTAAGAAATTGTAATACTGGCACATTGAACAATGGCCTCTTTCAGGAACTGAATATGTTCTAGATTCAGATGAATTTCGGGATTTGGAAAAGCCTTTGCAAATGCAGTTCTTTTTTACTTACCATCTATGCGTTTATTAAATTCTGAAAATTTGTGCTTAGTCACTTGAGAAATAAGCTAAATTCTGAATATATAAAATATACTATCGAGTTACTGTATTCCTCAATGAGAGCAAAGTGAAAGAGACTATTTTTCAGGAAGGCTAAACTGTCACAATTCCTCTCAATAAAAAAACAGATGAAAATATATTTAAGCAGATTAATATACATTACTTTTCTGAGGACAACCATCATATTCCAATATAAAACTAAATGAGCTATGGTCTTAGGAAGAGCTGAATTTATGGTGCCCCAGTTTTTAAAAATAATTTGAATTGTAAAAAGTAATATGCATTCTATTATGAGGCAAATAGTACCATAATAATAATAAAAATAATAATGATATATTAATCTCTGGAGCCCAACAATTAATAAGAGAACTTTGTCATGAAAGCTGACACTATTATTTGCATTAGAGATGCATGTGAGGATGTGATCATTTTAAGGGTTCTTCTTCCTCGTTTTATTTTTCCCGTTGCAGTGCTTTAGAAATACAGTATGAAGTCTGCAATGTTGGTATGTAAATATATGAATGAGTGAAGTTGGGTTGATTATTGTAAGAAGAAAAACACCTTAGCCACCGTCTTAAATAGATCTTCCTCATAGTTACTGAATAGAACTGTCCCAATGTCAACAAATGGTTTGTTTACAAAGAAAATATGGCTAATTCAAGTTAAAAAGAAACCGACAATGCATTTTAAAGTAATAAAACAAATTTATGAAGCACATAAACAGCCAAAGAGACCATAATAAATTCATAATGAAAAGCCTAGCATTTTGTTTTATTAGCAGTAACCAAGTCAATCTAATATGGTTACTGAGCCAATTTCAGTTTCAACAATAGAGTATTTGTCAGCAGGAAAGAAATCCTAGGCTTCATGCTATTCTGTGAGCAATATATGAACTGGATCACTTCCAGCTAATAATGAGCAAAACGTCTGAACTTAGCCCAGAAAAAAAAGAGAGTTGATGAAAAGATAATTGAATTGTTTTCTTGGGTTTAATATCTGGAATTTTGTTAAAGACAATTGCTCTTTTTGAGAGATACAAAAATCTAAAAACTGATGGAATATCTGTTTCAATGGATATAGAATAATAGTCATTTATTGCGTTAAGTTTCTGAGTTGCCATCACCTGTTGTAGCTACATACAGGAAATTGGTTTTCACTGCAGGGTGAACAAAAAGATTGGACCTAAACCTATGGTTATAAGAAAAGAGTCAGATAAAAGTGGCACCTGCTAGAAGGCAGATACACGCAACCTGCACAGTTGAAATGAGCAGGAATATTACATCTTCCCATCCTTGGCCATAAGGTTGTGATTTAGGCAATGTCTCTGACAAGGAATAAGCTTCTCACTGCTTAATATAGACGTATAAAGACTTCTACATCATCTTCAAAAATGCCGCTTGAATATCCACAAAATCCAATAAATGAGCTAGCATTTCCAATATTTAGTACCCATGCAGGTCATTCTCTGTCTTGTACAGTGTAAGGGGCCCGAAGGCTCAGCCAGGAATAGCGGACCAAGGAGGAAACACTAGTCCAACACAGTTCAAAGTAACAGACAAGGATGAGGCAGAAGAATAGTCAAGTCCAGGCAGATGGGTCAATGCAGGCAGAGAAGGTTCAAAGACGATTAAACAGGCAGATGTCAAACACAAGAATCAGTAGTAATAATCAGTAAAGCACAACCAGGAACACACAAGGTAGAACCTATATTAGGCAATGACTGTACTGTTCTGGCACCTTAAAGAGGCCTTATTTGGCTCCAAACGAGATTGATGACGCCATGACGCTGGCGTCACGACACTGCATCCATTCTTGCTGGCGTTACGACGCTGCGACCATTCTGACAGTGGCGTCCGATCAAGCTGCATGAACTCCCTGGGCGCCACCATCTTGGGAAGGCAGGAGGAAGCGGCCGTAACAGCAGTGGAGGTAAGTATTCCTTACATACAGCTGCCTGCACCAGACCCCATCCCCTCCTGTTTCCCCATAAATTCAACTGCGCACATTGCTGCATTCCACCAACACTCTCACTCTAGACCAGCTCCCCTGATGTCTCATTCACTCTTTTATACAACTTCCAGCACCAGGCCCCCCCTCTCCTCTCTTAAAATATAATTGCCTGTCCTGTTGGCCCCCAAATCCTAGGCAGACAGATAAATTTCCCTGGCAGATTCTATATTCCTAAGCATTCCCCTTTACAGTGTCCTTCCCATGCTCCTTCACATCTTCTTGCACCATCTTCCTCCCACTATGTGTCACAGCCACTACTCCCCTACAAATTTCCCAAAATAGTATAAGATAGTAAGATAAGTAAGATGATGTATAAACATGTTGGTGCTATAATAGGTCTCTATCAGTTACACAAATTGAAATTTCAAAATTGATAAGGATATAATTTAGGCTTAGATGCACTGGAAAATCCATTTAAGCTCATTTGGGCATGCAAAAATCCATCAGACAAATATCAGAGAATGAAAAGGGCATTGCAAGTAAGTATTGGTGAATTGCAAATGTGGTACCATTATTCAAAAATCCTTTTTTCAGTGGTAGAAAAGCTTTTGGAGGAGTTATAAGGAATAAGATACTAGAATACATTTCAAATCACAATACTATAAGTTTGTTCACAACAGATCGTACCAGTTTCCTTCTATGAGGAGATGAGCAGAACCTCACTACGATGGCAGTGGATGTGATCTTTTTTTTTCAATACAGTGACTCATATTTTACTGAGTAAATTAAGGAATATTAGGAACATATTTGTAATTTGTATACAAATAACATACATGTGAGTTATTCATTTAATGGTAGTGTGTTCGTAGAACCCTTAATTGAGTGGTATCCAGGGATTTTTGAGGATAACAAACTGTGTAACTGTGTGTATGAGTGTACTCAACCCAAATGTAAATAAATATGTAAGTATTTATGCCCATTTATTTACTCATGGGCATATTGATGCAGACAGCTGGCTGACAAGGTTCTACACCCTATGAACATAGAGGGCCTGGTAGGGGTGCTGACTGATGTATCAGTTTAGTATTCAAAAGACACCACTTCACCTATTTATTTTAGGACAGAGGTTAACTAATAAGACTTTGCACTTGACCTGGAATTTTCTAGCTATGCCACTGAAGTTAAGATGTCCTGGGGATTAGACAACGACCTTTGTATCACACTTAAAACATAATTTTGCAAAATCCTCACACTACTCAAGGAAGTACAGGAATCCTCTGCACCACCGAGTGCAAGGCAAGTAGAACACACATAAGGGATGCAGTTCTAGAACACACATAAGTAAATGAGCCCTTATCCATAGCACCTGAATAATGGGTATGAGTTTATGTTCATGGTTGTCAACATGCAAGGTACAAAGAGGAAGCATTTCACAAGCCGGCATTGTTATAATGATACATGAAACATATAATACTGTTGATTATTAATAATTTTAATGCCATGCTAAGATATTTTGTAATATACTTATTTCTATTTGGTTTTCTTTGTACAAGAATCTTACTAAGCACCCTCCTTGTAGCCACCTGTCAATAGTCACCAATATCAGCATATATATTTATAAAATAACTCCAGTGAAAATCCTGCTTCTCAAAATGTTTGGTGCTAAAGTTACATTTCCTTAGGAGATCATTACTGGGAACCATAGGGCTGATTGAAAAAAGTGCAAAAATAAACACAAAAATGAACACTCATTGATGCTATTCAGAAAGTTTCTTTCTTTCTTTCTTTCTTTCTTTCTTTCTTTCTTTCTTTCTTTCTTTCTTTCTTTCTTTCTTTCTTTCTTTCTTTCTTTCTTTCTTTCTTTCTTTCTTTCTTTCATACATAATCCTTTGCAACTTGCACCAAATTCACAAAGTCTTGAGAGTTGGGCTGAAAAAAAAAATCAAGGCTCATGTTGGAGAATCCAGTTGCATTTAAGAGGGAGTTAGTAGGCAATCAGCTCTTGCAACCAGGGTCTTCATTGCACTTGTGCTTCCACTCACTTAGTTCTCAAATGTGGTTTAGTGTTTTCTAAATAGACCATTAATGTATTTTTAAACTAAACTGAAAAAGTCAGTTAATTATCAGCCACGTCAAGGCTTGACTACCGTTGTTATTGCCTGGCATTTTATCAATCCTCACAATAATATGCATAAATATGTGTTTGTCTTGGATCTACTACAGCTGAAGGGTGTGGGCAGGATGACGTGCTGCCATGTGTTTCCCTTGGGAGTTGGTAACGGTCTGGGGGAATCCCTCCAATTTAAAAAAGAACGTCGGTGACAGATTAGAGTTTGCTTGTTGCCCATTTTGTTTTTACAGAAAAGGCTCACTGACCCATCTCATTCTATTATATATCTAGTGCTAAATTCTTTATTTGGGTCTTTATAAACTTGGAATAGTATGTGCCAGGTAGACACTGGCGGAATTATCTTTCCATGGTAGGTAATTATGTTTAGAGGAGCTGATGAGCAGTATCAATGATTAGGGTTCCCTTAAGTGTTTATGTATGATCCACACTAAAATTGGCATGCAACACCCTAAAGTCTGAAGCTCATCCACTAGGTGTCAAAGTACAGCCAGGGCAGTATGCCCAGGTTTCAACTACAGACCGATTTCAGCCTTTTTTTGGGGGGGATCTTTGACCTATTAGCTTAGAATTAGAGAACTTCATCTTTGCATCTTATTTATTCAAAGGGAAGATGGGTTAAAAGCACCTGCGAGCAGTTCAAAAAGAATATTTTGTCCATTGTATCTCTGGCACACACCGGTATGACTCACTATATTGCTTGTGCGTCAGCACTGAATAAACATGTTGCTGCAGACTTTCCAAGTACTTCTGCAGGAATTCTGGGATAAGAAATGAACTACACAACATATCTCTAGAATTGTCTGATGGAAAACCAGTGCCATAGTTACACTAAGAGAAGAGTACCCTGCTTGGCTCATAAATTCCACTAAGTGTCTTAAATGTTTACTCACTTAGCTTTCATGTGACAGATACGCACGGTAAGAGCCAGGTCCCAGTTCAACTGGCATTTTCATTATAATGTTATTTGCTTTTTGGATTGAACTATTGCAGGGTTTACAAAGGTCTCAGGAGATTAAATCATTTCACTTATCAGCAACGACAGGGATTATTACTTGACTAAAATATCATTAGCTATTGAATTTAATTAAAAAAAATCAAGCTTGTGTGAGTAGCCTAAAACTGCATTTGTCAGTTTTAAAAAGGCAAATGCACTTCTTTACGGGCTCGGTGAAAGAATTAGATAAGATATGCAAATATCCATATTCATTTTGTAGGTGAAGCAGCAGATCTCCTAAATGTAATTTAAAGGAACCTCCTATTTAATTGCAGTTATGTGATGCCTCCTGTTATGAAGCCTTATTAGTGAATCAGTATATTTTGCTATACTACGTACTCTATTCTATACACAGGGTGGTCCTTTAGTAATAAAGTGCCCCAGGGCAGTATACAGATAGCTGCCAATAAAATATGTGCATCATTACACCTGAAGTAAACTGATCAATGCCAATTGCTGTCTGTTGTTATGGGTTAAGACTTGTATTTATGA
This sequence comes from Xenopus petersii, assembly GCA_038501925.1. NCBI lineage: Eukaryota > Metazoa > Chordata > Amphibia > Anura > Pipidae > Xenopus > Xenopus petersii. The sequence goes on from CM076686.1 coordinate 83,283,017, forward strand.
ATACCAATATAAACACCAGGTGGGTCAGTGGTAAGAACAAACACACATTCTGCATATTTAATATGCAGTGGGCAGCATGGCGGCTCAATGTTTAGCTTTTTTTTTACATTGGATTCCTGAATGGATTCTGAGATGGGTACTATCTGCAAAAAGGTTCTTTCTGGGTCTCCAAAATCATATGGGCAGGTAGTGTGATAGGGACCTTAGTTTATAAACCCCACTAGTCCAGTAAATGATGTACAATCTCCGAAATGGGCAGTGTTAAAAACAGCAAATTCATTTTATACAGCAGAATTTTCTATCATTTAAGTAGTGATCAATAAAAATATATGAACGAGTACTGGCTCTTCCGAGCCCTACTAACCCCCCTCCCCAGTTCTGAGTATTTTATGGTGCCCCTAGTCATCTACTACCAATAATAAAAAGGTAAAAACAAAAGGGAGTCTTGGTGGGTGCAGGATGGTTTGTTAAGGCCATTCATTTTCTGTTTCTGCTCCCAATTATTGGAATTTTTAAATATTTGAATAAAATATTGAATATTTTGTATTTGGCTAGTAGAGTCAAGATTACACTAGAACGGACATTTGGCATCTGCTAAGCATAAAGCCTTTATTGGTTGAAACTTGATACCTCTACTCGATAAGAACTCCAATGTATTATTTTATTTTGAGTGGATTTGCACACAAGGACAGCCAACCTGTTCCATGGTGGCATCACGAATTGTTCAGCAATTGAATAAAATAACAAGTATGGGAGTTAAACAATAAAACTAACTTGAAATATTTGAGAAACCTTTAAAACCACCATTAATTTATCCTAGTAATATATTTACCGTAGTTTTGTCCGATTGTCCCGGAGGAAGGTCACATTAAGAGATGGATACATTTTAGTAAAGATTTCCTGAAAGTGCAGTATTTCTTTACTTAACGTTGCAAATGGTGTCATGTGAAGCACCAGTCAGTAATGCCAATAATATCCAAATTACATAGCACAAGTCAGTTGCGGTTCTCCTGTGCAGGGTGGTTACAAAGGAGCATGACTGGATGCAACTTTGCACACTCAATTTCCCATCATGACCTGGTATTCTTGTTCTAAAAGAGATAATCAAATAGGTTGCAGTTCATTTAAAAATAACCAGTGCAGGAGGAACAAACTGTTTCAAGCAGGCAAAACTATTTGGAAATATGTAACTAAGCTGATTTCATCCACATGCTGCTGGAATTAGTAGCATGGCCAATACATTTTCCATAAACACAGCAAAGTTCTACAGCAAACAATCCATGAGGTCAGAAGTGACATCACTCCCAGGTTATTGCCTGGATACCGGCGTGTGGGAGATTAGTTTAAAGTTCCTGTCAACATATCAGATGTAACGGGGAATGCTCAAAACAATTTGGTAGGATTAAGCAGCCACTGACAGACTGATGAAACTAAAGGCTGGAATGATTGTATTTTAATAGCCCAGGACAGGAAATCTATGTAAATCCGAGGTTTAGATATGTATTGTATTACAGTAATGCATTGGTTCCGAGTAAATGGAAATTTCAATTAATACACAAATTGCATCCACAATTAAAACCGATTAGATCGCTTTGATGTTTTCTTCATGTACGTGGGAAAGGGAACTGTATCAACTTTCTATGGAAAGTTGCACGTTTTAGTGATTTACTGAACTGCTGCAGGAATTAGAAAGAATGTCTGTTTTTAGGGTCATTAAATTGCTTCAGAACAGTTTGGTGCTGCCGATTGGTTGCAATAGATTAGACCTGTAGTGAACCTTTTAGGTCATAACCCCTGAGAATATATGATTTTCACCCAAAGTGAGTAAATACATTTGTTATCTTAACAGTCTATCATTCAGTTCGCTATCTGGCCCAGTAAGGTTCCCCCTGAACTAGATCTGAACAATTCAGGTCCAGTCTGGATAAAAACCAGGGCAGCTTTATGTGAAGAATATATTAATACAATGTATCCATTATTGATGAGCATAATTTTGTGTTTGTATGGATTTGGGGAAAAATTCCACATTTCTGCAATGGGAAATATTTTAGCGAAACTGTTGCAAAATTATAGACCCCAATGTACAAAAAAAAAAAAATCTGTAGATCCCTATATATTCTGCATCATAAAAGTCACTGCAGGAACAGTTGCCTCAAAAAAAACAAAAAACGCTCATTAACTTTTATGGGGGTTATGTAATAAAAGGCAAGAAGTCTGCCCAGGAGCAGTAAGCCATAGCAGCCAACCAGAAAGTAGAATTTACTGGTCACCTGTTTAAAAGCAAAGATCCTATTGGTTGCAATGGGTTACTGCTCCTGGGCAAACTTAGTGCCTTTTATTGCATATGGGTTTGGGAGTTTTGCCATTTTACTAATTTTCCTTTGAAGCAAAATGGGACAGTGTCTTATTACTAATCATAATCCTAAGGATTGAATAAAACCTCATGCTTCATATGAATGCCTTACAAGGCAGGGAGAACATCCTACTTATTACATGTTCCAATTTTAACCATTTCTTTTTGGATCCTGTGGCATCCATTCACTATACTAAATAGGGATGCACCGAATCCAGGATTCGGTTCGGGATTCGGCCGAATCCTTCTGCACAGACGAACCGAATCCGAATTTGCATATGCAAATTAGGGGCAGGGAGGGAAATCGTGTGACTGTCACAAAACAAGGAAGTAAAAAATGTTTTCCCCTTCCCATCCCTAATTAGTATATGCAAATTAGGGTTCAGATTCAGTTCCGTAATCGGACGAATCTTTCTCAAAGTATTCGGGGGTTCAGCCGAATCGAAAATAGTGGATTCGGTGCATCCCTAATACTAAAACTTTCATTTCCCTTTCTTTTTTTTTTTAATTAAAACAAAGTCGGTCTACTTCCCATTTACGAATTTAACAAATTTATCAAAACATCAGAAAAAGTCGGTGTGAAAAAACGACAGTAGAAAATAATTGTGCCTCAATTCAAATTATATGACTTCTTTGAATCGACGCTCTGAAAACTCAACTGTCGCAAGTTGTCGCCACAAAAACTCAGCACAGATCACAATGACAAGAAAAATTTTCAGGTACGTCTGATTTTCGGATTTTAAGCAGCTTTGGGGTAAAAAATAAATCTCTAAAAATGTGAGTTATCCCCTTTAAAAACCATAAAAAAAAATTCAAGCTTTAATAAATAGGCCCTTAAGTATTGACCATCGGCTAGAAACTTCTATTTTCAATTAGTAAAATCTAGTATTCTCTTTTTAAAGTGCTTCTTAAAGGAGAATTCAACCCATAACTAAAAAAAAAAAAAAAAAACCCTTCCCCCCACCGTACGTAGTCCCACCTCCCTACTCCCACTCAGCCTAGCTACCCCCCCCTGGGGAAATGCCCCTAACTTTTTACTAACCCTTTGGCGCAGATTCAGGGGTTACAGTTCACCACTGAATCTGCACCGAAAGGCATGTGAAAAGTCAAGGGGCATTTCCCCGGGGGGCAGCTAGGCTGGGGGGGGGGGGAGGAGGGAGGGGGGCCTATGTAGGGTAGGGTTTTTTTATAGTTACGGGTTGAATTCTCCTTTAAGGTGACCATACATTTCTACATTTGCAGGGCAGCTTGGCTGATTTTGACCATGGTGTAGTGGCTGCCAATGGGTTGGCCCTTAGTAGTTAAAATGGCAATAGTCTATTTAGGATTACCCAATGCCACAGACTGCTAGGAAAGTACATTTTTCTGAAAATGGTTTATTCAGATGAAGCAGGGCTTTACACAAGTTGTTTTGTGCGAAATATTTTGAGAGACCTACATTGTTTGGAGGTATAGTTTTCCTTTAATCGATTACAAACATGAGACAATTCAATGTTTATGTATTATGGAATACTATATTTTTTTTATTATAATGGTCATATGCAAAAAAGGACTTGAAGGTTTGTGCTTTTCTGAAAAAATTGATTTGCAGGAACTTGCTCTTTTTTGCGCATGACATCAGAAGCGCATCATGCGCATGCACTATATACAACATGGCCGCTCACACAGGGAGCTTTTTCCCGGTGCATGTGTCCTAGCCCTGGTGGGCAATATTTTTGCCCAACAGGTGCCCTTTAAATGATTTTTTTTAGGAGACATAAGGTGTGGGTGAGTAAAGTGGGTAAAATGCCCCACACATCTCATACATCAAAGAGCCTTCATATCTCAATTTTTCACCACTAACCTCCACCAAGCTAGGTTCCCACCCTCACCAGGTTCACCACTGATGCAAAACAAAGATGGAAAAGGAACAGACGATCTGTAAGTTTCAAAGCACAGAAAAACAAGCTGTAGCTGCTATAGTTACCATAACATGTTCAGTTCAGAAGGTATTTTGTTTGAACAATGTTCACATTTATATTTGTAGAATACATACCTATAAAAAAAAAAATTGTTCACAGAATGGCGTATACAGAGACATGACGTGCTTTCAACAGATTTTCTTTTTATTTAAAGTGAATATGAAGACTGTTTCCAAGGTTAACAAGTGATTTAGAAACCCAACTAGAATATTCATTTAAACAATGGAAATAAACATACAGAATAAGCAGAGAGCTGTATACAAAAAAATGAAGTTCTATCAAATAAATATTAAAATAATATTCACACAGCATGTAGCAGATAGAATAAATTATCCCATTTCAAGGAACGAGTCACGTGGGTTAGATCGCAAACAGTATAACAACAAAAGCTGGCATAGATAAATGGATAAGAGAATGGAAACTCAAGACATATCTAGGTAGCAAATGTTTATTAGGGCAGCAAACAGATCAAATCCCACCCCTCTATTCTACAGGTGACATTTTACCTACTCACATACAAAACATTAGCAGTGCCTTCTTTGATCCTCACAGTATTACAAGATTTAAATCTAAAGGTACATGGTCCGATCAGTTTTAAAATATGAATCTACTGTATAAGGAGCTCATCTCCATGAAATATAAAAAAAGTAAAATTTTTGAACGGAAACATTTATTCCTTGCATATTTGCATTAATATTGAAAAGCAGAAAATAACATGTAGCATGTGCTTATTCACAGGCTTCAGACAAACAATAATAATTCATAGATGCCTCTGTTGAGGTTGGCATTTTGGGCGTGGTCCCAGGCAGCTATACGGAGCATGCGCATGGTCCTAGACCGCGGAAAGGGACCATTGTGGAGTGGTTTAAAATGATGGCACAAGACTGATTCTACAGGCTGACGCATTTTTAGCACAGAGGAGCACTGACCAAAGATCCAAGGTTAATAATCGTAATCGAGGCGTCAGACAAACCCGGCACTCCTTGGCGATATTCACTTCCATTGTCCTTTGTGCAAATGTGCGACAATGCCTAACTTTTTGTAAGTAGAAATGCAAATATACAAAGAATACACCTCTCCCACTTAACGGTCACATTATGGTAAAATGAACACAATTTAAGACACATTAAAGACACACTTTCTTAAAACCTTGGGTTTTTGTAGATATAGTTTCCCATGTTTGGTTAACTAAAATATTCCATTCTTTGATTATCAAAAGTAATTTCTTAAAAAAAAAAAAAAAAAAAAAAAAAAAATGTTTGCACAAACATTCTAAATCACATGTTTTTTTTGAGGTTTATTAAGCAATTAGAACAAGAAAAAAATATACATATATATATATATATATATATATATATATATATATATATATTTTTTTATTATTAAATCAATAGCGTCTTTTCGACTATTCCTATTAGATCCTGCGAATGCATGGATGGCTCCGACAAGGGACACAATGTGCTTCGGGAAGATTAGAAGAGGAAACCACAGGACAGTGTGAACCTAATTTACTTGTGTTGATACAACTTTGGCACATGCAGGGAAAACCTTGGATACAGAATCTTTTGGCATAAGGCCGCCTTGGGAAGAGCATGTGATAACAAGCACCATATTTATTAACTGTCTGCCCAACAGCTTAGCACCGAATCACCAGTGTTTGATTTTCCCAAACGCACTGTATTTACATAAAAAAAATCTGTACACAGCAGAATCTCTGTGCACGAGTTAATTTTTTTTTTTTTGCTCTTCCAAAAATTCAGCAGTCTCATCAAAATTCTATCATTAATGCTTCTTAAACAGATAATATTTTACATTAATTGTCCAGCAAGTAAAAGAAAGATCAATTTTTAGAGCTAATCGCTATTACATTTATTAAAAATAAGCTATTCAATTACTTGATTGACATAAAAACAAAGCAAAAACACTCGGGTTAGATTTTTTTTGTTCCTTACTTTATTTAAAAGTCTTATATTTAAAAAAAAAAATACATGAAAGCAAATAGAGCAAAACAAATCTAGAAAAACAAGTTTTTTTTGTTTTTTTTTTTACAAATGTACATTTTTACAAAAAAAACCTACAGCTCATTGCATATAAATACTACATTTGGTTTGCCATGTCACCACGGCAATAAAAAAAATCCCTGAATTATTTAAGAAGACCTGAGACATCAGACGTTCAGTAAAAACTTGACAAAGCATCTTAATAAAACTTTATGCATAAGTCCAACCCATGTGATGAGGCCATTTAATGCATTTGTGGTCGAGGAATGAATTTGTACAATGTGGCACAACCATCAAACCAGAAGCAGAAATACTTGGCAATCTCAAAAAATCCTAAAACCTAATTCATCTATAAACCTAGTTGATAAAGCACCAAAGATTGTAACCCACCATGCATTGTGAGCTTATAAACAGATTTTCAAGATGGCAGTCTCTGGATATTACTCTTAATTGGTCACTGTAGGTATTACGTTTGTGCATGGCATGGCAGAATCAGCATGAATGTACTTGCTCTACCAGTCATGGCAAGTGTAGAGAGAAGCCATATATTGCACCTGTATGTTTTCACATGACGTTGAAACGCCTTAAAGCTCATTTTAATAAGCATTAAAGTAGCAACATGAGGGTGAAGATGCTATGAATCAAGATGAAAATGCATACAAGAAAACAAACGGTGAGAAAGTTATTTCTAATCAGAAAACCTGCTCATATAATTCATACAAACTTCCTTGGCCCAATCATAGGCATGTATTTAGAAGGGGATCCGTCACCCAAAATTTTTTTCCCAAATCCTATTTTATCATGTTAGTCAATGATAATGAACTTTAATTACACTGTATACATTATTTAAATCTTGGTTCCATCAGTCTGGAAACTCATAATTATAGGAAGCAGGCAGGAGCCATATTGTGGACACTGTTATTAAGGCAAGCCTTCCATCATCTCACAATCTTGTTTGTGCACCAGAATGGGGGAGGGACCTGATGTCCATCATCATCCATTGGCTACACAATTAAATGGTTGAGAACAGGGGGGATGTGGGGAGAGCAGTGACATCTAGGAAGTGCTGAATGGAAAGTGAAAGTAATTGTCTGCTCCACCTCTATGCCTAAAGCATAGAGGAGGGGCAGGCAATATTTGATTCCTTTAGCCAAATGGCTCAACGGAGACATAGTTCAGCTAAGGGGTGGGGGAACAGGCAGGGAAGTTTTAGCTAAAGGAACAGATTGTTTTGGCAATGAAGCCAAAGGATGAGTACAATAATCAACAAACCATTTTGCAATTTCAAAGGATCTCACAAGCAAGGAGATATCAAAAGAGGACTCCGTCATACTGCAGTCTGTGGGATACAAAAGCCTTTAGTGGAACAAAATGAGTTGTTTGAAAGAAATCCATCAGATTCAAATAGTAATAATGATATATTTGACATTGATTTCTTCAAATTAACACAAGGCAATGCTACATATAATAATAAAGGATATCAAAGGTTCCGGTAGTCCGCTCCCTCTGCCGGTTCCCAGAAGAGTCTGTTCTCCCTCAGACTTGTACAGAAATCCAATCCAAAATTATGGAAAGAAACCAGCGCTCATCCAGCACGAGGTATAGACAAACAAAGGGGCAAGAAAATAATTCCCTTATAGTGTAGTACTATTGCATGAATTTAGTACACCACTTTGTGAGATTAGAGTACTACTAAAAAGTGCCCTTTTTGCTTATACTATTTACCGTGTCACTTATTGATATCCACACAGTGAAGTAAATCTTATGTGAGGGTACTCACGAACGTTTAAATGGAGTTTAAGCGTTTAAAAAGGTAGTTTAGCGATCATCTTCCCCAATCCTCTGGGGAAGTGACGTCATCCACGAGGGCACTGGGATACACGAGGCGGTCGAGACGCCGGCTAAACCATCTGTACTGACTACCTAGTTATTCCAATAGACGACGAAGTGGTGACTTTCTTTTATGCGAAAATTTTAATTATAACATTGTGAGTGTGATTTTAATGTTATTTTGGGATTTAAGTGATGATTTTACACTATGTCAGCGCATTGTTTTAAAGCTACAGAGTCTGGAGAGGATTGGGGAAGATGATCGCTAAACTATCTTTTTAAACGCTTAAACTCCATTTAAACGTTCGTGAGTACCCTCACATAAGATTTACTTCACTGTGTGGATATTAATAAGTGACACGGCAAATGGTATAAGCAAAAAGGGCACTTTTTTAGTAGTACTCTAATCTCACAAAGTGGTGTACTAAATTCATGAAATAGTACTACACTATATGGGAATTATTTTCTTGCCCCTTTTTTTGTCTATACCTCGTGCTGGATAAGCGCTGGTTTCTTTCCATAATTTTGGATTGGATTTCAATGCTACATATAAGTGACACCAAGATTAAATAATATGTTCCAGAGATGAGCAACATCACATATGTTTAAATTAAAAAAAAAAAAAAATCTATAATATGATAATCATATTATATAGTTTCCTTTGGCCCTATACACAATGAAAATTTTGGTGGGGAGGGGTCAATAAACTTGAAAATTACAGCACAGAACAATGAACAGTTACTGATCAGATGGCATTAAGGCAGCTACAAAAGGAGCAAAGAAACGTATACTATAACTTTACTAATATGTTAGATTATTGACATTTCTAAAACCTATTTATCCCTTTCAGAAGTCAAGCTGGAGAATATGTTGTAAGTTGAATACGTAAGTGAAGGTCTCTGTAGAGGCGACCAATGGATTTATGTTTTCACATCTTTTTTTAATAGCATTTGCATCTGCACACATAAAGTGGAGAACTTTCATAATGGGTCCAAGATGACTAAGGTAGATGTGGTTTACAACTCCAGGCAAACCCTGAATTGGTTTTATACCAGTGTCAGACCTATCTTGGGCCCCATAGGGAACACTAAGCCTAGAGCCCACTCACACATCAAATATAGATAACTGTGAATATTATGTGTGATGCATAGGCCTATGGTGAAAATGCCAGGCATAGCCTGGTAACCACTTTATGTTACATTGTACATAGCACCAGGAGATCATATCATAACATTATTGTAGCCATAAAATGAATGTCTTGCTGAATGTTCAATACAAAGCATTTCTTATCTCTGTATTTCAGTGTCTTTAAGGGGAAACAAACCTTTTTTTAATTCTGACTTTCAAAATATTGCAGTGGTTGGTAATAAATTTGCTAATGCAAGAATCTCTGGTTGTAAATATACATTACCCCAATGCTGACAATTTATTGTCGGGAGATGCACACAAAGTTTTGCTATAAAAGAAAAATTAACAAAATCTATTCCAGACTGAATCTATTCCTTACAAGTTAGGTTTTAATTGACGTGTACATTTTCCTGTCTATGATAGCGAGCCTTTTTGAATCATTCTGTATGCAATACCTTGTTACAAAAGAGAAGGAAGAAAAATACACACTCTGCAGTACAGTAGGTGCTGCTTCCACTGCATCATTTGCCTGTTGAAAGCATTGATATGAAGAATGCTTTATGAACATGACAAGCTATGACATCATATAGCACCATATATTTGTGTTAATTCCTAATTCAAAAAAAATCAATTGCCAAATTAGAAGCAGCTCTAAATAAGGCATCTTCTGGGGGAATGTGGAACGGTACTTGCTTAGAGTGCATTATGTAAATATTGTTTTACTGGCAATCTGGCAACAGAAGGTTCTGTAATAATAATTGCTGCAACGATGCTTTGGAACAATAAAGAATACATTTTTTTTCAAGGGCACTTGGCAATTTCAATTTTAGTAAAATTAACTATGATAAAGGTACAGTGGAATTCTATTTGTATTTGCAAGACAGAAAGTTGGTTACAATACCGCTAGCTGGTCTTTAATAAGCTAGCAGCGATAGTCCAGCAAAGATAGGGTATAGCAGAAGGAAAAATCAGCACAAAAACTGCATTCAAGAGCTTTGCTACAGTATTACAAGTTAAGGAACCAACTTGTGTGTAGAGAATTCTTAAAAACTGATTACTAGTAGATGTTCCGGGCCTGGACTGTAAATACTGACCAGTTCCAGAGAGACTGCTATAAAATGTCGCTATTTCGTTGGCCTGTGGGGGGCCCATTTTATCCCTCTCAACAGAGAGAGAAATATGAAACACCCCCTGCCCTGCCTGCAAGCTTAGGTGGACCTAACGTTCTAGCAACTATTACATCAGAAATGCAGTGATTGGCACTTCACTTTTCCAACCCATACACCTACCCTTGCAAGCAACTGCCATGCAAGTACACCGTGATTTGAGCGATTAATCGTCTGGGTGACAAAATGCTTGTGTGCAATTGCACAGATTGCCTTGAAAGGTGTAAAAGATTAAGTTGCATTTTAATTTGGCAATAATTAAAAGAACAGATTAAAATTTACAAAACTGTGTTATGATTCTTTATTAGGCTCTAGAAGTCTTGCAGTCAAACTGCATGCAATTAAATAACAGTGGTTTGGTACAATTGATTAACCAGGCTATCTGAAGCCAATGACCTAACCTAGCCAAGTTCCTCAAATATTCACAAGAGATGAAGGAGAAGGGAAGCCCTTTAAAAATGGAATATCTGAATGAATGCAATAAGCACCAAATGCTGCTGGTAATTCATCTGTGCACCAAAGAGAGAAGAATGTAGTAAATGTACAAACATCTAGTTTGGAATACTAAAATAGGCTACACAAATCAGGCCATTATGCATATCTGAACACAAAAGGGGTTAATGATGCTGTACCCCCAGAATGCTCACTTGACTCATGCAATGTACCACAATATAAAATCCATGTTTTACTGCTCCAGTTTCATAAAATACTGCTATAGGATTCAATTAAGTTTTACTTTTAATTTCTACTGCTTATACTGCCCCTATGCTACACACTCTGATAACTTAAGACTAGGCTAGAAGTCACACAATTACCCTGCAAGACGCATCATTAAAAGGATACCGGCAAGTCTGTGTTTTTAAAGGAATGTGTCAGTATACGTTTAATAACATTCTTGGCCCTTAAATATTTTTTTTTTTTTTTAACTAAAACCTTATCAACTCCAGCCCATGTGTTGGTGTATTGGAAGAAGACCTTTCTTAAGCCATGGTTGCAGTAGCAACAATGTCAGGTTTGGGGGGGTAGAACAAAGCTCCAACAAGCACTGTTTACATCAATGATTCAGACCACTGGTTCTTTCATAAATTTCTGAAACACTGTCATTGATGCAGCAGTAGCAGCTATGGTTGAATTAATGCTGAAGTTTTCCACAAGTAGATCCAAACTTGCAAATAAAATACAGACCGCATATAGTATATGAAGCAATCTGAACTATAAAACAAATCCAAATGGTCATTTAAATGTGGGAAATTATTAAATTACTTGCAAAATTCCTGCTTTTTACTAAAGATGATCATTTCCAGTCAATTGCATACTTCCTACTTTAGCTTTCTTTATGGCATAGCGCCCTCTCCCTCCAGATGTAATAAGGTCCAGTTTAAAAGACTGCAAGACGATACAGGGGACAAGCTTAAATGGATATTATTAGAAGGGGCGGGAGTGAGCCCAAACGTAAACAAAAGCAAAACATGGAAGACCATAATAGTCCAATATAAACAATTATGTGACTACAATTATAAAATACCAATGTCTTTGAAAGTAAAAAAGTTTTCAAAGCTTCCCTTTATGGCTAACTTTACACCTCTGCCATGAAATAAATAATATTTACATATGCTAGCTGGAAAAATAAGTGACACCTTTTTTTCTTCTAGGTCTGTGGAGTGTTTTGTTGCTTGCATCAAATAACTGTGAAAGTGGGAGAAAAATAGACAATGCAACAATTTCAAGCGGATTTCTCTGGACAACACTTAAAATAGAAAGAAAAAACCTGAACAAGGTGGGAATTTATAGCATAAAGCCTTAAATTAAAATATACAACCTACTAACAAAGCATTTTTATAGTGCCTAAAGACAGCCATACATGGGCTCCCTTTTCAGATGATATTATTGTATGGCCAGGCTTTACTGCGATAGTGTTTTCATTTTTTTTTTTAAAAAAAACCAAAACAAATAAGCATTTATATAGTAATGAGTTAAGTTTAGTAAGGCAACAACAGACAATGTGTAATACTACATTCAATATTCAGGAATTAATGAATCTTATCTTGCTTCATTATCAATAAGAATATAGCATTCTTCTAATCTGTTGCTGCAATTATGCAAAAATGTAAAAAAAATACTCAACCCATTCTTAAGACACCTTCATTAAGCTATAATAGATGGAATAGTTTCTTCAGTGTTTAATGAGATGGGATAGGCTCCTCAGCAGCACATAAAAAAAAAAAAATTAAAATTGGGCACCAGCTTGCCTCACCTTGTTCAATTTGAAAAAAAAAAATGGGATAAATGTAAAAATAGGAAAACACAATGGTTTCCTCTTTTGCAAAAGTATTGCTTCATGGTAGAATCACAACAAGCTTACCCATGATTTGTTGCTATGGAACAATGGGAGCTAAATTCTAGCCATTTTTTTTTTGAAGTAACAGTCAATTGTTTACATTAAATGTTCGAATGCCACCAGATATGAATTTCTGTTGAAGTTACCAAGTGCAGATTTGTCACGTAATATTTCGTAATGCAGATTTTATCACACAACATGAGAACACTAACTCTTACCATTCATATTTACAAAGGCACGAACACGATATTACTTCTACACAGAAAAAAAAGAAAGAAAAAGAAACCACTATGAAGTGGATAATACATATGTTGTTCAGAGTAACTCAGGAGATAAGCATTTGGCATCAGAAGATTACTATAATGGAGCTCCACAGAAAGGTTTATAAACTGTAAACATTTTCTAGCTGCCCTCAGGGTTGGTATCTTGTGCAAAAAATATTTTGTTTTTAAGCGTTAAGTCACAAAACATTTAAAAATCTCTGTAAAAAGGTGCAAATCACACACACGCAAAAGCTAGAATTCGGATTTAAAAGAAAAAAAAAAAAAAAGGGGGGGAGATACACATTTCATGCCACTCTTACAGAATCAAAAGTTGCACCCTTAAAAATGTAGTGTTGGATTTTTTGTGGCTTAAGACCTAATAAATAAGGCTGGCCTTAATATGCGACTGATTTACACATACACAATTGCATGAAAAAGCACCACCGGAAATATTTAACAGGCCGACAATTATTCTCCCCGGAATTTGTTCTGATAGAATCCCTGCAGTAGAAGACCCCTCTGTGTACATTTTAAAATAAAATCTATTTGTATATATATACTTTTTTTTTTTTTTTTTTTTTTTTTTTTTTAGAGTTGCCAGAACGATTCACCCATTCCATCCCATAAGATGACTCACTCTGGCCTTTTCGGTCATTTTTCTGACTCTTCCAGACCTGGATGTTCCTAGGTTTAAGGGATCATCCAACTGCCCCAAACCATCCTGCTCATTATCAGACTCCTCATCATTATATAACACAGTTCTTTTGCCCTGGTTCCTTGTGTTTATCCTAGGTTTTTTTCTTTGTTGCTCTACAAAATCACTTTCTTCATCATCCACATTGTCACCATCTTCATCATCCGTCACTTGTGCACGTTTTAATGCTGGTGTCCTTGAAGGTTCTTTTTTCCATGTTCCCCTTCCTCTGCCTCGACCCCTGCCTTTTCTGATTTCTTCATCTACACCACGATTATAACCTTTTGCCCGTCCTCTTCCTCTGCCCCTTCCTCGACCCCTTCCTCTCTTTTTAGCCTCTCCAGATTTACTCAGTTTTCTCTTAACCCTGGTACGGGCCTCTTTGCTATAATCATGGTCGCCATCTTTATAATCCTGATCGGACCCAGAATCAGAACTGCTCTCAGATTCAGTTTCGCTCTTTGAACTGGATTCAGAGTCTCTGCTTCCACAGGAAGATGCTGGACCTTTAACAGGCTTTTCTTCCATTTGTTCTCCATCATCTGGACTTTCATCCTCTGAAGAACTTAGCAACTTTCTCTTCATTTTTGGTGTGTGTCCTCCATCACCATTTGTTAGAGGGCCATTTGTGTGTTCCTCTAAAATAGTAACATTAAAAATTAGTCAGGAGACTGCATTAGAGAAAATACTTCAGTAAAGTATAGTTTTAATAGAAACTTCTCCAAAACTTAAATAATAGGAAGTGATGAGAAGGATTATGGGTAACAAACAAACAAACAAACAATAGTTGCTCCAGAGCAATGTAAATTTTTATTCAGTGTTAAGTTAAAGTTTTGGCACAAACAAGGAAAGTCCTGTAACAAGACTTAAGCACATTCAAAGTGAAACTTGGATAAACCTTGAATAATTGAATGTATCTAGTTCCTTGAATAATTGAATGTATCTAGTTCCTTGAATAATTGAATGTATCTAGTTCCTTGAATAATTGAATGTATCTAGTTCCTAACAGTCATTTAACTGATATCGCACTAGAAATGCTGCAGTGTGACATGACCAATTGCAGCCAGGTAGGTTTTTCTAATGTATAAGCTCATACACATTTCAGGCTCACGAGCATGCATGTGAAAAAAAAAAACATGTGCTGCAGAAAACCAATAGTTAAGCTAGTATTTGGAATAAGAAAACGTTGAGTTTATAAAATTGTGTCTTCTGCGATCTATGTAATTTATTATAGATGGCAAAAATAATTTACCTTTGACAGGAGAACATTTTGCATTTGTAACATTCTCTTGTTCTTTGTGTGTTTCAGGGTTGTTGGGTTTACAACCTCCAGATGAAGATGGCTGTTGATCCATATCTTCAGAAAAAGGACTTCCATCAGGCTCCACAGCAGTGTCAGACACTAAAAATTAGACCATGATTAATTTTCTTCTCATGAAAAAAAGGCACCACAGATAAAGTACAGGTATTTTTTATTGCACTGGCAAAATGTTTCTTATGTAAAAATGTCAGAATGAAGTATCTAATTGACACCATCTGAGTTCCCTTTCCCACTGAATGTTGAGATGGTCTCTTTGCCCTTGAATGTATGCCTTATTCTAAAAGAGATGCGGACCTCAGTGTCCTCTCCACAGAGTGGTTTTCAGTAAACTATAATGAATTCTCGTCATGAGTATATTCTGTACCCTGTTCAGGTCTGTGGGGCTGAAAGCTAATTTTTCTTACTGTAAAATATTGCACAGGGAGCCAAAAATGTAACGCTTATTAGTGGCACCAGTCATGGCGGCATTGAGTAACTACTTGGCACATTGTGGTACTAAGTAATACGATTAAAGAGTTGTTCACCTTTAAATTTACAGTTAGTATGATGTAGAGAAGGCTATTCTGAGCTAATTTGCAATTGGTTTTCATTTTTTATTATTTGTGGTTTTTGAGTTATTTAGCTTTTTATTCAGCAGCTGTCCAGTTCCCATTTTCAGTAGTCTGGTTTCTAGGGTCCAAATTACCCTAGCAACAATGCATTGATTGAATAATTAATAGGAGATGGTCTGAATAGAAAGATAAGTAATTAAGTGGCAATGCCGATACATTTGTAGCTTTACAGAGCATTTGTTTTTTAAATGACCCCCTATTTGAAAGTTGGAAAGAATCAGGAGGCAAATAATTTAGAAACTATGAAAAATAAATAATGAAGACCAATTGAAAAGTTGCTTAGAAGTGGCTATTCTATAACATACTAAAAGTTAAATTAACTGTAAACCACCCCTTTAATTCACTACGTTATGCTTTCATATTTTCTTAGAGTACTAATCTTAAGGTAATGCAAATTAATTTTACAGAGCAGTTTTATTGTTCCTTACTTTGAGAAGATGACGAAGAGCTGCTTCTAGGAAGAGGATGTGGAGGATTCTGATTAAGTTTCTGCTGAAGCTTCATTTTCCTTGGTTTTGTGTCTGGGCTAAATGCAGCAAAAACAATGTGATACATTATAACCCCATTTACCATAAGTAGCAGCATATATTAAAGATACGTACAATCAGAACAGACAATTTTAAAATATTAAGATTAACTCAAAATGCACACCTGTACTGAAGTTCTCACCTTTATCCACCCACCTGATACACCAGTATTCAAACAACCAAAAAAACAATTATTTGCAAAAATGTTTTAGCTATTCCTTTACCTGGATGCTCTGCTAGAGGCTGAAGTAGAACTACTGCTGCTACTACTACTGCTACTACTGCTGCTGCTACTACTACTGATTCGCCTTCTGTATTTTCGCCTCGTCCTCTGTTGGAGTTGCATGGCTAGTTTGTAGTCAGAGATGATATCTTTTATGTGCGTTTCACATAGTGCAGACAGTCGAAGAGTCATACTGTAGATCTGAGAAAAGCCCAAATTGAAGAAGCAATAATTAACAGAATGGAAAAACGGACATGTATTGGCATATACCACAAGCAATAAAGTTTGATTATAAAACTACAGTCTTGCAGGTTAAGTAATGGATAATTAATGAAGTAATGGATAGGGCTTTTTTTTTAAATTTTTTTTTATTGTTTTTTACATGCAAATTACAATCCAATTTATTTTGAACCTTATAAACGTTATGATGTGGTAGTTCAGTTCCATAAACATAATTAGTCACATACATTTTTACAATAATTATTAATACCTAATGGTGTCATTATCTTTGTAAGTATCATAAAAAACCTTCCTTTTTGGTACAAGAACTACCCATTTTGTTAATGGTGTGCTCTGTAAATTATGGGCTAGAACCAGGAAAGTGGGTTAGGGGGTCTAAAGGGTAATTCCAGAGGAGTCTGTTGTGCAGTCACTGTTTAAAATGTATATTTCTTCATATCTTTCAAATTGAAGGAGGAATGATCCTTAACGCATTTCTATTAAAAAAAACAAAACAAAACTAAAAGTCTGTCAACCTAATTTAAAACAAAAAAACTACCTAATCGAAGCAAGAAAGATTCATCAAGCACAACTAAAAGTCCACCATTGCACTGATCATTCTCTGAAAGAATAAAATAGATGAAAATTACCCTAGATTTTTTGTTTGGAGTGTATGCCTTGGAGTTACTGAAGATAAGCCGAACATCTGCAGCAAATTCCAGAGGGTCACTATAATCTCCAGATGCCAACGTCGTTTTCACAGTGGTAAAATCCATTGGTGTTTCAATAATATCCTGATAATCCTAAAGAACCATTCATAATCATTATTTGCAATACTTTGGAATTATATAAAAAGTGGATTGCATGAAATCACTTTACACAATATGGAAGACTGAAATATTTTATTAAATATTTTTTAGTATAGCTGTGGCAGAAGGTAGGGCAGCAGAACTAGGGGTCTATTCATTAAGGTAGCTATTACCAAGTTTATAAAACCAGGTAATAACTTAACAAGCCTAGTTGTTTTATATTTTTCTGATTTACTAGTCTAGTGCCTCTGAAATAAGGAGTGATTTAATGGTTTACAACTTTTAGTTGAAAATGGAGTTAATCATTTAAACATTGGGTATCTCCGATATCTCCAAAAACTGTACATCAGGTATAGATTTTAGGACTAGTATAAAAGATCTCGTTTTCGGACTACCCCAAAAAAACTACAGGTTTAAAAGCCATATTTGCATTTAAAAACTAGCTCAAAACGGTTTTTTTTTTCCTTTATGCCATAAATCACATACTTTTTATGTGATACAAAAGGAAGTGATGAAAAACAGGATATTTGTATTATTTCACTAGTTTTAGCATGATTCAGGAGATTTTAAGAAAATATAATTTTTCAATTATTCATCATGAAAAATAAAAAAAATAATTCAGCACTAGCATTAAAGTAATAAAATTGACTTAAAATTCTAGGCACTGGCCAAACTTTCCTTGGGAGTGGTATCTTTCCTATCTGGCACATGAACTGAATGGATGGATACTGTGAGTGGCCATACACACGAATAAACAACTCCCATTGGATACCGTATGAGTGACCATAAACGTGCATGGCCACTTTCCATTGCTACAATTGTTGGTACCGACAACAAACCGACTGGAACTGCAGGAAGATTTTTTTCTATAATCTGACATGCCCTGTTGACATGGTGCATCTGCAGATTACATTTTCAAACAGGACAACTAACCTTCACTACTAACCAAATCAGAGTGTAGGGACACAGCTTTGCCAGCTAGATAATGTGCTGTCTGCATTAAAAAATTCAGAAACACACCAGGGTTTGTTTTACTATTCCAGTTACCACTAGAAACCTACAGCTATACTTACAGGATATGAGACCTGATTGACTGGTTGCCTGAAGGGTTCAGAATCTTCCCGCTCATAGATTAAATCTAACATTTCTTTGCATTGATCTTTCCAAGAGTCCGGATTGGAGCGAAGCAGATCTCTTTTAGTGCGACGGGTAAGCTAAGAAGCAAGCAGTGAAAAAAAAAAAAAAAAAATTACAAATACAAACCTGAAAAAACAGTAGTGAGAAGTAGCAATTAGAAAACAAGCAGTGAAAATAGAGAGAAACATTCATTTTCTTTTTGGTTTTCTAGGTCTATTGCGGACTATTAAACAACATATTAAATTTAAACCAGGAGAAAGGTACACTGGATTAACAAACCATGTATGTAATTGAAGGCTGGTCTTGCAACATCATTGGTCGGTAATGCCACTCCATTCTATAAGATGATTACCCTTAAGGTGATCGTCTAAATAATACCGACACTTAATGATGGAAGCTTTTATAAGGAAAATATTAATAAAAAGCACAGAAAAATCCCTAAGAGCATTTGATCAGGGAAACACAAGTGACTTCTAAGAAGGAGCCTGCTTTCATTAAGCTACAGGGGGAGAACATGCCTTGTGACTGCTCTCTCAGTGAAACCACTCACATACTAGTATATGAGGTGGGCGGGAAGAGCTCTGGTATGTATGAAAAACTGATCTGCTTTCATTGCTGTCACAAACAATGTAAATCCGACATAGTGAATAGCCTCTAGCATGTAACGTAAGCTGTATATATGATGCATCTTTTCACTGACATCAAGGACCAGTCAACTATAGGAAGCTATGTATGCTTGTGAGAAAGTATACAAGAAGGAATCTGGACTTCACAAATAAAACGATCAGAAACAAAAGAATTCAACAGTATAATTTTACTCACAGCCCGTCCAGAAGATGTCCCTGGGGCATCCGATTCCACATCAACTGCTCCGCCCTAAACAAAGGAAGATAAAATAAAGTGTTGCTAATCTAGGGACTGTTTAATAAAGATAACCCTAAACATTTAAAGTGAGATCAAGCTATTTATAACATACCTCCTCTTCTTCTGTATTGCCAGTGTCTTCAGTCTTTACCTGATTGTAGATCTCCAATATATCAGTACAATTATTGTCCCTATTTAGTTCAGCATAATCAAGAACACAAAATAACATATTTAAAGCAAAATTTTAACAAAAAATTGCACAAAAACAAAATATGTAAAGACTCTTACCCAATATAACGTAACAGCACATCTGTCACAATTTTGGCAGTCTTAACAATTGGAGTGTCCGGCTCATTGAATGTTCTTGCATTGTGTTCAATATACCGGACTTCCCATATTAAGGCAGACAGCCTCCTAAATATTAAAAATATGTTGCATCAGTGAATTGTGCTTATGTAAGATATAGAGAGATCTCCAATGCAGGGGACCCAGAAATCATTGTATCTGAACCAACACAGAGTTTATGTTTGCAGTTAATACATTTCATTGGTTTGAAAGGGATTGCTTTGTCTCAAAAATGTCAGATGTTTTGCGCGATTAGCTAATTTTAACATATTTTATGCCAAACTAAAAGGGATATTGTGCTACCTACAGCTATCAGCCTAACTTAGTACACTAAAAATACGTATTATATATATATAACCCTATGTCTTGTGAAGGAAGGCCAGTGTCCCACAGAAGATTTATACCATCACGTCAGCATACAAGAAAAATCAACTAGGGTCAAGGCAACATATAGAAAATAACTTAATAAACAAGGTTACAGCATAATTAAAAACGGTGTAGCTCTCGATAATACAACCTGGAAACCATTTGCCACGATCAAATCATTCTGCCATATTAATGTACTTAAAGGGATGGTAGAATGGTTCTTTCTAAGCAATTTATAAACTGGCCTTCTCCCCCCCCTCCCTTTTCTTTTCTGAATTATTTTTCTTCTAATTCTGATTCTTTCCAGCCTTCACATGGGGGTCATTAACTCAATCTAAATGTATTAGGCTTAAAATTTCTACTTTTTATTACTCCTTTTTCTTTTCAGGCCCTCTGCTATTAATATTGCAGTCTCTTGTTTAAATCAGTTCATGGTGGCCAGGGTAATATCTCAAAAACCGCAAATATTGAAAAAGACTATAGACATATAGAAGCCATGAAGGTAGTTGTCTTTAGGGCCAATATTAGAGTACATCAAGGTTTTTCAGATATTCTCACTGTAGTTAGAGCATGAGGCATTTATCAGCTATTTAAGAACAATTAGGGAGTAGGTAGATCTGCAACCGTCTCATGCATACATGAACTTGGATTGCTGAACTCTCAGAAAATCCCCATTGATATGACTATGTAAATCACAGGTGAATTGTAAGTGTAGCAATATCTGGAGGGGGAAGACCGTGCTTTTGATCACAAGAGCTTCTAAAGTAAGATGAAACGGAAACCTTCTAAATCACATGAGGGATTTGATTATAGAACCAATGAACTTAATGTAGATTTGGTTACATGAATGACAAAATGAAGTGTTAACTACCATACTTAAAATGGGTGTGGTAATGGGATCTGTATACAATTGCTCTTCATATCTACTGTTTTTAGAAATATTGATCAAATAAACATTCAGCCCTACAGTGACTCACTTGATCATCTTGTGCTTATCATAGATATACTATGGGCAGCAAGGGCCTCTAGCTATTAGAAGAGTTTAATAAGTAGCAATGATTCAGATACAATTTAAAAGATTTGCACTGAATAATGCAAATGCCATGTTGTATATGTCAAAAAAATGTGAAATAACGTCAGCCTCTCAAGTGTTGCTAAACTAGAACTTCCAACAGCATTTGAACCCTGATGTAGAAGATCTTATATAGATAGTAAAGGATAATAAATCACAAGACTGCAAAACCACTGGATATACATTTATTTTGATTTGACCTTTGCCTACCTATAGTAGTGGCTCTCCAGTCTCTTCCTTATGGTGCTTAGATCTGTTGGATATGCCACTACAGTGCAGTATAAGGGGTATGCACTGAGATCCACAGGAGCACTGAATGGGCTGGCAAAATCTGCAAATAACATTGTACATTTAAAGCCATTTACTACAAGCAATACATGCAGATTTTCTACAGACATCCAGAGACACTTATACAGCTTGGTTTACTAGTAGTTACGTGTGACCTCAAAAATCAGGAGCACCAGTTGCCCAAAATTATTGCAATGGAAAACAAACAATGTGAAATCTTAGAAAGAAATTGCTTTGTGCTGGGTATTAGTTGCCAACAAAGATATAGGACCTGTGGTCACCTTAAAGTTTGGTTGAAGGGAAATCTACTAAAGAGTTAAAGGAATTGTTCAGTGTAAAAATAAAAACTGGGTAAATAGATAGGCTGTGCAAAATAAAAAATGTTTCTAATATCGTTACGGTAGTTAGCCAAAAATGCAATGTATAAAGGCTGGAGTGATTTGATGTATAACAAGAACACTACTCCCTGCTTTTCAGCTCTCTTGAATTACACTGACTGATTGGTTACCCTGGCTATCAGGCAGTAACCAGAGACTTGAGGGTCTCTGATGATGTCACAAAAGGGGCAGGGCAGACAGTATATAAAACAGAAGTCTAAGGTTGCGGACAGGGAGGCCCGCAACAAGAGCAGCAAGGTCAGCCCGAATCCATATTGGGCCCGCACATCACTATTCTGCAACAATTAAAGGGGTGGTTCACCTTCAAACAGCTAGTTGGTTTCAGATAGATCACCAGAAATAATAACTTTTTCCAATAACTTTCTATTTTCTATGTGTGACGGTTTTTCTAATATTAAAGTGTAAAGTGTCATTTCTCTCCTTCTGAAGCACCTCTGGGAGGAGGGGGGTCGCAGATCCTGTAAACTGTTCTAAATGGATACATTTAGTTGATACATTTCTTATCTTTGTACCTGCTGAGCAATACTCCAGAGATGCTGCTGAGAAATGTATCAACTAAATGTTGCAAAATTGTAACAGTTTAGTTTAGAATCTGCGCCTGAATTACTGAGCTGCCAGACTCAAACACCAGAGACAGGAACATTCAACTTTAAACTTAGATTTTGGAAAAAACGTTAAAAATAAATAATGGAAAGTAATTGGAAAAAGTCTTTATTTCTGGGGAACAATCTAAAAACAACTGAATTGAAAAAAGTGTTTGGAAGGTGAATAACCCCTTTAATAAACTGCAATGTTGTTTGAAAATCTCTACATGAATTCTACAGTATTTTTTAAAATATGGACTGTTCTCCTTAAACTGTTTGGTTTGGAAGAGAACAGATCAGGTCATGTAAATCTTACTATTTCTGTTAAGCTAATAACCCAATAGCCAGAAAAAAGGATCTGTTTATGTATTATGTAGTACAATCTCATACCTCCCAACAAAGATTTTTGTGGCAACACCCCCTAATTACCATGTCCATTTTACAACATTTAGCAGGTTAAGTTTGAACACATTTCTGTGGTTTTCATATGTTATTACAGTTTTGTTAAAAAAGGTGAATTGCCCTTAAAACTGAGTCTAAGTTCTCCCAAGAGACCTGCTTATTGCTGATTGTTACAAAAGTATTTAAGTATCAATTCTAGGCTCTTTGCCAAAAGCCAATTTAGTTAGAAACTTTCTTTTTCTGGCAGTTCAGTGCAGGAGATCAAAGACAAAGTTGGGACATGTCAGTAACAAACCCAGGACTGCGGGTTGAGTTGTCAAAATCTGGACTGTCCCGTGAAAAAATAATATATATATATATATATATATATATATATATATATATATATATATATATATATATATATATATATATATATATATATATATATATATATATATATATATATGAAGGGAAAGTTGTGCTCACCACTATTTTTTAAAACCATTAGGTGGGGGTGCAATGAGGGTGTGACCACAAAATACATATAGTCAACTACAAGAGGTCCACTGCACTCAACCCATTATCAATATATTTAAGACTTAAGTCTTAAATATATTGATAATGGGTTGAATGCAGAGGACCTCTTGCAGTTGACTATATATATATATATATATATATATATATATATATATATATATATATATATATATATATATATATATATATATATATATATATATATATATATTTATTATGTAATGCGGCTGTATAGAATTGGGGTCCGTTTACAGTGGCTATACTGAAGCAATAACTCGCTTGCACAGCAATACCAGCAATGTTCTCATTAATGTGAACTGCTACACATTGAATACAAACTAGCCTTGTGATTTTTTTTAAGCAACAATTTGATGTTTAGGAAACCAGCAGCCTGAAATTGCTCTTCATGCAAAGCTGAAAAGAGAATTAAAATGAACTTGAGATGCGATTTAAAATAGTAACAAATATTACACACCAAGAGTAAGTAGTTGATCAATGCCTTGGATAACTCTCTCACAAAATTCGTCTCTTGAATATAATCCCCACTCTCCTTCTTCTGGTTTATATTGCAGAGATTTCAGTTCATCGGAAGTAACAGGAACACCAGCACCCATTTCATCAGGCAAAGCTGCTGCAAACACATCGGTGTAAGTCATTGCCACACTGCATTTAAAAAAAGGTCCACAACAAAACCATACTTACTGCCATCTGGAATTGGTTCCATGTCCCAAGGACTCATGTTTTCTCTTTCATTATTATCCCAACTAAAAGATATAATTCAAAACAAACAGGAATTAACCTACATTTCAATATTAATGAACCTCAAACTGGAAAAGAGAACCAGTTATGTCCTTTAATTAAAAAACAGTCCCTATGTATTTGGGGGTGACATACAAAAGCATTTCATTTATAGTGAACACACGAGCAAATGTAGTTTGCAGGAGTATTTGGAAATATATTTTTGATTTTTTTTTTTTAATTTAGAATATTTTTAAGCCTTTGCAGAACTTAAAACTTTGATTGACTATGGAAAGCTGCAGGATAAAATCTCAACCTTTGATGAAGCTATAGCTTGATTCTTAGGCTGATGGCCACAGTTGCAGCCACAGTTGCGCACGTGCTTTTATACATAGGCAAGAAACAGCCAACATGTACAAACTTAGTATTCGTATTCTATTTTCCCCATGCTCTTAACATGCAATAACATTTTTTAAAATCTATGTACAAACTATACTACTTAGTGCTCTACTCCAAATATGCTCAGTGTCATTTTTCTTCCCTTATGGCTGGTGTGGCTTAAATTATTCTATTTTCTGTTAGGATCTCTGTTTGGAAACCACAAAGTGGCCAGTTATAACAAGACATTTAAATGGTTCATGTTTATTACAGGTTACTTACTGAACACTATAGCACTGGAATAAACTGTCTGGATACTCAGTCTGGAATGGCTGCTGACTTTCCACTGTGCCAAACCACCAAGCATCATCAATAATGCTGCGAAAGCGGTCTCCTGTGGTACAATAAAGAGAGAAAAAGATTATTCAAAACGGTCAACTACCATAGAGAAGAATAGTCTTAACAAGTCTGAACTTTGTGTCAGGAAGGAATTTGGGGGAAATGGTTTTAGATCTCCATTAGTGTATATTCTTCTTAAATGTATTTTCCGCGACTGTCTTAAAAGTCAACATTTCCAGGCAATACAGAAAATGCTATAAGCAAGGCTGCCACTAAAGGTTATCCTGTATCCTGACTGGGTCCTCAAAAAATCCTCAATCTGAAGAATTTGTAAATTGTTTGTAGCGATGCAAATCAAGGATTCGGTTCAGGATTCAGCTGAATCCAAGTGCCTGTCTGAATCTGAACTGAATCCAAAAAATAAAAAATCACATGACTTTTCGTCACATAAACAAGGAAGTCAAAAATGTTTTAACCATGCAAGGTTCTCTTTCACTCATTTCCCTAATTTACATATTCAAATATGGGTTCAGATTCGGTTAAGTATTCAGCTGAATACTAAAATAGTGGATTTGGTGCATCCCTAAGATCTGTGTGCATCAGCAACTTGATAATACAGCAATAACCTTTTTTATACATAATGTTACACATATATTAATGTGCCAGACACTGTAACAAAATGTATCAGAGAACCACCACAAAGGCATTAAAGGAACCGTTCAGTGTGAGAGTAACAACTGGTTAAACATACTGTATGTGCAAAATAAAAAATGTTTCTAATATAGTTAGCCAAAAATGTAATGTATAAAGGCTGGAGTGACCAGATGTCCAACATAACAGCCAGAACACTACTTCCTGCTTTGCAGCTATCTAACTGAGTTAGGGGCGCAACATGGGACATATCTGTTCAGTGAGTTTGCAATTTATACTTACCATGCAGCTCAGATTAAAAAGCAAACAAAAAGTTATGGCCCATGTGCCCCCCTGACATCACTGATTGGTTACTACCTGGTAACCAATCAGTGGAAACCAAGAGAGCTGAAAAGCAGGAAGTAGTGTTCTGACCGTTATGTTAGACACCCAGTCATTCCAGCCTTTATACATTACATTACATTTTTGGCTAACTATATTCAAAACATTTTTTTTTTTATTGTGTACAACCTATTACTACCCATTTTTATTTTGACACTGAACAATCCCTTTAAGTGTTAGTAGTAGATTTCAGTGCATACTGCTTCAACCTGCTGGTGGGGCACAGGGTCCTAGTGACCACTGCTACAGTTAAAAGGAGATTGTGTCCTCACCGTTAAATCTCTCTCTCTTTTCAGTCGCTTGTGGGACAGTGTGGTATAGCTGGCACCACTAGGAGGCAAGACACAATAAAAAAAAAAAAAAATTAGAAAATTGATCCCTCCTCCTCCTGCTATACCCCTCCTCTGTAGGCAGAGACACTCCGTTTGTACCAAAGGAGAAATAGGAGGTTATTAATAATCAACAGAAAAACTGATAACTAATTACAAGAACAACAGATGGTTAAGTCAAGCAAGTCTGAAGCCAAAAGAAGGCCTCTATCCAGGGAGGGAAGCCCTGTGTCCCCCAAGCAACTGAAGAGAAAGAGATTTAATGGTGAGTACACAAAATCTCCTTTTCCCTAGGTCTGCTTGGGGGAACACAGGGACAGTGGGGACGAACCAAAGCCATCCCCTGAATCAAGGGCAGGAAGTAGAGGCCTACATGGAACCAGCCACTACAGCCTGAAGTACCTTCCTGCCGTAGCGGGTGTCAGATGCCGCAAAGGTGCAAAACTGGTAAAATTTGGCAAAAGTATGGATTGAAGTCCACGTTGCAGCCTTGCACAATTGTTCCGTTGAGGCTTGGTTTCGAAAAGCCCAGGACGCACTCATTCCTCTGGTGGAATGTGCCCTGATTGGGTCTGGGGGAACCTGACCCTGTGATGAATAGGATCTCTGGATGGCCTGTTTTATCCAGCAGAATATGGTAGTCTTAGTAGCTGGTGTGCCCCTGAGAGGGCCTGAGGGAAGGATGAACAAGGAGTCCGATTGACAGATGTCCTCAACCCGGTGCAGGTAAAACTTGAGGAACCTAACGGGGTCAAGGGTGTGCAGTGCCGCTTCCTTTGCATTGTAAATGGATGGGTAGAAGATAGGAATCATAATTTCCTGGTTGAGGTGGAAAGTGGAAACCACCTTGGGAAGAAAAGAGGGAAAAGTATGAAGTACTGCCCTGCCGTTGTGGAAAGTCAACAGGCGAGACCTACAGGAGAGGGCAGAGATCTCAGATACTCTCCATGCTCAGGCAATAGCCAGCAGAAAAAAGGTTTTGCATGTGAGCCTCTGAAGTGGAATAGAATTCATGGGCTCAAAGGGAGCGCGTTGCAGGGCACATAGGACTAGAGTTAAGTCCCAATTGGGCACCAGTGAACGGGGTGCCCATTTGGGACTTAGGGCCACTCCCTGAAGAAAAGTCTTAACATCGGGGAGGAAGGTGAGATGTTTTTGGAAAAGTATGGAAAGTGCCGAAAACAGATTTCTGCAACCCGAGGGACATGTCCAGGGACAGTCCCTCCTGTATAAAAGGCCAGAAGGTGTGTAGTAGAAAACTTCAGTGAATTGAAACCATTATGTTGGCACAACCGATGGTAATTGGACCAGACTGGATTGTACGTCTTGGCGGAGATCGGTTTGCGGGCTGCACGCATGCTAGAATGACAGCGTCAGAGAACCCCTTCTGTCTCAGGGTTGCGGTTTCAGAAGCCACGCCATCAAATTGAGGTTGGCAGGACAAGGGTAAAGGATTGAAGCTTCTTGATCGTTCTTGGAATGAACGCTAGATGGAAGTCCCAAGGAGAGGTGAGGATGTCTGCCGCCAGTGGGTCCCTGGACCTTGCAAAGAAGAGAGGCGTCCCCCCTCTTTGAGTGATCTTGTGGAAAATGTCGTCCTTTAGAGACAACTCGCCGGGATCTAGGGATTATCTGATAAAATAATCTGCTTCCCAGTTTAAGAGAGCTGGAATGAAGATGGCTGACAGGCGAGTCTGATATATCAAGACATTTGATGTGAGGACGTCGTTCCGACAGAGACCAGCGACCCTGCACTGACCGACCCTCCAGCACTGCTCCCCAACCGGAGAGGCTTGCATCTGGGGTGAGCAGTCGCCATTGTGGATCCCCTAGGGGTCTGCCCCTGGTCAGGTGACTAGTTTGCATCCACCAGAGAAGAGAGACTCGAGTCCTGGGGGATAGACGAAATTCCAGGAGAAGGGATTTGCGCCACCAGGCCGAGAGAAGATTCCACTGAAGCTCCCTGAGGTGATGCTGGGCGACGGGAACTGCTTCTATCGTCGAATCCATTACTCCCAACACCTTCATGCAGAATCTCACGGTGTGGGATTTCCATAGGAGACTGCACTAGGGTCCGTAGATGCTGGACCTTGACGCTGGGACAGTTTGTGTCTGGGTGTTGAACTGCATCCCGAGGAAGACCATGGATTGGCTCGGGGTTAACAAGGACTTGTCCAGGTTGATGAACCAACCCAACTCCTGTAACTGAACCATGGTGAAGTGCAACACCGGCTGGGCCTCTGACGAGGAAGGTGCCGTGATCAGGAGATCGTCCAGATAAGGAGTTATGGAGATCCCCCTAGTTCGGATTAGAGCAGTGGCCACCAACATGATCTTGGTAAAGACATGAGGAGTTGAAGTCAGGCCAAAGGGAAGGGCTGTGAATTGGAAGTGGTGATTTTGGAAGGCAAATCGCAAGAATTTCGGATGGGGATGAAAAATTGGGACATGAACGTAGGCGTCCTTTATGTCCAGAGAAACCAGGAATTGGCCTGGGGACATGGCTGTGATGACAGACCTGAGGGGTTCCATCTTGAACCTTCGCGGTGGAATGAATGTATTGAGTTCCTTGAGGTCCAGGATTGGCCAACAGATTCATGCTTCTTGGGAACTACAAACAAGCTTGAGTAATAGCCTCGGAATCTCTCCTCTGTTGGAACAGGGATGATGAACGCATAAGCTTGTCGATCGCGTTGTGCAACGCCTGAGCCTTTTGATGCCCTTGAGGATATCTGGACATGAAGAACCGGCATGAGAGAAGTGAAGTGAATTCTAGGTGATAGCCCTGACTCACGACCTCGTGTACCCAGGTGTCTCGAGTCAGATTCTTCCAGGAGTCGGAAAACCAGCGAAGTCTCCCCCCTACTTTTGAGTCGCTGGAGGTAAGAAGGGGCGACTCATGCAGACGTGGGCTTGCGAGACTGCCAGGATGGCTTGGACTTTTCACTGAAGCGTCCTCTGGTGCTGGTGGTGGAGTGTCGGGAAGGAGACAATCTTGCGCCCTTGTGCTGGGAGCCGCGGAAAAAAATGGTTCAGGCGAAAGGAGGGGCGAGATTTTGGTTGTGGGAGTAGAGTACTCTTACTGGCCTGGTTGATGATCTTGTCCAGGTCCGGACCGAAGAGGAGTTTTCCCTTGAATGGAATTGAGGCGAGAGACTTTTTTAATTGAGGCATATAAGGAGGAATCAGCCACAGGATGAAACTGGCTATACCTCAGCCCTGTGTCCCAGCCAGTGCATCCCCACTCTGGACAACAGAGGGAGGGAATCAATGCTGGATGGTCAGTGCAGAGCACAAGAGACCCCGTGACATCCTGAAGTAATGGATCAGACTACTTAGTGTAGCTGTCCAGCTCCATATAATGTGAAGGAATTGTGATGAAATAAAAAGAGCAAAATAAATGCTAAGATACTCCTGAATGCAGGAGACGGTCCTAATCTCCTGAGGACACAACAAAATTGGGAGTCTCTGCCTACAGAGGAGGGGTATAGCAGGAGGAGGAGGGATCAAGTTTCTATTTTATTGTGTCCTGCCTCCTAGTGGTGCCAGCTATACCCCACTGTCCCTGTGTCCCCCAAGCAGACCTAGAGAAAATGTCAATTAACAGCATGCGCTACCGCTCCCTTTATAATCTATGCCTGCTAGTACTCGTACTCAGATATGCTTGGGATATCAGCACCCACTACCTCTCAATACACAAACTACTCAATGTAAAATTTACTTAACCCATTGCTCCCACTGTACTGGATAAACTTAGGCACTGCTTTTACTGATTAATGTGCCCAGTGATCTCACTACGGAATGGAACAAAAGCTGTGTGATGTACTGGGGATGCCATTACCTATTGCCATCACTGTGTAACAAAACATGGATGTCAGTACATAATGCTTTAACTTGTGTTTAAAAATGCTAGTATTATACTACCATGGACCTTGCTCTCACTATATAGTGAGACCAAGAACTTAAACCAAAAACTAGTCACTGATGAGTTTTTATAACTCAAAAAAGTATTTCTTGCATTTCAACTGTATGCATTAACAAAACACGAAGCATTCTTTTTTTAAAAGGTACAAAAAGCTACTCTTTAGCCCCATCGTAATCCACTGCAGCTTACTTACTAAGTACAACTCACCTATTTGCCAGTTTCTCTCTTTCGCCTCCTTATAAAACGGATAAAGGACAAGGAAGTCAATAACATCAGGCATATCATGGTATCTAAAATAAAAAAATAATATGCTCTCAAACAAACGAAACATACACACAGGCAGAGAAGGAATTTTAGCACAGTCATAACTTGGAGAACACAGAAAACAGAGTAAATGTGACAGCAATCTCAAACCCACATCCTTTTCTTCAAAAATATCAAAGCATCTAAATCAGATGTGTGACTTCATCATACATTCTTGTCTGTACTTACTTAACCGAGAAAGAGTCTGCAGTTATTTTGCCTGAAGTAGGATCCAGTAAGGCGAGTTTTAAGCAGCATAATGTAGGCGGTCCCACCTCATACTTAATTCCTACAATCTTCGCAAATTCTTGATCCTGAATAATAAAAACAGCTTTTAAGAGCTAACCCATTTAAATTTTAAAAACACACCGATTACTTTGTAAACTAATGAGCTGGTGGTCTGAGGGCTAAAACTTAAAATACAATTAAAATTAAACTATAAATGACCGGGCATTACCTTCATATTTGCCATATGATCTAAAAGTTACTTGCTTCCAACAGTTTGAAATGAATAAAAAGATCACCAGTACAATACACTAAATGGAGACTGAGCATTTAACAAGGACTCAAAAGTATTACAGAGAAACCATTGACACCTGTAGACTGAACTGATTTACCCTGAGATCCGTTTTGTTCCATGGCTCCTTTTGTGGATTAATGTTGTATATTTTAGCCTTCCTTACTGCTCGTACATAAGCTTCATGGCCTTGTCTGAAATAAATAACCTATGTAGAAAACAGAATCAGTATTTAGATCTTTTAATACAGACATAAAAGGGCAGTAGATTTTGTTGTTTGCACATGTTCATTGCTTTAAAGATTAAGTTACCTTTTATCATAATTATAAATGAATATCACATGCCTATCTATTCTGCCTCTTCACAGTAGAATTTTAAATGAATATTGGTAGGTCACTGACTCCAGCTAATAGGAAACCTTTGCTCTGTGATACATTTTTTTTATATTATTGCTTATACATATTATATCACAGGAACTGCATTGGCCTGGGTGCAGTCATGCAAAGGGGATTTCGGTGCAGAAACACATAACTATACCTTTGCATGCAGAAATCAACAGTGTGTCTGAACCCACGTCAGTGAAACACTGATTCTAGGTCTGCATTTATATACGGGCTGAGAATCGAACATAAATCATCACAATCTACAACATGCTGAAAGACCATTTAAAAAGGTAAACTACTCCTTTGATAAATGGTTACCGTATAATTAACTGCTGGGATTGTTTGATATTTAATATGATACAGAATACCCAGTGTTATGATCCAATGTTAAACATAAGAATTGCACACTCAATTGTAAAAAGGCAAAAATGTATTACATCAAAACAAACTTACATATCTGGCCCAGTAGTGGCCACTACTGGGCCAGATATGCAAGTGTGTTTTCTTGATGTAATAAATGTTTGCCTTTTTACAATTGATTGTGCAATCCTTATGTTTAACATTGGATCTATACTTAAGGAGGCTATATTTGGGCAGTCTCCATAGAATTAGCACCTCAGAATCAATATAGGGTGTGTGCCTTCCAAATTGTAATTTGTCATGTTACCCAGTGTTATGAAATGGATGGAAAGGCAGATATTTAAAGTACAGATTGTATTAAAGCAAAACAAAACCACACTCTCATTGAAAAGCAGGTCCTCTAAAGTAAGATTATCTATGATAAAACAGTGTTTGAGCTGTTTAACGTTGGCCCAAAATTCTCTACATCTATTCTGTTTGATTATGTTGCTTTACAATTGGCAGTTACTTAGTGCAAGCAAGTTTTTTTTTTTTCAGATGGCTTTAACCTAGGTATTTTAATATTCAATATAAATCAGATTTCTGACACCAAGTAAGAGTAGTTAATATAACGCCTCATTTAATAACATGCTAAAATAATGTCTCAATACCTCATCTCCCATCTGAGGAACAAAAGGAGAACGACGTGGGATAGTGTCCAATATCCACTGGGGAGGAATCCATTCTTCACTTGGCTCTCCTTCCATAGAAAGGCGCTCACTTTGTTTCTTAAATAGAAATATACTTTTTATTTACTTTCCTACACCTAGTGCTTTATATTGAAAGCTTCCTAGATTGTACATTTTAGTTAGAAGGTGAACAAATATTACTAATATAGGTCTGTTAATCACCAGCTCTCTTAAAAGTAAACGAGATTCAGTCTGCCTTTGAGGTTATACATCCATTTCTTTTTTTAATTTAAATTTCTTTGCATACAGATTAACATTTTTTGTCCTGAGTGAATTTGGGTTTGCATGTGAAATACATTTTCCTTCTATGCATAGTTATGATGAAAGGGAAAAACAACTTTTATTAATGAAGCAACTTATTTACTCTTGTGTACGAGGTACCTTAAAAATGAATGACCCCATGGGGTTTAGACCCCAATGTAGGGTTTGTATTAAGGCCCTAGTGTTTAGTCTATTTAGGACTAACTTGTTTTTAGTTAATTTTTTTAGTTTGTTTTGTTTACTTGTGCGCCACCACATCCTAAGTTTTTCAGGAAGTTGCTTGAGAGTCACGTGGAATTTTTATATGCATGCTTCTGGGATTTTTGTATTGATGGATCTCACATATGGCTACAATTAAGATGGCAGTTTCTATAATTTCCCATACGTGCAAGGGTTTAATTCACCCTCCAAACGGGCTAAAGCTTTCTCCTTTTATAATTCGATTGCTGCCGATATTCTATGCTTACAGGAGACACATTTCTCTGCTGCCTCTTTTCTGAAGTATTTTCACCATAGATACCCTCTGTTCCACTTGGCTAAGGGGCCGACTAAAATGAAAGGGGTTGCTATTTTTTTTAGAGCTGGGCTTCCCGTTGTGATTGATAATGTCGTAGCAGACCCAGAGGGCAGATTCCTACAAATAAAACTGTCACTCCAGGACACGAAATACACTATTGTTACATATTATGCACCTAACCAGAACCCCCCCTTCTATTTCTATCCAGAATTATTCAGCAGAGCCAGGCAGAAAGAGAGGGGGGTCTTATTGTCTGTGGTGACTCCAATTTGATTTTGGACGCGGGCTGGGATAGACAGGCTGCTCCCCTCTCTACCTCTGAAATTTCTAACATTTACTCCATTCGCCAATTTAGACGCATAGTGGATTGTCATTCACTGGTTGATGTTTGGCGGGAGCAACACCCTTATGGTAAGGGCTATACCCATTACTCTTACCCCCACAAGGTTTACACCCGAATTGACCATATATTTATTTCGCAGGACTGCACTCCCCAAATATGCTCTGCTAAGATCTTAAATGTTCCATGGTCAGATCATTCCCCAGTTTCCCTTCGGTTTCATATAGATAATCGGGCGGCTAGAGGGTACCAGTGGAAGCTTAACGATTCCTTGCTCATGGTACCTGATATAGCTTCTGAAATTGAATCCACCATATTAAATTACTTTAAGGAGAACGAAACTTCTGTCTCACAAATAACCACATTGTGGGAAGCTCATAAGGCAGTTTTGCGAGGTAAATTTATTCAATTGAGCTCCAGACGGAAAAAACAACGTAGACTAGTGGTAGATAATCTCACTCGGCAGTTAGACAAGGTGATGCAGAATCAGTATGATCACCCAGAGCTGGATCTAAGAGGGGCAATACATCAACTCCACTTGGATCTTGATCTGGCTCTTACTCATGAAGCCGAAAAGGCCCTTCGTTGGTCGCAACAGAAGTTTTATTCTAATGCGAATATACCTAGTAGGATGTTTGCTAGAAAATTGAATAACCGCCCTCGGGCCACACTTGTTCACTCCATTAAACAACTCACTGGGGGGTTGACGACTAATCCTACTAAAATAGCGCAGGAATTTGCAGATTATTATAAGAAGCTATATTCTAGTGTAGGTGACCCGACCACTGCCCAGTATAAGAAAGTATTGCATAATCTCCAGCTTCCCATGCTTACTGATTCTCAGATTGC
This sequence comes from Xenopus petersii, assembly GCA_038501925.1. NCBI lineage: Eukaryota > Metazoa > Chordata > Amphibia > Anura > Pipidae > Xenopus > Xenopus petersii. The sequence goes on from CM076686.1 coordinate 83,317,434, forward strand.
TACTATTGAGGATGATGTAACCACTGAGGAAGTTACAGCGGCAATCAAACATTTAACATCTGGAAAGGCCCCGGGTCCTGATGGGTTTTCGGTTCACTATTATAAAAAGTTTGCTTTCCTTTTAGCCCCTTACTTGTCACGGCTCTTTAATTCACTACAACATGGTTCCCGGTTCTCCCAATTATCTCAAACTGCTAAAATTATTACTATCCCTAAACCGTCCACTGACCCTACTAACTGTCAAAATTATAGGCCTATTTCGCTACTAAATAACGACATTAAGATTTTGTCCACGGTTTTGTCAATTCGGCTCAATTTGTACCTTCCTCAGTGGATACACAAGGATCAGGTTGGTTTTGTTCCAGGGAGACAAGCTGGGGATGCTATTAGACGCCTTTTACTGTTGATACATAGGGCCCAGACGACTTCCACTAAAGCGTTGCTTTTGAACTTAGATATTAGGAAGGCTTTTGACACACTGTCTTGGTCCTACCTACATCATATACTTACTTTGTGGGGTTTTGGACAGAAGTTTCGCACTTGGGTACATTCGTTGTATCAATCCCCTTCGGCTTATGTATCGGTGATGGGATATCAGTCCCCTGTATTTAGTATCCATCGCGGCACTAAACAAGGCTGTCCACTGTCCCCCATATTGTTTGATCTTGCTATAGAACCATTGGCAGCACTTATAAGGGCTAACACTAATATACACGGTCTTCGAGTTAATGGTTCTCATCATAAAATTTCACTTTTTGCAGATGATGCAACGATGCTTGTGTCACAACCCCTTACCTCTTTGCCTAATCTGTTTGATTTGTTGGGGTGCTTCGGAGATATTTCAGGTCTCACTATCAATCATGAGAAATCTGAAGCTCTTAATCTGACTCTTGCCCCTGAAGCTGTAAAATTGTTGAAGCTTAATTTTGATTTCAAGTGGCAGCCTATTTGTATTTCGATCTTGGGGGTTAACCTTACCGCGCTGTATTCGACTTTGTATAAACATAATTATCCTAAACTATACGTCTCTCTAACTAAATTATTGGAAGAATGGAGTAGGTATCATATTTCCTGGGTGGGTCGTATTAACTCAATCAAGATGACACTATTACCCAAACTTTTGTATTATTTCCGCACTCTGCCAGTCTCCATCAGTTTACCGGATTTGAAGGAATTTCAGGGGAAAATAATGCGCTATATCTGGGATAATAAGCCACCCCGGGTTAATAAGAAGACCTTATATGCTTCCAGGATGCAGGGAGGTTTGGGCCTCCCAAACCTTCTTAACTATTTTTATGCTGCCCAACTGACTGCCATTCCACTTCTACATATGGGTTCGATGGGCCCACAATGGGTCCAATTGGAAAATGACATTTGTGCCCCATACTCAGCAGATGCATTAATTTGGTCTGTCACATAAACGATCTTCGATTCAGAGTCCTAGCTTGAGTGCTACTTTGAAGGTTTGGGATAGTGTCCGGTATTCAGCTAAACTAATGTCGCCATGGGCCCCGCTTTGCTTCAAAATCCAGATTTTGTACCGGGTCAGAATGTTGCCCTTTTTCGGTGGTGGAGATCTAGCAATATCCTTAGAATCTATGACTGTTATAATGTTAGGGGCCCGCTTACTATAGCCCTTCTCCAGTCCCAACGGGACCTTCCGCCTTCGGAAATTTTTAGAGCGTTACAGGTGTTACATTATATATCTTCGCTGAAAACCCATTGGGAAAGGTCGCAACATAGTTTGACATTTTTTGAGAGGTGGTGTCTTCGCCCCTCCTCCCGTACGAGAATGATCTCGCTGTTGTATTCCGCCTTAAATAACCTGTCAAACCCAAGGGATCACACTTATGTTCGGGCGTGGGAAAAGGATGTTTCCACTTTGTATGATATGGAACATTGGGGGAAGTGTTGGGACATTACTAAATCCAGTTCTATGAATACCGTTTTGCTGGAGGCCTCCTACAAGGTAATGTTTTGATGGTATCTGACGCCTGATAGAATAGCGAAAGGGGTGGCCACGGCAGATCCCAATTGCTTTAGAGGCTGCCAGCAAATTGCTTCCATGTATCATATTTGGTGGACATGCCCTAGAGTGGTTAGATTTTGGATTTGGATCCACACTATCATATTCTCAGTTTTTAACATTAATGTGAGGAGAGACCCCATACTAGCACTTTTGAATGGTAAATGTGACGGTTTTTCTAAACTACAGCACAAATTGTTAACTAGTATATTTTTGGCGGCAAAACAAACCATTGCTAAGGCGTGGAAAACTGGAGCTATTCCTATTTTAGCTTTTAAACGCAAAATGGATTGGATTATGGTGAATGAAAAATTGGCTAGCTTTCTCAATAACAACCATGATAAATTCCTGAAGGTTTGGCAGCCCTGGTTGGAGTACAGACACAGTGATCCCAATGTTTACCAGCTTCTTTCTATTTGACTTTCCTGTTATCATTTGACTTTCCTTTTGTGATGTATTAAGGTTCCGGTGACTTCTCACGCTATTTCCCAGTCTTTTTCATGCAATTTCCTGACTAGGTGGCTTTTTGATTGCACTGTTTAATGATTATATAACCAATGTTGATGTCACTGTGCACTGATATTTGCCTTGTGTTCGCTTCTGACAATATTTTCGAGAACTTATCAAACTTTTGTACTGTACATTTGACATTTGTTTGTGAATCAATAAAAATATTGTTGAAAAAAAAAAAAAAAATGAATGACCCCACTGAGCATTACCCAATAAGTACTTTTACTCGGAGGTCTGAAATTCTGACACTTGCAGGGTCATGCAGCTTCCATAAAAATTAATAAGAAGTGGATTTGAAGTATTTTGTCAGCATCAAGAAAATGCATTCTGCATATATTATTCCCAGCTCTGGGTCAAATATAATGGAACAGAATCGATCCATAATGTCAAATTACAGTAAATGCCTTATATTAATCATTTGTAAGTTGCCAAAGAACACTGGGCACCATTACCACGTACACTTGAAAAACACACAAACCTTCCGTCTGGTGAGTTTATGTTTCCTTGGCCTCTCTTCCTCTTTAGCATTCTCCTCTTCTGAACTACTGCACATTTTCCTTGTGGTTTGCCGTGTTTGTCTTTTGGGAGGCTGGAGATTGATTCCTGCATCTGCAGTCCAGTCTGAATATTCACTGGATGAATCACTAAAAGCAAAATAGACAGATGTGGGAGATGCTCCAATCACGACAGACAGATTTTTTAGTTAACAGGATTAATTCGCTATATTCTTCTATAACGGATTTTTCAGCGAATCGCATTGCAGTGTGTTAATTTCTTTTAAGCAAATGAGGGAATACATGGTTATGGAAGATAGCTCGTAGTACAAATTGATCCAGGAACTGGTTTGATTGGCATCTTGGAGTCAAGAAGGATTTTTCCCCCCTCTGAGGCAAATTGGAGAGGTTTCAAATAGCAGTTAGGCAGGTTATATACAGACACAGACTTAAAAGGATGAACTTGATGGTCGTGTGTCTTTTTTTTTTTTTTTACCCTAACTTACTATGTTATAAATATGCCATTTATTTTACAGCACATTTTACCCTATTTGTGTAATTCGTTTTACAAAGCTTTATAAACATGCCCTTTGTGTAAGGGCTACAAACTGAAATAAATTTAACAGAACTATATCTGCTGCCACAAGGCAAACTGTCTGGTGACAAATAAAAATAGCCAACAGTATTCCCCTGAATGAAGGCTATTTCTATGGCATACTGAAGGGTGGAAGGTAGGAAATTATTCAGAGCTGAATATACAGTATATAAAGTGAAAATGTGTCCCATAGACCATACAGTCTAGTGGTGATGGCAAACAAGGTGATTTGACACTACTGGGGATACAAATCTCCCCAAAATGCCTTCTCCAAAGCATTTGCTCTTGATTAAGACAAACTGCTGTGAGTAATGTGATTTACTTGAGGAGCTTTGTTGCGAGAGAGAAAGTGTGGATAAGTGCATTTTTTTTCTTATTTAGTGCTGCTTGATAAACCTTCTTGACTAATCATTACTACAGCTGAACAGGATATGACCAATATTTTTAAAAAGGGACATATTTCTCCTTATATCATCATCCCCATTATCTTGGTAGCTCACATGCAAAATAAGTGGTTAATCATACAATGGAAGCAAGCTTAACACTTTCAGAATGTATGCTCTAATGAGCAGTATCCAATATAACTCTTGTTTTGTCTGTATGTGTGTGTAATATGAATGCATACACCATTGCTGTAAACAAATGCAGCACTTGTTGGTGCTTTACCGAATAAAAAATAGGATTTTTTCCCAAGCCCTGTAGAAATGCAAATATATTAATTCAATAATGTGCACACCTATACTATTAGTACATTTATTTAATCTAGGTTTGCCTTTAAATTTACAGAAACCAGATACCTGGATGAGGTTTCTGATTGCCAGGGAGCTGCAGTTTCATCTGCTGAAGCCTCTGTGGAATGCTGGGACTCCTCCTCCTGCAATATCAAAATTACAGATTTAACCAAACACACATACAAGGATTCTAAGTGCCTAAAAGGGGAACTGTAATTGCACAATTTAAAAAAACAAAACAAAACTTAATATTGCTTTTTCCGCCACCACTAGACCAGAGTTATTCCTGCCCCTCCACACTTTCTTCAAAGTAAAATAATTTTTTTCTGCTTTTAGCCGCACGGCTGCAGCACCCACCCTTCCTCTTTAAATTTCCCACAAAGCTTTAGAAAATAGGATTTATATAATTACCACCAGTAAATCCATTTCTCTGTAGTCGACCGGGGGACACAGGAGACCAATGGGGTTAAGATCCATCCTCCTGGAGGCAGGACACTTTACTGAATAAGAAAATAAGGGGGCGTGCCTGGATGTTCAAGCTTTACCCCTAGTACTTCCCTCATCAACTCAGTTGGTACCAAGAAACCGTACACAGAGAGAAGATAAAACAGTAACAATATTTCAACAATCAACTTATTTACAGAGGGTGGGAAGTCCTGTGTCCCTCTGTCGACTACAGAGAAACGGATTTACCGGTAGTTATATAAATCCTATTTTCTCTGGCGTCTCCGGGGACACAGGAGACCAGTGGGGACTTAAAGCAGCCCCAACAACAGTAGGGAGGGTGAATAAGAATTAGAATGTGTTGCCTTTAGTCTTGCACTGCAGCATGCAATACTTTGCGACCAAAGGCTGCCTCTGAAGAGGCAAATGAGTCAAGTCGGTAGAATTTAGTGAAGGTATGGATTGATGACCATGTAGCCACTCTGCAGATCTGCTCAGCCAAGGCAGAGTTGCTCCAGGCCCATGATGCCCATACTGCTATGGTGGAGTGAGCTTGAACCCCAAAGGGGATGACTTCCCTTTAGCAATGTAGGTTTTTTGGATGCTCTCATGCATCCACCTGGAAATGGTGGCTTTAGAGGCCGGTTGTCCAGCTCGAGGTCCAGCTGGAATGACTAGCGAGTCTCTTTGGTTCGTGATAGGTAGATTTTAAGCGATCGGACCACATCAAGACCATGCAGGCGTTTTTCCTTGGCATTTTTGGGATCCGCACATAAGGATGGTACTACAATGTCTTGGTTGATATGAAATGAAGTCATCCTCCGACTGGGCAGGTGAAGAGAAAACTTCTCCCTAGGATCCAGAGCGTTCAGATTTATCTGGAGAAATAGATGCACGATCATCTCACTTGGATACAGTACACTTGCACTTCTCAGAAGGAACCTCCTGAGGTTTGGACATAGCTTTCTGAATGGAGTTCGCAATAGAGCCAGCAATGGCATCTGCTAGTGAAGGGATATTCTGTAAGAATGCTAGGGACTGTTACAGTTGGAGGGTCCATTGTGTTGCCCCTGATTGGGAGGGTGCACCTGCTGCCTGTTTGTGCGATGATCCTTCCTCTGCATTCTCTAACACACCAGGAGCAGTATTGGCATTATGTGCCAGTTGCCCCCCCCCCCTCCCCTGGAGAGCATGAGCGGCAAAGAGGATCCGCTCTACTCATGGGGAATTTAGTGTTGCATTTGATGCATGCAAAGTAAGATACCTGAGCCTGTGTTGTTGGAGCTAGTCCCCCCCTTTGGGAAATAGGGCCCCTATTCTACCTTCTGCCATGTGTAGGATCTGGGTACCAAGAAGTATCTGCCCCGCTGTAGGTAGTTTTCTGCTGTGAGGAAGATGGGTTGTGCCTTCGCTGGTCTCCTGCTGTGATTTGGAAGCAGCTTTATGGATAGGTGCTGAGTGTAAGGATTGCATGGCTTCTCTTAGTCTGCATGAATTGGCGGCAATGTGAGAAGCAGAGGAGGAGTAGTCTGGGCTCATCCCCTTAGCGACGTCACAGCCTAGTCCTATCCTAGAGCACACCTAACTTTCGCGCCAGAACAGATTGCGCTAGGAAGCCTGCCTTCCCAGCTGCACCGATCGATGACGTCACTTCCATGTGCCTTGTGCACACTGAACCTTTGCGCCAAGGAGCCGATAGCAAGGGCAGATCTCTGCACCCCAATGAGAACGCACCGGAACTCCGGTGCTAGTTATTCAGGCAGAACGAGCTGTGGCCTGATAGAAGAGAAGCAGCATCCACAAAGAGCAGGAAGTCAGCTACGAGTGTGGGAGGGGGGGAACATAAGCAGTCTCAGCATAAGCAGTACAGCCAACAGAAGGGGAGGCTATACTCACATGAAAAGGACATTCTAGCCAGAATACCTTGGGTCCTGATGGGGAGGTGCAAGTCTGGGTGGTCTTAGTCCCCTAAGGGAGGTGGTGACCACGGGAGTCTAATTCCAGCATTGGGGGGTTAGCATTTGGCAATCAGGTGTACCTGTTCCTTGCCTAGCCCCTGGTGTCAGTGCTAGCCACTGACCGACGAATTCCTTGGAAGGGTCTCCTGGAGACCTAAGGTCCAACCTTCTTGAAAAACTGAGTTGAAGAGGGAAGTACTAGTGGTAAAGCTGGAACATCCAGGCACACCCCCTTTTTTTCTTATTCAATCAAGTGTCCTGCCTCCAGGAGGATGGAGCTTAACCCCACTGGTCTCCTGTGTCCCCCGGAGACGCCAGAGAAATACTCTTTCTGCCTGGCCTGCTCCACTGTCTCCCCTCTTTCTGAAGACACCCAAAACCTGCTGATTAAATCATTTGTCAGTCAGTCATTCGCATATTGCCATCTAAATGGGCTCATCTCAAAAGGGGGGGCATATTTTCACTTTGTAAAGTGTAAAGCTAAAAACAGACTCTATAAAACAAATCTGTGAACAATAGATCATCCAGTCTCTCGAAAAGCAAAATCCTAGCATAAAATATCGTATTCTGGCACCCTACCTCGGGGGAACTCTGTGAATCTTCCCCGTTTGTACTCGGGACTGTAGCCCCTGCATCATGCTCACTGGTGGAACGTGTCTGGTAGGCATGCTGGCGTTTCCGCTGTATTTTTCTAAGTGATCGTCCACCGAAAGCTTGATAATCCGTCTGTAGAAATTTAGGAAACCCAAATATTGAAGAATGAAAGAACATATCAAAACAAGCATAATGCAACTTGCATGGGGATAAACAGTATGCTTTAAAAGTTATTATAAAAAAAGCAGAAGGCTGATAGAAATGGACTTTATCTGCCAAATAATACAACCAACAAATGCCAATACTTTAAAAAGTGACTTATTTTTTATTTTTTTTTCCAAGGTAGAAGTCAAGAGCCATGATTAGAACTTTTCTTGTCTCTTCGGGTAGATCATGGACTGCTTCACACTAACAAAGATTAGGGTGTCATGAACTATTCATCCACCAAGGCTTGTCCCTTTGCAAAACTTCAATTAGATTTCTCAGTCAGCACCTATGCCTCCCTGCTCTTAGGATCTGACGCATGTCCAACGGTTTCCACCATATGTCTGTTTACTCACAATTTGCAGATATCGACAGCACCAGCCATGGATCGCTTTGTTTTAAAATGCCTTTATTGAGACATGGGTTCCTGACCCCAATACACTTGGCAACGTTTCAGACCTCCATCGGTCTTTTATCAAGCCTTGATAAAAGACCGATGGCGGTCTGAAACGTTGCCAAGTGTATTGGGGTCAGGAACCCATGTCTCAATAAAGGCATTTTAAAACAAAGCGATCCATGGCTGGTGCTGTCGATATCTCCTTTGCAAAACTTCTACAGTCCGTTTATAAACAAGTGGGTCTGTCTTTAGGGGAGTGGATATTCATAAATAAATTTTGTATACAGTAATTCATATTTGTATACCTACAGACATTTCATTAAAGAAACTGGTGTTTGACTGATAAAGGAAAACCCATATTTGTAATGCTTAAATGATAAAAACAGGCATCACTAAAGATGCATCTCTTGTCCAGTGATAGGACCTATTATGTAGTAAATTCCTTACATGGGAAAGCAGTTTTTCAAAATTACCACCTTAAGCAAACATTTATTTTTATGACTGCCCTGTTCTTTGTGCTACAATCAAGTACAAGATACTGTGTTATTACAAACACATGATAATTTAAAAAAAACAAACAAAACAAATTAAATGATTTCAATGTTAACTTTTTTAATGTTTAAATGTTTTTGGTAGCCTTGAGGCATGGTGATCCCAATTAATTACCAATCATTTACTTTGGAGTGGTAAACCCATGCATTCCAGATAGCAAAAGCCACACCTGTATCTGAAGTAACATGTTGGTTAAAAGGCATGGAAAACGTATTTTTTTGGAAAAATTTGCTAAACCTTACATAAGCCTTCTAGAAACTCCGCAAATTGCCTGGAGCAATTTCTGCAACCCCACCCATTACATTGCGATGCTAATCACACTGAAACCTCATAGAAATGCTCCGTTTTCTATCCAACAATCAATTGTGTACCTCACAGAGCTGCTCTAAATCACAGAGGCTTGTTTTAAAGGAGAAGGAAAATCGTTTACCACCTGGGGTGCCAAATGTTAGGCACCCCCTATTGAATGTATTTACTTGCCTGAAATCCCACCTTTTAATAAAAAGTTGGCTTTTTCATTCTACTGCGCACGCATCTGCCCCAGGAAATTTGAAGAAAGAAGAAGCCGGACTCACTGGAATAACCCCGGCTGGTGCAGTTGTCTGCTAATACGAGCACCGGCCTGGGGCTTCAGGTAAGTAAACACATTCACTCCTAACATTTGGCACCCCCAAGCGTTAAAGGACTTTCCTTCTCTGTTAAACATTCTGGATGCTGTCTGATTTCTATTTTATCTACCTTTCCATGATATATTATTGTTCTTATTACATATGGACAAAGGTAACAAAGCTCAATTCTTACCCTCTGTGCAGGGTTAGAAGGTTTCCTCTTTTTCTCTGTGGTGTACAAACAGATTTCCATTTCACCCTTAGTAGTTCTGCATTCTTCCTGGACCCTGTAAAGGGAAATACTAAATTAGCATCTTTCTTTTATAATCCATGAAGATAAGAGGAATTTTTGAAACTGTTAACTCTGTTTCTCTGTAGTCGATAAGGGGGACACAGGGAACTAATGGGGTTAAGCTTCACCCTCTAGGAGGCAGGACACAGATTAATGAAGGGACGTGCCAGGAGACTGGCTTAACCCCACACTATACCAATCACACTGCTGAATAGAAAAAAAAACATATAAACATATAACTGCAGAACTGGTAAACCAGGAAACTTTTTTTTTTTTTGCGCCATGCCCAGGAGGCTTCCATCGATCTCGTAGAGTGGGCTCGAATTGTCTCAGGAGGCGACTTTCCCTTGGATATGTATGCTTGTCTGATGGTTTCCTTCAACCATTGTGCAATCGAAACCTTGGAAGCTGGCATGCCCCGCCGGGCACCAGTGGGTATGATGAAGAGAGTCTGGGAGCGTCTGAAGGACTTGGACCGTTCCAGGTACCAGCGAAGCGCTCTTACCACATCTAGGTTATGAAGTCTGTGCTCCTTATCGTTCTTGGGTTCCGGACAGAGGGATGGTACCACAATTTCTTGATTGATGTGGAAAGATTACACCACCTTTGGGAGGAATGATGGAACTGTGCGTAGAACTGCCTTGTCTTTGTGGAAGACTAGGAATGAGGGGTCGCAGGATAATGCACTCATTTCCAAAACTCGTCTGGCAGATGAGATCACCACCAGAAAGACTACATTCCGGGTTAGCCATTCCTCAGAAATTGTCTAAAGGCTCAAAGGGAGGGTCTAGTAGAGCCTCTAGAATGATATTAAGATTGCATCCTGGAGTTGGAGGCTGAAACGGAGGAGCAATATGAGCTATTCCCTGCAGAAATGTGCAGACTGGATCCTCCATGTCTAGGCGTGACTGAAGTAGAACAGACAATGTCGACACCTGGACCTTCAATGAGCTAAATTTAAGGCCAAGCTGTAGGCCCCTTTGTAGGAAGGATAGCACCCTCGGAATGTTGCATTCCAGAAGGAAGAGTTCATCTTCTGTATTCATGTGCGTCTCTCTGCACCAGTTCCAGTAAGTGTGGCAAACTCTGTGGTATGCCTTAGATGAGGTAGACTTGCGTGATCTTAACATTGTGGCAATGACACCATCTGCTATTCCCTTTCGTCTCCAGATGACAACCTCAACAGCCATCCCGTCAAACTGAAAAGGCCCGGGTTGTGATGAACTATGGGGCCGTGTCATAGCAGATCGTCTCTAGGAACTAGCCGAATGGGTTATGCTATAGCTATCTCCTGAAGATCCGAGAACCACGTCCGCCTGCGCCAGTAGTGAGCTATCACAATTGCTGTGAAAGGGGATTGCCTGATCTTCGTTAGTACTTTGGGAAGCATGTGAAGAGGTGGGAAGACGTAGGCAAGGTCGAACTGCCAACACTGGGTCATTGCATCCACTACCACTGCTAGAGGGTCCCATGAGCGGGAGAAGAATGTTGAGACCTTGCGATTGGCTCTGGACGCCATTAGATCGATCTGGGGTTGTCCCCACTGACTGGTTAGCCCTGCAAATGCTTCTGGGTGAAGTGCCCATTCCCCTGGATCTAGGAAGTTTCGGCTGAGAAAATTTGCCCTTGTGTTGGATACTCCTGGTATGTGAATGGTAGACAGTCTGATGGAGTTGGACTCCGCCCAGCTCGATATCAGTTGGGCCTCCGCTAGTGCTGCGGGTTCCTCCCTGCCGGTTGATGCATGCGACTGTGGTGATATTGTCACTTTGTACCAGTACTGCACTTGTCTGGAGATGATGTGACCAGTGGGAGAGGGATAGTCATACTGCCTAGAGTTCCAGAAAGTTTGGTAGTTTGGACTCCCCGGGAAACCATAGACCTTGTACAGACAGATTGTTCCATGTAGCGCCCCAACATTGTAGGCCATCCCTCTTTGGGTCTAGGAACAGATTGGAGTAAAAACCTGAGAAGGTGTCTGCTGGTGGCACTGGAACGATTACTCCGCTTTGTTTCATCTTGTGGATGCAGTCTAAAAAGGCTTGAGCTTTTGCCGAACTGATGGGGATTCTGGACATGAGAAATTTTCTGGGAGGATGACAAGAAAAGTCCAGATGGTAGCCTTCGGTGATAATTTCTCCGACCCAGGCATCTGGAGAATGTTGGGTCCAAACCTCCCGGAACCTCAGGAGCCTGCCCCCTATGGGCTGCTGTAATCCCAGAGGGGATGCCCCGTCAACCGGAGGTGGGTTTGTTGGATGAGGGCTTGTTGTGGAACTTGTTGGTCTTCCATGTTGGCCGCCTTTTGTCAGATGGTTTTGAACGAAAATAAGACCGTTGTGGAGGACTGTATCTTCGTGTGAAACGGCCGGACTGGCCACAAATCTTCCCCGCCTAGATAAGGTAGATGATTTGTTCTTGGGTTGAGGGAGAAAGGTTCTCTTTCCCCCTGTGGCTTGGGAGATAATCTTCTCCAATTCTTCCTCAAACAGGCGTTGTCCCTTAAAGGGAAGAGAGGTTAAGGACTTCTTTGAGCGGATATCCGCTGTCCAGTTCTTCAGCCAAAGGGTTCAACGAGCTGCAACCGACAGGGCAGATGTACGTGCAGTAATTTGTGCTGCATCCAGTGTGGCGTCGCATAGGTATGTGGACGCCTCTGCTATGGATTGCGTTGATGATAGGAGCTCCAATCTAGGTACTCCTTACTGAATGTCTGTAAAAAGGGATTCGGACCAAGCTTGTATGGCTCTGGATACCCAGGCTGAGGCTAGCACTGGACATAGGGTAGAGCCAGCGGAGGAGTAAACCGCTCTCAGGAACCCTTCGAGGCGCCGGTTAGATGGATCTTTAATGGCTGTGGCATCTGTGACTGGCAGAGCTTTGGACTTGGATAATCGAGACACCGGTGCGTCTACTCAGGGGGGCATAGACCACTCCTCTTGAATCGTGCTGAGGAGTTGATCATGAGATCAGTCTGAGAACTTGTGTTGTCTCTTGAACAAACTAGACGATTGGGGCTGTTGCTCAGTGGTGTGAGAGATTTTTAACACCTCTGTTACTCCCTTGATATGTTCAATGTCATGTGGAATATCATGGCCCTTGGCCTCATCCTCAGACCCCTCTTCTGCCCCTGAAGAAATCTCAGAAGGAGGCGTTCCACCACACAAAATGGCACCGGAATGCAAGATCCTCCTCCCTCCCTGCCGCACCGTGAGTGAAGAGAAGCAGATGAGGGAGATGTGTGTCCCTAAACCCCCAGGCGCAAGAAGAAGCACATTTTGGGCTGTGGTCTGGGAGGAAGCTTTCCAGGCAGCAGCCTCCTCCCTTCCGAATCACACTAAGTAGGTAACTGTGGGGACGCAAGAAGGGGAGCCCAGAGGGAAAAAAGGGGAGAGCAACCAGACATGCGAAACATATGAGTGAGATAAATACTCACTGCTCCCCCGCACCAGTCAGGCCGTCTGCCTTTCCCCTCTTGCAGGAATGCCTGGAAAGCCGTTATAGCCTGTAGGGCTAGGTTATGACTCCGGTGCGGTTTCCGACGAGGGAGGTGTATCTAAAGGAGACAGATAGCCCTGCACCTGATAACACCCCTATGACATACATTAAAACAAGATTCTTCTTGAGTAGAAGAGGATCCATCCTGCTAGGAAGCAGGAAACATTAAAATGATGCGATTGGTTTAGTGCGGGGTTAAGACAGTCTCCTTGCATGCCCCTTCATTAATCGAAGTGTCCTGCCTAGAGGGTGGAGCTTAACCCCATTTGTTCCCTTTGTCCCCCTTGAAACGACAGAGAAAAATATTTCACAAGGAACACTATTATTCTTGAAAAGTAAATGAAATGCATAGTAATACCAAAAAAAAATTCTAGCCTTGTAATTTACAGCATGCTCTGTTTTGTATTAGTCTTATTATATGCAATGTTAAAGGAACAGTTCAGTGTAAGAATAAAAACTATGCAAATATATAGTCTGTGCTGCTTTTAAACTCTTGGTTTCCACTGATTGGTTACCTTGCAGTAACCAATCAGTGACTTGAGGGGGGGGGGGGGGGACATGGGGCATAACTGCTTTTGAATCTGACCTGCATGCTAAGGATCAATTGCAAACTCACTAAACAGTTATGTCCCATGTGGCCCCCCTTAAAGTAGCTGACTCAGAGTTAGAGAGCTGAAAAACAGGTAGTAGTATTATGGCTATTATGTTAGACGTTCAATGACTCCAGCATTTATAGATTAAAGTTTTGGATAACTAACTAGATCAGAAAACAGGATTTTTCTATACTCACCGTTAAATCAGTTTCTTATAGTCGATAGGGGGACACAGGGAACAGCTGGGGATAAGGTCCACCCTCAAGGAGGCAGGACACTTGGAATAATTAATTAAGGGGCGTGCCAGAGGGACTGGCTTAACGCCCCCTCCCACACACTGTACCAACCCATTCAGTTTGTTCCAAAGAGACTACTGAACAGAATAAACGTATAACTTATAAACTTGCAGAACTGGTAACCCAGGGAAATAATTCCCTCATGGACCAACGTGGACAGTATTTAAAAGATTTGGCTGGAAGCCCTAAGTCGACTGATCAACTACAGAGAAACGGATTTAACGGCGAGTATAAAAAAAATCCTGTTTTCTCGGTCATCTCAGGGGGGACACAGGAACAGCTGGGGACCCAACAAAAGCAGCCCCGTAAACAGCAGGGTGGGAGCGAGTGATTAGGATACGTTATACTTGGATGCTGCCATGCCTTGCCAAGGCCCAGTAGGCACAACAAACAGAGAACGTCGGGATGACCTGAATCTTTCCCGCGACCAACGAAGAGCATTGACCACATCCAGAGCATGGAGTAGTCTTTCCTTGCTATTCTAGGGATGTGGACACAAGAATGGCACTACAATCCTGGTTCATGTGAAATGAAGACACTACCTTATGTAGGAAGGATGGGACTGTGTGTAACACCGCTTTGTCCTTATGGAATACTAGGAATGGTAGTTGGCACAATAATGCACTGAGCTCCGAAAACACCAGAAACACTACCTTCCAGATATGTCACTTGTCTGATATGGTCCCCAAAGGTTCGAAAGGGGGAATCGAGAAGGGCCTCCAGAATCGAGAAGGCCCTCCTGGGATCGGAGGATGGAATTAGGGTACGACATGAGCTACTCCCTACAGGAAGACCTCATTGCAGAAAAGATATAATTCTTGGTATGTTGCACTCAAGGAAAGGTAGACGTGCCTCTTTGCTCCAGCTCCAATAGTTGTGCCAAACCCTGTGGTAAACTTTAGATGATGTGGGTTAGCATGACCATAGCATTGTGGTAATGACCTCTTCAGATAGGCGTCGCCAAATCCAAATCGCTGCCTCAACAACCATTCCGTCAAATCGAATAGCCCCAGATTGTGGTGGAATATGGGGCCCTGGCAGAAATGATCAATCCTGACATTTCCCGAAGGTCCGAAAATCATGTTCTCCTGGGCCAGGAGCTATTGCGATTACTGTGGTGTGCGATTGTCTAATTTTCTTCAAAACCCGAGGCACATGGGGAGGAGAGGAAAGATGTAGGCCAGCTAGAAAGTCTGTGTGATAGGATCCACCCCACCTAATCCAGCGAGAAGAATCTTGTCACCTTGCAATTGGCTCTGGACACCATCAGGTCGATCTGGGGATGCCCCCAATGCCTCACAATTTCCACAAAGACCTCAGGGTGCAGTTCCCATTCCCCTGGATCCAGTTTGTTTTGACTGAGGAAATCCGCGGCCTTTGGAGTCCTCATTCTCTTCCTCTACCCCCAATTAAGGGGGTATGGTTGGTAGTATCCCCTTTTGAACTTGGCTAGAGCTTGGCCCAAATTGTCAGCGATGGAGGCTAAGCTCTGCAGTGAAGCAAGTGTTTGCGAGAGCTGGACTGCCCAGAGGGGGGCTGGTGCATCTGAGGAAGTGCCAGCGATACCCTCCTGTGATGTGTATTCCTGATTGGCGTTCCCCGACTGGCCTGCCATGGGAGTGGGGATACTCCCTGGAGTGGCTACAGTTCCTTGCCCCCTGGCACAGGGTCTGCAGAGCAGTTCGTCCTCACCCCATGGCATCTAGAATTGGCATTTTATGCACATGAAATAGGTTACTTGCGCTTCTGCTGCGGCTGGTGTTCTCCCCCCGCCTAGGGAATAATCTGACTTACCTTCTGCCATGGCAGTGTCTATGATACTAGCTGAACAGGTAGAGTGAGCGTGTAGCCAAGTGCTCAGAAAGGACACTAAGCCTTTGTGTCTTGCTGCTGCCTCTCAAACAATCTCCTGTCTTGAGGTTATGAGGGCAGATGCGCCCCCCGAGGACCTGTTAAGGTATATGGAACTCACTTGGTTTGCCAGCATTACAGCCAGCAGCATTTCACCTCAGGCCCGAAGCAAGTAAAATGGCACCTGGAACGCAACCGCTGGGTGGGAGCAGTGCATTCCAACTCAGTCACAAGTGCCAAAATGGCACCTGTAATGCACAACTCCTGCTCCCATTGTCATAGTCTGAGCTCCGGTCCTCTGTCCTGGTGACTGCCGGTCGGACCTTTGTGAGCTGGGTACTGGCCCAGGCTAGAAGTAGCAGGCGAGTCCCTGAAGCTCTGACTGAAAGGGAGAGGACCCGGGTTGGGTTAGAGGAGCGGAAGGTGGGGGGTAACGGACAAGCTGACAGGCTGAGGCAGGGCAGCAAAGTTACCCGGAGGGAGAGCAACCGGGGAACCTGGGAGTAGGCATAGATAATTCTACTCATGTCATCTCTATCCGGGAGCAGGAAAATCTGGGTGGTCGTTATAGCCTTGAGGCTAGAAAATGACCCCGGTAGATTCCCCCCCCCCCCCGAGGATACAGGTAGCACTGTTCCTGGTGAGGCCCCTTGTGCCAGCGCTGTGACGGATTTCCATCCTCCTAGGAAACAGGACACTTGAAAACTGAAAAGGTTTGTGTGTGTGTGGGGGGGGGGGGTGTTAAGCCCTTAATTAATGATTCCAAGTTTCATTCATGCCTCCTGGACGGTGGAGCTTAACTCCAGCTGTCCCGTGTCCCCATGAGATGACAGAGAAACATTTTTGCGCTATTGGCAATCGCACATTTGCAGTACAGTAAAACTCACCAGGTTAAATCTATTGTGAATGTGTAAGCAAAAATCAGCACTAGAGATGCCTGGGATACCAAGAGGAAGACAAATCAAATTCCAGCACAACACTTAAAGGACCAGTAACATAAAAAAAAAAAAAAAAAATGTGAAGACCTTTTTTTCAGAGGCTGGTGCAGTGGTTTCCAAAAAGGAACACTGGCCCAGGGGGGAAGAGAGAGACCATTTTGGCAACCCGCCAATTGAAATGTGCTTTATTTGTCCTTTACCAGTTGTATAGTCTATTACAGGCACTGTGCCTCTATAATTTGTAAAGAACTATACTTGGAAATTAAAGAAGTAGACAAGTACAAAACAAGTGAGAATGGTCTAACAGGATAAAAGACAGGAGCAGCCAAACAGAATAGCAGGTTTTCAGAGTGGGAGGGAAAGAGATTGCAGGTGGGGAAGGCCGGTAGATATACATCACACAGAACTACCTATATAGCAGGTGGGGGCAGTTGCACAAGATCCACATTTCAACAGGTATAAAAAATGTTTAGCTCTAATGCTTAGCAATTTACGGTTACAGTTATAACCTGTGTTCAGTAAAGCACATGAAACTTTACTTAAATGGTAGCTCATATAAGATCTAAAAAAGCTAAATGTTTACTTATATGTGTTACTATTCTTTAATATGTCATTTATTAGGATGCAGTAAAAAGTTTCTGTTCACCTTTTGTTTCTTCCACAGTAGATTACACAACATAACAGGTTCAGGGGCCGGCTTCAGATTAAAAACAAAACCCCTTTACCCCCAGGAACTATAGATTGTCTTTTACCTGCTAACACCAGGATGCAGTTCATTTACTATAACCCTTCTGCTCCAGGCCATTAGGTCTCTTTCTGTAGCCATTTGACTCCGAGGTGCATTACTATGCATTTGCCGAACACCCTCAATTTGGCCACTCCGACGAAGACCAACATTAGGTGGGGATGATAAATCCAAACTATTACTTCTCCATACTATAAAGGGACAATAGAGATATGCAAGTAATTAAGCAAACATAACATAACAGATGAAAGAATCATGCCCAGTGTAAAATGAAAATAGATACACCCATGGGTAGTTGCCATAATTGGTTACAAATCAGTCAGTCCTACATTAAGGGCCTGATTTATCAAAGATTGTGTGTTTTTTTTACTTTGAATAAACTCTTAACTGGAACGGACTCTTACTTAAGAAAAGATTTGAATATGAAAAACCAGATTCTGGGAGTCAGTCCTGCAACTCAAATTGATTGACTTTTCAGTGAAAAAAAACTTGTATCGCTCTAATCATTTCACTTTTTGACCAAAAGCCTCCCAAAAAAAAAATAAATAAATATATAGAATATCAAGCATGTTGTTAACATCTTCAAATGATTCAAGGGACCTTTGCCACTGACTTCTACAGAACCTCGACAGGTTTTAGGTGGTGTATTTACAGATTTGAGTTATTTCCAGGGTTGGGGTATAATAAAACTTTTAATATTTGAGTTTGTTTTTTTTAACCCAAAAATGTGAGTTTTGACCAAAAACAACTTGAATTTTCGTGGAAAAAGGAACTTGAACCTTAATATGCCCCTAGCGGTAGATATATGGCAGCATCATCATTCCGAGATGTGTTGAGTGAGATAGTTTTCAATCCAGAGCAGAACACAAGTCAGACCTTGATTTACTATATACATATAGAAACTGCTCAATTAGAAAGAGTAATGGGACTTTCTTCAGTACACCAGCACTCAAAACACCCTACACACAAGTGCATTGCTAAAATATAGGTCTCTTTCTGTCAAAAGAAGTGTATACTACAGTACTTGGTCAAAAATTGAGCAAAAAGACTTAAGAGGCTGTGTTACTTTCAGTGTCCTCTCATAGTATGTAAACACTTCAAAAATGGAAGGAGGCTTAACAGAGCCTTCTAGAACAGTGTAATGTAAACTTTACAGTATTAATAAATACAACTTAAAACTTAAATTAAAGATAAAAAAGAAAAACAGAAGAAAAAAAGCATGCCTCCGTTTCTTGAGTCTGTTCTGTTATACATGGGTGTATCCACATCTTCACCTTCACCATCATTTGTACGCCTCTCATCCTGTTCCCTCTGGAGCTCTCGGATTATCCCATCAAGTATACTTCCCTCCTGATTTCCGGTTTGCTGGCCAATCACCTGCTCCACCACATCCCCATTGCCTTATTTTGCAAAATACAACAATCATTTTATAGTTATTTATAAAAGACTACATGAACAGGTGCATACTTTTTGTTGTTTTGTGCTAAACACTCACTAAAATAGATTACCGTCCATCCTACTCTTGAAAAGAGAAATAAGGAATTAGACTAATACATACTTTCATATTGTACCCCTCTAACTTTATATCATCTCATCATATTTTCTTACATAATATAATTTATGTTGCCCTTTCAGTTTTTTCAAACTTCCTTTCTCAAAATGTATTGTCAACATAACCAAGTGAGGAGAAGCAATGCAGAACATTACCATTTGACATATATCCCAGCTGAGGGATGAGTTGCTCATCTTTGCAATTCTCGCGTCCTGGCACCAATCTCTGGAAACGGGTAGGATGTGGGTTGCCATCAACATCAACTAGGAATGGAGGGGGCATTAGGTGTGGGGCCTGTTGCGTTTGTTCATCCAAAACGTAGTTGTTGGAGTCTCTTATTAGAGGCCTAAAGTCTGTATGGAAGAACATCTGTTCTGGAATCTGTTAAAAGAAACCACATACAATGTCTGAATTAGTAAATGGATATTATCTGAAATTATAAAACCACCATCATTTTAAGGATAGAAGGGTTTTGGAAATTTAATTAGTGAACAGCGTCTTTGAAGTCTTTAATGCTGCGGCATCCTCTTAATCACTTAGAACCCCTACTCCTCCTCTAATCCACTCTGCACCGTCCCTCAGGAATTTACTTTGGCTGTTGACTTATAAATATGATCAGTTCTTCGCAGCTCAGATTACTAAACACACCCTCCAATCTCACAGCCAATGAAGATTAGCATTGCTGGTTCCCATAGAAACTCTAGCAGTCTGATCCTATTTTTTTCTCCTAACCAACACTCCTGAGCTCTGCTTAAACAATACAGCAGTAGTGCCCAAAATGTAGATCGGGATCTACCAGTAGACCTTTAGTTGGTGATCAGTAGATCTCAAGACACTGTCAACAAACAGCTTGTCTGTATCATCCTCCTGTTTCATGCTTTTCATTCAGATATTTATTATGTTAAGGTTACATAAGAAATAGTTGTTTGTTAAATATAGCAATATAAATTCTCATAAATCAATAGAACATTTAAGTATTATTTTGTATTGAACAGAATGCTACCAATGCTTTTATGGATGTAGATCATAATGGGACAACATCACTAAAAGTAGACCTCGTATTAGTAAAATATGGGCACTCCTGCATTACAGTGCTTTTTATACTTTTTATCAAAGTATGTTGGGCCTGTGTAAGTTTGCATTCTGAATTGCATCAACTTTATAGCATAAATGTTCTGTTTGCCGCCGGGTAAAAGTTGCTATTTGTTTTAGGAAAATGTGATGGGGCTGGCAAATGGGAGAAGGTTTATGTAGTACAATGATGTGGCTGGGTTGGGGAAGATATACCCAACGTGTATACATGGTAGGTACATGTCCTTTAACACAGGATGAAGAGTTAGTATAGTTGTTTTGTTTTTTCGTATTTGGCATTTGATTTGACAATGTTTTATATAGCTGCAGCTGCACAAGCATATCAGCGTACACAATCCCTCTCAATTGCAGATGCCATTTGCCAGCAACAAGAGTGTTTCTGAGAAGTTCTGCCTGGATTGCTGGCTACTGAAAAGCTCTGTAGGCAGCAAATACCACTGATAGGTCGGAAGCAATACACTGTTGTATGCAACCTATTGGTTTGAGCCTTCCCATGATCACCGCAGTTGCAGGTTATGGCTGATATCTGGCAATCTTCCTCCCCATTACTGGCTTTCAGAAGGCTGGAAATGTTTCCTATGCTACTAAACAGACAAGTGCCATCAGGCAGGATAACAAGGAAGGATGTCTATACACCGACTAGCAGAAAATAACTGACGCCTAAGGCCCTAAGTAAGCAGCCCTAGGAGATTCCAGAAATGTTTATGACTGCATAATAATCCGTTCATTCAAATATAAGTAAGGATAGGATGTAAAACCCCATCAACAAATAAAAACAACAGGCTGTGAAGATTGTATGCAATGTTACAAAGGTCTTAAATGATTATACGAGATTGCTTTATATTGCCAGACAAGTAGTTCTATAAGCAGCATTTGCACATCTAGGTTAGATTCAGTGGTGCTACATTTTAGAGAAGTCTGCAGTTCCCAATGAGGCACTCTACTGCAGACTGCATCAGAACTCACCTTTTCGTAAGGTTTACTGCACCCAAAACCAAAGAGCAAAACATGTCCGTGAGAATCTGTGCAAGCAAAGTTTTGGCCATCAGGAGAGAACTTACAGTCAAACACTGCTCCATGGCCCTGACCTTCAATCTGGAAAACAATGGCAATCAAACTATGTTATTTAAATGTGGGTTAAAAGTACATAAGATGCATTTTTACACACAAAAGTACACAAAAAAAAAAATGTGTTTGTCAATCAACCTTTCAACTAATAGATGTATCTTTCATTAAAACATAAAAAGAAATTGGTGCATAATAACATTGCACATTCTCTATATGAACTTACCATGTTAAAGTAATTACGAATTTTGGTTCCGGTTTCTAGGTCCCACACAAATATGTTTCCATCATGCCCAGCAGAGATTAAAATCCTTGGATCAAAAGGATGAGGTTCCAAAACAAAAACTTCATCATCATGGCCCTGATTGAAAACAGTTTAGCAAATTAAATATTATTAAAAACACCTCATCCTGTTACTTGCTTTCATGTTTAGACATACAAACCAGTTCCTAATTTTTAAAATATGTAGCACTGCCTGCAAGGGATTAAAAGAAAGAGGACAAACTATTTTGCATTCCCTGACTACAGGGTGTGGGTTAGGATTAACATACAGAAGACTGTATATTTTCATCTATGTTCATTGTTATATTTATACAACATTGTAGAACTTCTGCAAAAATTGGAGAACAATTTTTTTTTTTTAATTACTAAATAAATTACCCGGGTCTGTAAAAAGCAAGACAACTTAAAAACTAGTTAAGGGGAGAAAGGACAATAAAACAGTTTGGGCTTTGCAGTTTTAGGTCTGGCGAGGTTAGAATGTGAGCATGTATTTCATAATCTATCACATAAAAAATGTAATCTTTTATACAATATATATGAAAGCAATGGGGAAACACTGAGCTCGGACAGGCACAATACTGGTATGATAAGGGGCAAAAAACTGTGCCTTTAAGTAATACATCACCAGTACATTCTCCAGTTAACATATAGCCAAACACAAGAAAAACCAACTAATTCATAAGAAAAGCGGAAACAAGCACATATCAAAACTAACATCAGACTTAAAGGAACAGTGACACTGAAAAATGAAAGCGTTTAAAGTAATGCACAGTGTTATGTAGCACATAAGCTCTGTAGTATACAATGCGATTCTTCAGACTGTATCTTATCTACGGTGTATCCTGTATTTGAATGGCTGCCCCCATGGCTACAGAACAGCTTGTTAAGATCAACTATAGTCGTGTTTCTGAATCAAACACACCCGTTTTACCAGTGGAGGGCAACACTACGTTATAGTGACACTCCTTTAAAGGGGTTGTTCACCTTTCAAACACTTTTTTCAGTTCAGTTGTTTTCAGATTGTTCCCCAGAAATAACACCTTTTTTCAATTACATTCCATTATTTTATTTTTTTTAATGTTTTTCCCAAAATCTAAGTTTAAAGTTTAATGTTCGTGTCTCTGGCGTTTCAGTCTGGCAGCTCAGTGATTCAGGTGCAGACTATAAACGGTTAAAATTTTGCAACATTTAATTGATACATCTCTCAGCAGCATCTCTGGAGTATTAGCAACTATTGTATCGATTCCAACAGCTGCCTGTGATGAAACCCAGAGATTCTGCTCAGCAGGGACAAAGATAAGAAATGTATCAACTAAATGTATCAATTTAGAACAGTTTACAGGGTCGGCGACCTCCCCTTCCCAGAGCTGCTTTAGAAGGTGAAAAATGACACTTTACATTTCAATATTAGAAAAATGGTGTGACACACAGAAAATATCATCTGCAGACAGACGGGTAGCACATCTGTCTGGTGCTCTTGATGCCACTAATTATTTAGAGCTTTTATAACTGGCAGGGATAGCAATGGGTGAAAGGTTTTTTAAGACCATTCACATTACCATGGAAAACTGCTCTGGCTTTTGCTTTGCTGACAGGAGCAGCAAGTGGTCAGGAAAAATATATCTGCACAGTTCAATATTCCTCACAGCTTTACATTTCACCTAGGGTATAAAGTAGCTATAATGCCATAGCCTTGTAACCAATCTGGCAAATGAATGCAAGTTATAAGCTACTCACAGACAATACATGAAGAAGTTCGCCAGTATGAGAGTTCCAAACTTTCAGAAGGAAATTGTTTACAGCAGTAATAACTGTTGAATCAGATCGGTCCCAGGCTACCATGGTGACCTTAAGCTTGGTCACTTTGTCTTCTGGATTTGTAACACTGCTCCTGTAAAATGAGAGTAAGTTACACTAGAGAGCATTTTTAAAAGGCAAAGTACACATATTTTTCCCATTTGTCACAGACAAGTTGAGCAACCACAGCTATTAGGATATATACACTATAAAACCTAGAGAACATATTATGAGAAAATGTAAATTGTGCCTGTTTAAAAAAAAAAAAAAAAACAGACTAGCTCTTTATATACTTTTAAACAAACTGTGCTAATACCGTAACTTCTTTCTAATACAACGGTAAAAGGGTAATAGAAGAGATGCTTTATAAGTGCATATAGCAGAGTAGGTGCTGCCACAGTATAAAGTGAACATTTGAGAAAAATCACAACTAAAGATCATTGCGATTGCATATTTTTACTGTGATTAGTTGTTTCTTTAAAAAAAAAAAAAAATAAATAAAAAAAAACTAAAATAGCCAACTTTGTAAGAAATACTGTCTAAATGCAGGATTTGTGGCAGAGCCGGTTATTTTGTCACATTTTGTTTGTGCTGGAGTCAGTTATTGGAATTAGTTCAAATACATCTATTAGAAAAAAGGGAGGCCTCCAAAATATATATTAGATCTGTCAATCAAAATCAGTCAGACTGCATGATCAAAGACGAGAGGAGAGACAGATTGCTAAGAGGATGACAGAGAAGAGTAACATGATTATTTCATTATCACTCTGTACAGAATTTGTCATTGTTTATATTCAGAAAGTTTCTTATTTCCATGAGAGAAAGCTTATTATTAATTTAAAGTTTTTGCAATAGTTGCCCTTTAAGGGACCAACCTAGAAAAAGCAGCAAGTGTCACTAAAGACTACAAAAATCACCTACCCAGTCACCTTGGTAGTCATATCCAGTACAGTCATTTTCCACTCTTGCTGTTGATATTGCCAAATCCGAGCAGTTCCATCTCTGCTTCCACTGACGAAACATAAGCTTAAAACAAAAAGAAACTTATTAGAGAACACCTTCCAAAATGTCATTATAATTTTATCAATTATTTCTGTTCCTACAGCCTTAACATGACAATTGTGCCGATTGGTCAAATTATCCTGTTTCTACAACTGTGTTCCAGGTGGAATTATAGTATTTAGTACATATCTAAAAAAAAAAAAAAAAAAAAAAAAACACACTACAGGATAGGGAAGAAACACTTAGTGATTAGAATTGCTAGGGGTTGTCTAAAATACCAGAACTCCCAGTGAATTCAGGATTGTTGGTCCTTTAATAAAGGCTAGTTATGCATTAGCATTATAGGACAATATATATTCAGTTTGTCTACAACTAGACAAAACAACGGTACTTCTGCATGAGGCAGGATAAGAACCTTGCCACAGGTGTCATTTTACCAGGGTTGTACCTAGTAACGTACCTTGCAAAGTATGGTGCCATGACAAAACGGTGTACCATTGTTAGGCCATATGAAATATGAATTTGTCTACAGCTTGAAGCATTACAAGTGCGGTCTGATGTTAGATTGTTTTTATTGTCATAACATTTACGATTAAAAAGAAAAAAGATGGATTATATATAACTCACAATGATAGATTACTGTAAAGCAAATGAATGATTTACATCTCTCAAAATTCTGAAATGCTACTCACCGGTCTGAATTGTTGCAGAATTGAATAGCGACCACTTTGTCCTGTACGAAAAATATATTAATGAAGAGTGTAAATTAGAAGATTTTCAGTAAATTCAAACAATGGTCTTTTCTGCTCTGTAATTCCCTCAATTGTACGAACAATCCACAAACAAACAGAATGGCAACTAAAACATAAACATGAAGTCCAGAGACTTACGAAAACCTCAGTTGTGGCAAAGAATAGAACAGCTCACACTCATATATACCAATTTCCCTACAATGTTAGATTTATAAGGCAACTAAATTGAGTTACAATATGTTTATTTTAAAGGGAAACTTCATTCTAAAATCCATGCACTAGAAAAGAATGTGCTCCTCCAAAGTCCAGCATTAAATTTTTTTTTTTTTTTTAAAAAACAAAAAACTATATCATTAAAGTTGAAAAGGTTGGTGTGATATGGTAACCATGTCTCCTTAAGGAGTCCCACTTTTTGTAAAAAAAAATAAAGTATATTCTATTTTTTTTTTTTTTAAATTTAAATAATGAACTCTGGAGGAGCACATTCTTTTCGAATAGTGTATGCATTATGAATTTGTTGGGCTGAAGCAGAGAATCCCCATGAATGTGCATAAACAGAAGACAGCTGATTTGTAAGGACAGCCCCGGACTAGGGAGACCTGGGAGTAATGTCTGTAATACAGTAGAACCCCCATTTACGTTTTTGAGGGGGACCAGGAAAGAATGGTGTAAAATACAGGAAAATGTAAAGTCATGGAAATGTATAATGCATAATATATAAGTGGGAACACAAAACAACATTGTAAAATGAGGGAAAACTTAAAATCAGGGGATGTAAAATTGAGGTTTCACTGTAATACTACATTGTAAAATGAACATTTAAGTAAGATGAAGCTACCCTAAGCCAGTTAGCAGCTAATCTTTATTTTTCTGCTTTATACCCATTTATGGAATGTCACATTGCATCAACAATAGCAATTGGCAAAAGCCCCATCATTATGGCCAGAAGATATATGGATGTTTGTAAACTCAATTTGGAATGCCTCATCCATGTAAAAAGTTATTTTCTGACAAGTTATTTAAACTTTGGTCTATTTAAGTTAATTTTTGAGATATTTTCTTTGCTACAAAGGTCAAGCACTCAAATAACCTATACTTCCAAGCAAAGACTCAGCTAAAGGTAGACGTAATTGAAGCTGGAACTTACCAAATGTTCTTCCAATTCAGTGATCTTCTCTGGTGAACCAGAACCCAGATAGTATATTCTGATCACATGATCAGTACTTCCTGTGGCTATGAACATACCACCTAAAAAAAACCAAACAAAAAAATGCATTGAGGTTCCAATTGTTATGCCATAGTCGAGGAACTTGATTCAACTGAATTTTGAATTAAAATTTTTTCAAAGCCCTTCATAGTTATACCCAAGGAAGCATCTAGGTGAAATGTATATAGAGATATTGTATGCTTTAACATGTGGGACACTCGGAGGAAAAACAAATTTAATGTTTTACAGGGACATTGTCACTGCATGCATTATAAACGTTTAATAGAAATTCCCATGGAGGATTGGAAAAGGAACCCTATACAGGCTTATATATATATTGTGATGAAAGAAAAACACTTGTTTAATTGTTTAAAGCTACTTGACTTTTGTAGCAGTTTCGAATGTATAAACTGGTCTTCCTATAGAAGACTTAAAGGCTTTGTGTTCTAAATAAAATATTTCACTACTGCAATAGATCCCTTATTCTATTCTATTTATCCCAAATTTAGGAACTCTAAGAATTGCACCGCTAACATTGAATGGGTGTCCATTTACAGGCAAAGATACACATTTAATATTTTTGGTGCTACACAGCAAACTTCCACTTTTTGTCCACCATTGCACCAACAAAGTTTCTGGCTACACTTTGCCCTTTCTTGTGGCTTAAGAACCATGCCACTACATAACAAGTACGATAGATGTCTGAAATGGTTGCCTTTATGAATAAGTATGTTTACCTGAACTAAACGATGAGCAGGAGATCTGAACTCCAGGCCTTGACCTCTCTGCAAATTTTACAGGACAATCACTGCAGAAACAGAATTAGTGATGTTGTTATACTGCAGTATAACAAAAAGAACATAAATCTGAGTTTTAAAATTGCTTCCAAGAAAAAATAAATAGATAAAAAAAAGGTGGGGGAGTAACCGTTTAATTACTGGAGACCAATTGAGGTGAAAGACAACATTTTTGACAGGACATGGGAAAGAGTATGGGAGTTACCAGTGGAAGAACATAAAAGATATCGCTCCACGGCACAGCAAGACATAGTACTGCTACCGCTCTTACAGTGTAAAGGGTGGCTCTGCCCTCAAGGTCAGGGTAGTAGTGACCAAGGTTAGCTTGAGAACACAATCTAACCAAGCTGGGGGGGGGGTTTGCAGAAGAATCTGCTTTACTCTCAGTTACCTTTAGAGTTTGGATGGATGGAAATTATTTCATCATTCTATTTCCTATAGTCTCAGTATGCCAAAATACCTTTTATTGTATTAAATGGAAAGGGACCCCCAAGTCCTTTGGCAAAGGCAACTTCTGCTTAAAAAAAATGCTAAATTTGGGAAGTAATCTGGGTACCAGAAGACCAGTACCTCCTGATCTACTGAATGAAAACTTTTCTGTGGTGGGATTGCATAGCAGTAGTGCTGGTAAAAAACGCTGTATACGTGCTCTAAAAGGCGTGTGTCTAAATGCATCAGCAATGATTTATGGGACATTAACTGGCTACATGTTTAGCATTTGATTGCTCCCAATTCCCCAAACCACTTGCATTTCTGATGTACTACCCTATTCAATGATATCACAAACTCACTTAAATGTCATGGTATCTGCATGCCATTCCCAGAAGCAGATTGTCCCATCAGCACCAGTAGATGTGAGGTATCTTGTTTTTTGTTTTGTTCCTGGGCAAAACTAGAAAGAAACGTATAAAAAAGCATGTTATAAAAAACAGATTATTCTCGATGACAAATGTGCTATTTATAACACACACTCATGAGTTTTATATGCCCACCAAAAATCAGCATGCTTTGTTAAGTCAGTCAGAAGTTTGACAAAAAAAAAAAAAGAAAAATGGATATCTAAAAAGAGAGAAATCGCTAACTCACACAAAATAAAACATTTAAACCCCTATTCACAGAGAATACAAAATTGTCTCCCCACAATAAAGACAAACATATTAAGTACAGTACATGGGTGATTTTACCAGAGTTGTGATGAGGCAGAAAACAGGAGATGTGGTATGTATTCAACTCTACCGGGCAAATATTTTGCAAAGGATTCGGGGGTTCGCCGAATCCAAAAAAGTGGATTCGGTGCATCCCTACATTTTAACCATTCCTGGACAGTGCTGGGATCATTTTATATCTATAAAATCAAGAACTAATGGGGGCTCTGACCAAAAGCACCCAGCAAATAGTGACGCAAAAAAACTGGCAGTGTCTGTTCTAGGGTATCATTTCTGACTACAGAGAGATGGACAACACACATCTGCCACAAAGTATCAAACTAGTTGAATGAATTCTTTGAACACAAAGGACTATTATCAACATGTATTTATATAGCACCGACATGTTGCGTAGCACTGTAAAATAAATGTGATTATACAACTAAATCACATGAATTATATGCATAGAACATATGGACTACTAGTTTAGTGGAGTGAACTTGTACAGTTATTGCAATAGCGATGCAAACAAGAATGGTAGTGGGAGCCATGAAAGGTGCAATATATTCACAAAGAGAAGAGGCACAATTAAGCTACAGTGCCGGTGGTTGAGCAAGAAAAAAAAGCCATTACTTTTGTTCATAAACAATATTTTTTTTTTAAAAAAAAAAAGTCAGATCCAATCTGTGTTCAATCAGAGTCCAATAAAATATAGCAACTATCACATTCTGTTTTATGATGAAATTCTTCAGTTTCCAAGTCACCAATCAATTTAAACTTTAATAGTTTAGCAGGAAGGCACAAAGTTATGTAAATGTCTGACATCAACCAATTACCTGTATGGAAGTGATAGAAGCTGTATGGCCCTGCAACACAGCTACTGGTGCACATGTGCGAAGACACCACACACGCACCACTTTATCACAGCTGCCAGAAGCAATCAATGTATTCTCATGATTCACAGCAAGATCAGAAATTTCAGCGGCATGACCACGTAGTGTGGAAAGAAGACGCCCATCATCAGTAGCCCATAGTTTGACTAAACAGTCATCTGAACCCTGTTAATATGGAAGACAATAGTTTAAGCTGTTTGTTATAAAAGCTGGCCAAAACACATACATCAAAGATCATTACAATGATGGTTCTACCTTAACACATTCTATTTCACTTTAAAAATACAATACAAACAGTATATCCAAAAATACATAATTGCTAGGATGGGTTCCCAAAAAAAAAAAAAACCCCACAGCATCATTTATAAGCATGAATTCAAAAATTATCACTCAAATGCATGTTCCTTGACAAATTAATAACCTTTGTTAACTTCAAATAGAGCCAAAGCAGACTGTGGACCACAGCAGAAGACATTGTAAGGTTCTGGACATGAACCTGTGGGCTTTATTTGATCTATAAAGCTGGCTCTAATCTGCTCTCTCCAATTTATTTTTTTCTAACTTTATAGAGTGTTCTAATACTGACAACTTGCAGAAGATTTGGTGGCTCCACTTGAATGGCCCTTTTGTAATCAAAATGCTCAGCAGTTCAAACACCTAGAGATAATTGCATCTGCAGAATATTTGTTTGCATTGTGACAACTGGCCTTTAAATTAGACCAACAGAAACTTGGATGAAAACAAGAAAAACACAACTGATTGACAATTACACTTGTTTTTGGTAAGTTTTTTTTTTTTTGTGGCAGACATACACAAAAAAAATGTTACTGGGTTCTTACAGTGAAAATACGCCTTCCAGTACGATCAAAAGCCACGCAGTATACAGATGAAAGATGACCCAAAATTCGCTTGTGCATTTTCATCTGCTGGTAAGCTGAAGATGGAAATATGCGGTGGAAACGTGCATATCCAGTCAGATCTCTGCCGCAAGTGATATTTACTAGAAAATAATTACATCGGTAAGTTTGGCAGAAACAATTACAAATGGTGGTACAATGCTATCAGTGAGGACCTAATAATACACAAATGAAAATTAATATTGATTCGCACCGTGAGGTCTAGATCAAAACTGGACAAAGCTCTAAAGTCACTAAATCAAAGCTATCTCTGAATAGGAGAAAAGGGTTAAAGTACAAATACTGTTGCACTCTCACGCCCGAATATGCAGCCAACAAACAAATGCAAAATAAACTTACCAACATTGAGGGCCTTGCCATAGTTGACTGGAAGTTCTGGTGGTCTCCCTCTGTGCAAAGCTGCAAAAGCTGTCCCTTTCCATGGTGTATGCTTGCAGTCTATAGCAGAAGTTGAAAGGACTTCGTAAAATATACATTTTAGGCATTTAGGAGGAGTTATTTCAACCGAAGCTTCATGCCTCAAAACTGTAGTTTAGCCATAAAGAGCCACTCTAATACCATAATTTAATGTGACAGAATCCTTAAACTGAAATAAATGGAACACTACAGCAAAAGTAGATCTTGTTCTATGACCCTCTCCAGGCTCCGGAAGGTGCCCCGACCACCCTCCCCGGCTACGGACGGTGCCCCGACCACTGCCCCCACCTGTCTCCTTCCCTGGCCCCGGTCGCTGCACCTCCCTCCTTCCCTGGCCCCGGTCGCGGCCCCGGTCTCCCTCCTTCCCTGGCCTCGGTCTCCCTCCTTCCCTGGCCCCGGTCTCCCTCCTTCCCTCTCCCTCCTTCCCTGGCCCCGGTCTCCCTCCTTCCCTGGCCCCGGTCTCCCTCCTTCCCTGGCCCCGGTCTCCCTCCTTCCCTGGCCCCGGTCTCCCTCCTTCCCTGGCCCCGGTCTCCCTCCCTCCCTGGCCCCGGTCTCCCTCCCTCCCTGGCCCCGGTCTCCCTCCCTCCCTGGCCCCGGTCTCCCTCCCTCCCTGGCCCCGGTCTCCCTCCCTCCCTGGCCCCGGTCTCCCTCCCTCCCTGGCTCCGGTCCCCCTCCCTCCCTGGCCCCGGTCTCTGGCAACTCTGGCAGAGTGAAGGTAAAGGTCCCCTTCTGCCATGCATATATGCACACACAAATCAGCAAAAGTGCAGTAGACCCTATTGCATGGAGAAGCTTTAAATCCTGGACAAATTATAGGAGGCATAAAAACACATGAATCTGGGAAGAGCATCAACGGGCTGCTTTCAGTGGCAATCAGTAATGGAGGTCTATGCATTAGTACTAGGAAATTTAGCCTTGATCACCTCTGGGCTTTATTTGCAATTACATATTATGTAATTAATGCAAAGCGATAATAAAAGCTAGCCTCACAACATCATTGAAAGTTACAGTTTAGAGACAGGCAGAACAGAAATCAGAATTATAAAAAAAAAAAAAAAAAAATTTAAAGATGAAATAGTGAACTTCCCATTAAATAAACCGAAGTTCAAATACAGATACAGTAACTGTTCATGTAACAAGCAGGAGTAACCCTCTAAGCTCAGTGATCCCCAACATGTTGCTCACCAACCCCCTGGATGTTGCTCTAAGTGGCCTCAAAGCAGGTGCTTATTTTTAATTCCAGGCAAGTTTTTGGTGTATAAAAAACAGGTGAACTGCCAAACAGAACTTCTTGAAGGATGCCAGTCCACCCGGGGCTACCAAATGGCCGATCACAGCCCTTACTTAGCATCCCCAGGAACAAACCATCTCGTATGCTTGTACATTAGCTGGAATTGGCATGACACGAGCAATGAGGTCTAAGCACTGAAGCATTCACAAAAATTACCATCAAACAGACAAAAAAAGTAAGCATATATTATTGTTTATATATACCTTTTTTACTTCTGAGTAGTGACTGTTTTCCAAGTCCCAAAAGACTATTCAACCCAGGAACACTCGGTGGGATTTCTTGATCTAGGATAGGTCCAAAACGCTCACAGATTTTCAGCAGGTAGTCTGGTGGAATGTGTGCATTGGCTGCCACCTAAATATAACCCAGGATGACAAGTTGTATTAAATAACAGAAAATTACCTGTTACTTTGTACTATACTGGAAATGAAACACTTCAGCAGAAACAAAGTAACACCAACACCTTTATATTTGACAGCAACTTTAAGAGATCAAGTTAGTGGCAAGATTAAAAGAAAATAAATAAATAACAAACCTAAACACAGCACAATTTTGTATAAGGAATCCATTAGTTTAGTGACAGCATCATTACAGAAGAAGTCACCAGGTGGCATTTTCTCCCTCCAGTTTTCATCTATGTATGTAGGTTTACTAACTGGAGGCCCCTGAGCCAGGTGCAAAGATTTTCACCTACAACTTCTCTGCAGCATTTCTCAACTGGGTCAGAAATATATATAGACTTTGATGTTAAGAATAGGCGACCCAGCCACAAAACCCACCATAACAGAAGGCTTGTGTTACAACTGTTTAGCGGTGAACAGAAGTAAACGAATCAAGACAACAGAAAGATGATATGAAGTAACAGAAGGTTGAAAGCAGGTACAAGAAAAGCAAAGTGCCAGAACATATACAAGAACAAAAAAGTAGCTTATACATGTATTGGGAGCAGAAAAGACCAACGATGACAATTCATGACAATGAAACTATAAAAACTACTCTTCAAAATCATTAACATTAAAAGTTACCTTTATGTCATGTTGATCATTTTTCACCAATAGATCTGCTTTTGTAAGTAATTGTTACTTGAAGTTCCTCAACCTTACTGTTTTGCAAACCCGACTGTCCGTTCTCAACCTGCCAGAGTTTCCAATGCTAACTAACTACTGCTTCACAATATGGCAGCCTCCTCATAGAGGAACATGGGGGATCAGATAGGTAATGTCAAAGCATTTGGCAAATACTCTTATGGCAAAATTAGACAGCACTCAAAGACAATGTTATGATACATGTAAAAAAAAGTTTAATTTCTGTTGTCAGATCATGGAGGCTTTGGGGAACTTCTGGCCAGAGATATTTAGGTGCTGTGACTCTTTGGGCATACTGACAAGTTTCTATGGATTTTCATGTGAACAAGTCAGTATCGCTTAAAACATAGCAAGTAATATTATTAGATCAATAAAAATGACCCCAAGCAGAGTTGTCTGAGAATTTACAAAGCAATCTGTAGGGAAAATAATTCTCAGATCTAAAACTACTGAGAATGTGCAAAGAAACATTCTATGTACAAACTGATTCATTGGGCAAAATAGTTAGAGGCACAAAAAGGCTGTGACCCTCTGCACCTGAATAAAATATTGTACAACATGTTACAGGTTCTAATCATTCCAACCAACTCGAAGTGCTCAGCACAACACCAGGACATACATATGCCTTTTAAAGCACAAAACCAGAAACCTCTTTCTTAGGGATGAATATCCACAAATCCTTTTAGAAATTATGGATTTGGCCATTAAAAAATGTACAAGCTACACACAAAAGAAAAAAAAAGTATCTTAAAACAAAAACAGCTGTTCATTGCTGCATGGAAACTACACTATAAAGCTGCACAGTTGCAAACAGTGCCAGGCCACACATCTGTGTTCACCAACACACAAAGACATGCACAGTCAGCTGTGGTGCTCACTACACAGGACACTGCCCCTGATTGAGCAAGTGGTTTGAAAGAACAGATGACAGATGTCCTATAGGCATTAGAGCAACCTTCTGGTTGTGCCTTTTTCTGTATTTATAGACAGGAAATTACAATTATTTTAACCAACATACAATGTCCCTTGATATGTTATACAAGCCCGGACAGTGCATTGAGATTTCAATCAGCCACCTTTAATCTTACACAAAACAATGTGTATTAAAATGTATATTAATTATACCATGTCCCACTTTTTGGTATTAGTGGTATTTTAGTGTGACAGCACAACTGTATGTATATTTCAAGACTCAAAGCCAAAATACAGAAATCTGTATACGAAGTTATGTTATTGTACTCTAGGGAATTCCTCCAGAATATATAGCAAATTTTAGCTACACTCAATCAATACCTTAATCTTAAACCAGCATTAAACACATTAAAATCCCAGCTCCAGATCAGTGGCAAAGGCAAGCACAAAGGGCACCAACAGAAACATATATAGACATGCACTAGATAGAGCAATTCAGCTGAATAATGGAAATGTTACAGATGTAAGGGGGCTGCTTGCCTTCAAAAAGTTTTTTCCAGTTCAGATGTTTTTAGATCAGAAATAAAAGACTTTTGTCAACTGCTGTCCATCATCTATTTGTAATATTGAAGTTTCACCTTCTTATGCCTTTCTAAAGTAGCCCCGGGGGGCTAGCACATTGTAGCACACTGTAAAATTTCAGAATCTGCACCTGGATTACTGAGCTACAAGACTCAAAACACCAGAGAGAGGAACATTAAACTTCAATTTAGGAAGGAAAAAAATTGTAAAAGAAAAATGGAAAACTGAAAAGAAAAAAAAAAGTCTGTTCTAAAAACAACTGAACAAGTGCTTGGTAGGCGAGCAAACCCCTTTAATTACATATAAAAACATTTTCGCTGAAGTGGCAAACAGATGAAGAATTTTCAACACGTTCCTTTGAAATAATACATGGACAATGTGTGTGTTCACTACACTATTTACCAACAGAAACATATATACATGCACTAGGTTGAGCAATCCAGCTGAATAATGAAAATGTTAGAGCACTCACCCCTATCTGCTAGAGTTATGGTAGTAAAACACTACACAAATAGCATGGAGACAAAATTATATTAAAGGTTTGTAGCCTATGGTACAGGACCCACGTTACTTTTATACAATGGTATTTAATACAATGATTTTCTACAACAGAAAAAAGCTGTTAAAATAAGTTTCATTGTGGATTTAAAAAAATGTTTTTGCCATCATCCAGATAAAGTGGGCAATCAACAATTGGAATATTTTTACCGATAGAACCCATCTAACAATTTAACAACATTAACACTGAAACGTAGAGAATCAAATGTAATAGAAAGTCTAATTCACAGATGGTTGGTGACAATACATTTGGCATCCCAAGAAATGGTCCCCCACGGCAGTGATTTTTTGGCATATTAATCCTAAACAGTCTTCAATACTGTTTGTAAAAAGCAAACCAGATGTAAAATGAAAATGCTACTGGGCATGCCACAAGGGTTAATAACATTATTTACATTATTTTTAGGGTTGCCACCTTTTCTGGAAAAAAAAAATCCTCTATTCTTGCCCTTTTTTCCTATTAATAACATTGGCTTCAAGAATCATTTTTACCAGCCAAGTGGCAACCCTAATTGTTTTTATTAACATTATTTAGAAAGCTCCAGAATATTGCTTAGCCCCATAACATAATATAAACAAATAAAGCAAGATATCAAGTGAGAAGGCTTACAATCTATGGCAAACACAGAAACCACTTCTGGCTGCAACAAGGAAATGATAAAATATGTCTGGTTTTATTAGTGTCCTGTTTGTGCCCAATGGCTACTAGATACCAGTAAACATATTTATATTGCTTCTATGATTCAAATAATACACTAAAAACGCCTACATGTTTGTTTCATGTGGGCCCAAGCAAGTGCATGTATTTTATTCATAATATTAAGAACAGGAATGCAATTTGCGTTTAATATATCAAGGAATTGTGCATATCTGAGTTTAATTACGTATTTGTAAAACCATTAACAAATCCCTAGGTTTCACAGCACGGTATTATTGTTTTAAAGTGCTGAAGAAAGAAGGAAAACGTTAGTTCCTGTATTATGAAGACGGTGGACCAATCACAACCAAGCATACACAGGCGAACAATCACGCAGGCAAAGTTAGCGGCGCGCCGATTGGTCAAGCCATGTCGGTGACATCACCCCCTTGTACGTGCCCTCAGATAACCCTCCCATTTTTCACAATAGACGTTTCCCTTGTGGTAAAAAATGTAACAATAACAACAATAACAACGACCATAATAAGAAACATGAATAATAAGTAATGCGCAGCAGTCGGTTCCTCACAAGGTCACGGAGAAAACACGGCTGCCTGCTGCAAGTCTACGGACTCACGGATCGGTTCCCTCCCCCCCCCCGTTTACCGAGTAAACGATTAGAATATCTGTGGATCTCCTGGGTTTTTAGGTCGGTGGGATCAGATATCAGAGCTTTGGGGTCCGGCGCAGCTGCTGCAGAACTACAATCCCATCAGCCCCTGCGCGAGTTTACTCGCTAGCCGATCTACAGAGCCGAGGCTTTTAATGTTTTACTAGAACTCGTAGCCGAAGTGACAGTCAAGGATGCTGGGAAATGTAGTTTAGCGCCGTTTAAGAAACGTTGAGGTGGGAGGTTTGCGCTACTCACCAGATCCTGATAAGTTCTCCGGTGTTCCTTCCCTTCCCAGTCTAAGCGTGGTGGGATGAGCTGAGGAGAGACACAGAGAGAGAGGATGAGGAGTGAGTGTGTCTGTACATGCAGCGATACACGTTCCGTTAACCCACTCACACACTGGGCCACTCACACACACACACACACACACACACACATACAGTCCGCCCAGACTTACCCGGTACTCCTCCAGTTCCTCCGCCAGCACCTGCAGGGTAAAAAAAGAGCGCAGAGTCGGTGGGGCTTGATGAGATGTAGTGATGGGACAGGAAACCGGGGACGGACTGGGTAAGGGAAAGTACTCACCTGTGCGGATCTGCGGCAGGGGCCAGACTGTAGGAAGCGGGCGATCAGGAAGTAAAGCTCTGTGGGCAAGAAAGAGAGAGCGCACGCCAGTAAGTGACTGTCAGGAAGCTGAAGAAGCCGTAGAACGCCGGCCGGTAAAAATGCCGGCAGCGCTACTGCAATGTCTCTCTACTCACCAGCTTCCATGTCGCTACCGGCCCCGGGTACACGTCTGCCTTTTATTAGCAAACCAACGCTTCGGCTTTATTGTGTTCGAGCCCCCATAGCGGCTGCTTGCCTTGTCGGATTCACCGCATCGCTCGCACCCCCATTAGATGGAGCCAATACCCCCCTCCGGCCTGAGAAGAACTGAGAGACAAGGCAAAAAGCTAGCAGCGATGCGTACCTCCGACCGCTTGTAGCGCTCTACCACTTAGGCAAACTGCGCAGGCGCAATGTGTCCGAGTCTCTCTGGTTTTGAACGCCATTGGGAGCTTGCGCTTCTAGAGTGACGGGATAGAATGGGCGGGGCGGAAGGTTTTGTTGTGATTGGCGCTGATTCTTAATGGCCGTGGCGTCCAAACTCAAGTGTGAAATATTCATAATATCCGCAGCAAATATTGTGGAATCGATGTTTTTATGCGCTGTCTGAGGACCACATGAAAACATGTTTAGCGGCTCCAGCCGCTTTCTGTTATTTATTGGCCATCTCGCACATTCACATGGTTTTTGATGATGTAATCTGAGGCCAATATATCACCCTGCAAAACTAGTTGTGTATGGAAATTAAAATGTTTTGTTACCTGTGAACATTGTCTGCTTATTTTAACCTCAAGTGAATAGTACTAGTGCTGAGCAATGCATTTTGCCTAAAAATACCCTCTAGACACTTAAAAATCTGAATTTGTAAGTTTACATTACTTCTTGTTTATCCAAGCATAATCAAAATAAATATATACTCGTATAGAGGCTTTCTGTAGAACAGGAAGTAGAATGTGGCTTTCTTTTTCAGATTTTTACCCATTAGTGCAAGAATTAATGTCACCTGAGATTTGGATAATGCAAT
The DNA here is from genome assembly GCA_038501925.1 of Xenopus petersii. NCBI lineage: Eukaryota > Metazoa > Chordata > Amphibia > Anura > Pipidae > Xenopus > Xenopus petersii. The sequence goes on from CM076686.1 coordinate 83,355,046, forward strand.
TTCATATTTGGATTTAAGATACAATTGGGTTGTATGATAAAAATAGTTGTAATTGCACTTTTTCCGCACCGCACACAAATTCACTATAAACTGCAACTCTTGTTGACTAGGCACAATAGGGAGCTAAGAGCAAAGGCAGACTCGTAACATTTTCATTCTCTTATTTTGAACAATGAGGTACTATTGGAAGCCCTTCATCCTATATAGCCTGACTTCTTACATCTTTAATGTGGATATACTGTCTGTGTACCCACCAACTATTGGGTATTATACAGTAGTTGCTGTGCTCTTAATTTCTGAGATACTGTACTCTAGGAAGGTTAGCAGTTCATAGCTTCCTTTTTTCAAGTTATTTCAGCTATTAGATTCATTAAAGAATGGAACCTAGATTTTAAGTAAGTATTAAGAGATAGGATTTACAGCCATGAGCAAATCATATTATAAAAACCTAACAATAACAGTGAATTTTAGACAAGTAGATCATTTCATTCCCAGTGGGTGGTGGACTGGACACATATACCAGAACTCCCTCAGCAAGGTGGGGTACAGTATGCCTAATGTATCACCACTGGCTGGGATACTATCTTCACCTGCAATTTAGGAAACACTATCAGACTGGTAGATCTTGGTCCAGGGGTTATTTTGGCTCCTCAGAAACAAGAGCTAGAAGCTGAAGCACTGAATAATAGTGAAGTAAGTGAAATAAGTGAAGTCACAAGAGCATTTGCTTAGGTTACAAGCAGTTCTAGGGGCAATTCTATATAGACCAGAATATTTTTCAACAAAAGTTAATTTAAGAACCTATATACTGAGAACACAATTTAACAGAACTGAATGATTTTATATATATATATATGCTACATATGCACATGTGAATATATTGTTTTTTCACTGAAATCCTGGTGTTGCTGGTCATTTCTGCACTACATATCATTTTACCGGGCACCCAGGTATAGAATTAGTATAAAGTTCCAGCTGTGGTGCACTCCAGTCAAGCGTTCTCTTCATGCCTTGGTGCTGTCAAATGAAGTGTAGATAGTAGTCTGCATTATGAAGCCATGGAGTGCGTCAATCTTGGGGAACTACTATATATAATGGATTGTACAGGAGTGCTGACGGAAATTGCAGGTTTATTAGACCAACCTGCACTTTTCTTCAGCAATTTTCGACTTCTGTACAATCCATTGGAGTGCTGTCATTTTGACTATTGCATTTGTATATTTTGGACTGGATATATATATATATATATATAGTCCAATAATAGAAAGCACTCACAGCTCATTCCATTGTTTCAATGTGATAAAATCTTTATTCCACACTCACATCTACGTGTTTCAGCCCTACGCATTTTGTCATCAGGATGGTGTAAGAAAGTGAAACACACCCATTTAAGCTATAGTAACCCAATCAGTGCTGTGCAAACTTGATTACATTACTATCCAATAATGTTAGCCCTTACATTCTCAATCGATGTGCAAATACCATTAAGCATTTGACAACCTACATATTCATCCATGGATCTAATGAACACTTCTCAGCACCTGGGCTAACACCTATGTTATAGGTGCCTTAATCCCAAATTTTAATCCATATACAATCTATTTAGAGATAAAAGCTCTTTATAAAAGTATATCACTCAACTCTATTCATAGCGCATCAACGCTTAATATATTCAGCTAATCAATGATCCAATAACTCCAATATCCCAATCTGGAGTATTAATTAACTTTTCATCATATCCCCTTTTGATTAACTGTATAAGCCCAGCTCAGAGTCAAGAAGTCAACAGTGAGTTTATTGTCATTTCATCCATATACATTTGTATAGAACACAGTGAAACAAAACAACGTTCCTCTAGGACCATGGTGCTACACACAACATAGATGTACAACAGACAAAAAGTGCAAGTGCAAAAATATGCAACTCCTACAAGACAGGACAGCATAGTGCAGGGACAGGACATAGATAGCCTGTGCTAAATAAAAAATGTTTCTAATATAGTTAGTTAGCCAAAAATGTAATGTATAAAGGCTGGAGTGACTGGATATCCAATATAATAGCCAGAACACTACTTCCTGCTTTTCAGCTCTCTTGGTTTAGGCTGACTGGTTACCCTGGTTACCAGGCAGTAACCAATCAGAGACTTGAGGGGGGGCCACATAGGTCATATCTGTTGCTTTTGAATCTGAGCTGAATGTTGAGGATCAATTGCAAACTCACTGAACAGATATGTCCCATGTGGCCCCCCTTCAAGTTGCTGACTAGCTCAGAGTTATAGAGCTGACAAGCAGGAAGTATTGTTCTGGCTATTATGTTAGACGTCCAGTCACTCCAGCCTTTATACATTACATTTTTGGCTAACTATATTAGAAACATTTTTTATTTTGCACAGCCAATCTATTTACCCAGTTTGTTTTGTTACACTGAACTGTTCCTTAAAGAAAATAATGCTAAACATCTGACATGATGGGTGTATCATTGTGATATCATAGTAGTTAGAACATGATAAAGAACATGATGTGCTCATAGAGAACAATTGTATCCAATGGCTATTTATTTATACCATAAGGTCAGATGGAGTGTGAGTGTGAGAGAGATCTGTCTGGTCCCTGAGTATTCAGGAGACTTATGGCTTGGGGGGAAGAAACTGTTACACAGTCTGGTAGTGAGGGCCCTAATGCTTCGGTACCTTCTTCCAGATGGCAGGAGTGTGAACAGTGAGTGTGAGGGGTGTGTTGGATCAGCCACAATGCTGGTGGTTTTAAGGATGCAGCGAGTGGTGTAAAAGTGTGTGATGGAAGGCAGAGCGACACCTATGATTTTCACTGCTGTCTTCACTATCCTCTTTAGGGTCTTGCGCTCGATGACAGTGCAGTTCCCAGCCAAGATAGTGATAAAGCTGCTCAGGATGCTCTCAATTGTCCCTCTGTAGAAGGTTTTGAGTATGGATGTTGGGAGATGGGATTTCCTCAGCTTGCACAGGAAGTTGAGGCGCTGTTGGGCTTTCTTGGCTAAGTAGCTGGTGTTGTGGGACCAGGTGAGGTTCTCCACCAGGTGGACACCAAGGAATTTGTACGATCTCCACATTAGAGCCATCGATGTACAGTGGCAGGTGGTCACTCCTAGTCTTCCTAAAGTCAACAACCATCTCCTTTGTTTTGTCTACATTGAGAGACAGGTTGTTGGCTCTGCACCAGTCTGTTAAACGCTGCACCTCCTCTCTGTATGGTGACTCGTCATTATTGCTGATGGGACCCACCACGGTTGTGTCATCAGCGAACTTTATGATGTGATTTGTGCTGTGTGTGGCTGCACAGTCATGCGTCAGCAGAGTGAACAGTAGAGGACTAAGCACACAGCCTTGAGGGGCTCCGGTGCTCAATGTGGTGGTTCTGGAGATGATGTTTCCAATCCTGACTGACTGAGGTCTGTTGGTCAGGAAGTCCAGAACCCAACTGCAGAGGGAGGTGTTCAGTCCAAGCAGGCTCATCTTTTCTATTAGATGCTGAGGAATGATAGTGTTGAATGCTGAACTGAAGTCTATGAACAGCATTCGAACGTAGGTGTCTTTTTTGTCCAGATGAGAGAGGGCCAGATGGAGGGTGGTGGCTATTGTATTGTCAGTTGAGTGACTGTAGGGGGTCCAGTGCTGGTGGCAGCAGGGTTTTGATGTGTTTCTTGACAAGCTTCTCAAAACACTTCATGATGATGGGGGTGAGTGCCACAGGACGGTAGTAGTCGAGGCAGGACACTGATGATTTCTTCGGCACGGGGACAATGGTGGTGGTTTTGAAGCACTTCAGGACAGTGGAGGTGTTCAGGGAGATTTTAAAGATGTCAGTGTAAACATCTGCCAGCTGATCTGCACATTCTCTTAGAACTATGCCAGAGATATTGTCTGGTCCAGCAGCCTTCCGTGTGTTTACTCTTTCCAGAGTCATCCTCACGTCAGCCGTCAGATGCAGTGCCTGGTCACTAGGCAGAGTGATGGTCTTCTTCATTCCTGTGTTGTTCTGTGCTTCAAACCATGCATAGAAGTCGTTCAGCGCATCTGCAATGGAGGTGTCACTGTCACAGGCAGATGGTGTTGACCTGTAGTTTGTGATAGCCTGGATGCCCTGCCACATACGCCGTGCGTCGCCATTCTCCTGGAAGAAGCTGCATATTCTCGGAGTGTATGCGCGCTTAGCTACTCTGATGGCACAGGAAAGTTTGGCTCTTGCTGTTCTTGGGGCGACTTCGTCACCTTCCCTGAAAGCAGTGTCTCGGGCCCTCAGTAACACACATACCTCTCCAGTTAAACACGGCTTCTGGTTGAGGCGTGTAGTGATGTACTTGGAGACAGTGACATCATCAATGCACTTTGTGATGTAGCTGATTACAGATGACATATACTCATCCAAGTTGATGTAGTCGCTGTTCCAGTCAGTGCACTCAAAACAGTCCTGAAGAGCAGTCATGGCTCTTGCTGGCCATGTTTTCACCTGCTTCAGAACAGGTTTAGTATGCCTGATGAGTGGTCTGTATGCTGGAATTAGCATAACAGAGATGTGGTCTGAGTATCCGAAGTGTGGGCGGAGCTCTGCTCGGTATGCACTGGAAATGTTTGTGTAAACCTGATCCAGTGTGTTTGGCCCTCGTAGCAAATTCCACATGCTGATTGAATTTAGGGAGCACTGACATCTCCAGCTATGATAATCTGTCCATCTGGGTGAGTGTTTTGTATGTCCATGATAGCGCTGTACAGCTCCCAGAGCGCATCTTTGATGTTTGCGCTGGGAGGAATGTAAACTCCAATAATATGAATGGAGGCAATCTCACGGGGTAAATTAAAGGGTCTGCACTTCACAACAACAAATTCCACCAGCGGTGAGCAGTGGCTAGACACAAGCACAGAGTTCCTGCACCATTTCCTGTTGATGTAAACACACAGACCACCACCGCGATTCTTACCGCTCAGAGCAGCAACTCTGTCAGCTCGAACCCCAACTAGCCCATCCAGCTGAATGGCGACATCTGGGACTCTTTCGCTGAGCCACGTCTCCATGAATACGAACATGCAGCAGTCTCTGAATTCACGCTGGGTAGTTTGCTGGAGTCAAATGTAGTCCATTTTATTTTCTATGGTAGTAGTAGTATGGATGGGAGAGCAGGTCGGTTGGGGTTAGTTCTAAGCCTATCACGGACTCCTGCTCGCTTTCTGAGTTTCTACGTCCTCATACACCGTTTCCGAGTGGTTCTCCTCCAGCGATTGGCCCCAGACAAGACCGCGGTCAGAAGATCCTGCTCCCGTAGTAGGCCAGGATCCCGTAGTGTGAGCAATAAGCCATCCTTTATCGTAAGAAATGCATGATTGCTGTACCTGTCACGTTCGGCACCCTATATACAGAACCCATGCTAAGCTCCCTGGTCTCGGCTCTCACTTCTGCCTTTAACCGCCGCCTTTCACCTCGGGAGAAGTCTTCGGCTAATTGGATGCCGCCAGGTCTTAACAGAGAGGGGAGCAAAGCTAAAGGTTCTGGACGAGCAAAGGGGCACGGTCGTCTCACCAGGATACTGGAAGGAAGAAAACCACCAGGAACAGGCAGGCCGGGCCAACACAAGCAGATAGAATGGTCTGACAGGCTGAAATCAGGATAGAGAGCGTAGAATAGTCGATGGACAGGCAACGGTCGGATTGGAGAGGTCAGAATAGTCACAGACAGGCAGGATCAGGATTGGAGAGATAAGAGTAGTAAATCAGGCAGGCAAGGGTCAAAACACAATAGATCAGTCAGGATTCACAAGGAATTAACACCCAGGAACTTCTAAATAGAACCTAACAATGGGCAGTGTGCTGCAAACTAAATTCCCTTCTTATACTTTTGAATTTGGCGCCATTGCGCTCTGACATCAGATGCCAGCGTCACTTAAATGCTATCAAGAATGCCAGAACTGCAGATACAGAATTTCCAGGCATTATTTTCCACTATGGTGAAAAAAGCACGGTGTGCCATTCACAAATGGGAATAAGAGTGTTAAAGAAAATCAATTGTGTGCTGATTAAGTGTAAAGTTATAGGATCTGTTATCAAGAAACTATTCAGAAAACCCCCATAGATTTTAAACAACAATTAAAAAATATAAGTTATTTTCCTTTTCTCTGTAAACATAAAAGAAAACCTTGTGCCTGATCCAAACTAAGATTTAATGAATTCTTATTGCATTCAAAACAATTTAATTGGGTTTATTTAATGTTTTAGTAGACTTATAATATGGTGATCCAAATTACAGAAAGACACCTTATCTGGAAAACCCCAGGTCCAAAGCATTCTGGTCTCATACATGATACCCATATATTTGGTTCTACAGACTGTTATAAGTAAGAGCTGACAACTTTCCTAGCTTTGCAAGAAGTTTACGCCATGGAGGCAACGCCGGAGAGGTATCCAGGGGCGGCAAAGAGCCAAATTTCCAGTTTTTAAAACACAGTTGGATGTAGAACTACATTTGTGAAGTGAAAAAAAAGCTTTAAGGAGAAAACAGTCAGCGTGACCTATAGGTAACTTCAAATGAAGAATCATTTGATTATGGTAATTTTTTGCTTGCCTTAATCCACTCTGAGGCATTCTCAATACTAGAAACATGTTCTAAAATTCGTTTTTTGAAGGGACGGCTGGTCTTGCCGATATATACCTTATTGCAAAGACATGTTAGCAAATATATTATGGCTTCAGTGGTAGATGAAAGCCTATATGTGATGGGATGCCATTTGCCAAACCTATCAATTACAGACCTTTCATTATGTATGTACAGTAGCTGCAAGCTTTGCACTTTCCACATGGATAGGTGCCTATTTGCGTTGATTTCTGAATTGGTTTTGCAAAGTGACTCCTTACCAATCTGTCCCTTAATTTGGGTGCTCTACGGCAGCAGGTTAAAGGATCAGCACTAAGGGGCATGTTTACTAACATTGGAGATAAATATCTGGAGAGATTTCTGGAGATGTTGCCCATAGCAACCAATCAGATCTTTGCTTTTGTTTTCTAACTTGGCTGAGGCTGTTTAAATCTAATTGCTGATTGGTTGCCATGGGCAACATCTCCAGAAATCTCTCCAGATATTTATCTCCAATGTTAGTAAACATGCCCCTAAGGGCTGTTGCTAATACAGGGTCAGTCCTCAAAATGTGCCAGTGTTTACTGAGCGCAGAATTCATTCATTGCCATTGATTACAATACGTGCCAATAAACCGTATAGGTTGATTGTCCTTCGATGGAGAACGTATTTGGCCTGTGAGTAGAGTATCACGGGGAGTCTTGATAGCTCTGGAGTAAGCTTTGCGGATCACTGTCCGAGAGTATCCCCCTTCAATTAGTCTATTGGTGAGTTCCTTTGATTTGAGCTTAAAGGTGGTTATATCAGAGCAGTTACGTCGCAGGCACAAAAATTCACCCACTGGGATGCCTCTTTTAGTAGCAATTGGGTGGTGGCTCACAAAATGTAAAGTTGAATTAGTTGAACTGGTTTTATGAAACAGATCGGAAGAGATGTTGTCATTCTCATTGATTGATAATGTAACATCGAGAAAATCAATACTTTCCTCACTGATCATCTGTGCCAATCTGATATACAAATTATTGTCATTAAAGGACCAGTAACATCAAAAAAAAAATGTTTAAAAATTCCTTAGTGCACAACGAAAAATGGAGTGGAGGAGGGAAGCCGATGCACGGGGAAGGAGAGACACTGCTGCTGCTGGACGTCGGGAGGAGGATGCCTGTCAGTGAATACCCAGGGAGGAGAAATCGATTGCTGCAGTGTGGATGGTCGCCTTTTCGCCGTTTCTGAAGAGGACAGGAAGTGGATTTTCTGTAAGTTTATTCTTAATAAAGGCTTTTAAAAGTTTAATTTGTCTTGGTGTTTATTTTTCGTTGTACATTAACGAATTTTTAAACATTTTTTTTGATGTTACTGGTCCTTTAAGTGCCACTGGGAACTCTTGTAAGGAGTCCTGACTGCCCGTCCACAGAAATATCAGATCATCGAAGTAACAAAACCACAGGGATATATGCTGGGTATATTGGGATAAACAATACACAAATACCCAGTTTACCTCCCACCATCCCATAAAAAGGTTAGCATAGGTCAGCGCGAATGCTGCTCCCATCACCACACCCTTTACTTGTAAGTAAAACTTATCATGAAAGAAGAAAAAGTTATGATTCAAACTAAACTCTAAACCAAATCTGACATAAAATCTATAAATTAGCCATCCCATTCACTCTCTGTTTCCATGAAGTACCTGAGCTCTTGTAGCCCATGTTTATGTGATATGGATGAATAGGGATTCCACATCACAGCTCACTAAGATGCTGCCCTTGTTCATATTGACATGTTCCAGTTTGTACAGCAGGTCCCCTCTGTCTAGGGTTGCCACCTTTACTAAAAAATATTACTGGTCAGTGGGGGGGCGGGCACCAAAAGGGGGTGGTCTGTAATGCAAAACAGGGCGGAGCTACATGGGGTGTCACAAAAGGGGTGGAGCAACATCACAGAGATGTCCACAGCGCTGGAAAAAAGGTAAATTCTGTGCGAATTGGGGGCAAGCCAGGGGCTTTTTTTAAAGGGTATTACAAATTACCGGCAACTACATTGCCGGTAAATTTGTAATCCCGGCCTTGGCAGGTGTTAACTCTGCCTCTGTCTCTAATATATGAGGTAAGATTGATAAAAAACTTTCTTAACTTAGAGTCAATAAATTGGCTGGCTTTTTCAGATAGATTGTAGAAGATTTAAGAGAATAGCACAACACCATGTATGTTGCAGGTGGGGATCTTACCCCTTTTATTTAAAGTGATCATCCTGACGAAGGGAGGGTTAATCCCCCCGAAACGTTGATGCACAGGTGGTCACTTTAAATAAAAGGGGTAAGCTCCCCACCTGCAACATACATGGTGTTGTGCTATTCTCTTAAATCTTCTACATTGTACTGACGAGTGCCGACCGTCTAGAGAGATCTGCACAACCAGGGCAGGAAGCATCGTGGAAAGGGTGAGAGGTGCGGTTCATCTACACACAGAACCACTTTTTCAGATTGCCATTGCCTGAGGCAATTGTGTGCCCTGGAGGTTTGGTGAGGTTTTTGTGTACCTTTGGAAGTGCCATAATCAATCCAGCAGGGGACTGAAAGCTATGGGTCTCTTCAAGCTATTATTAGGTATCAGGGGAGGAGATCTGGGGAAAGCTTTATTAACTAAAGAGAGTGAATGGATTTTCCTGATGAACACTCTCAGCCCTGTAGGATTAAACAAAAGTATTGTTATGAATATATAAGTATTTGGGTATCTGTTGGAGGTTATAATGACGTTTAAATGTTACTTTGTGTCCAGTTCCTCTGTTGTACACACCCACATTATTAACTGCAACAGTATCCAATCCGAGTATAATGAGTATCAATGTTTCTTATCCTATTTCCATAGGATAGCATTGTATAGTTTACCATACATTATGTTAACACTATATAATTGATCATTTCCTTGGGAGATGAATTATGCATAATTTGACACATTTTTCGGTGGATCATCAATGTTTCCTGTCCAATCAAATCGCTTCCTCCTCCTAACATGACGTCCTTGTCCGCAATTGGCAGAAAATAATTACGTCAGCAGGTCCCATTTGAACAGCTATACAGTACAAGTGTTAGAGTCATGTGTAACCCATGCTGTAGTGCAATAGCTGGTAATTAACCCCCGTGGCCCGTGTAGTCCAAGATAGCGTTACAAGTGCTTTGATTCAGAAAGAACACAATACTGAAATAAATGAATCTCTATATCAAGAGTACCTTAGGAAATGTGTCATTTAACTTGCCTTTGTGTTCCTTTAGTGTTAAATGCACTGATATAAAATATCCACACGGTGGCACTCATACTGTGCTACTGCAAGGACGACAATGTGTAAACCTGAAGATTACCCTTTTGTCAATGACTATAAAAAGTGTGAGTGTTGCTCAGAAATTGTAGTAAATAGGTAAAATCGAAATGCAACAGGATGATACATGGGTGCAGGTGTGCCAAAATATATTATTTACACACTTTATTACACAAAATGGAACACAAGGGCCTCTGGTCCCACTGTGATTACAATACCCTGAACGCCATTCAGCCCAGCAACACTAGGCTTTATAAAACATACACTGTCACGAGTTCCTACCTCTTTCTATTGTTCGCAGCATTTAGCAGTTGCAGCAGTATATTTATTTCATGTTCATGAAGAGTTCTTTGACTATAGATCTGAGTTTTGCCTTTCGGAAAAATTTTACCATTAGGCCACGAGACAAATGTAGGGTTTTATTTGCACATGACGTCCATGCTCACTTTTTTTTTCATGTGCATATGATGTTTAAATACTGCCCACAACAGTAACTGAATTCTCCTTTAAGAAGCATTTTACCTGTCTTTCAAGTGATATCCAAAATGAATCATTATAGTCATATTTACCAATAAATATCCTACCTGTTTTATTAGATTTCCCCAGATCCTCAAAACCAATTCCATTCTTTATTTATAATCTTATAATTTGCACAGTGAATCAGTGCTATAATGAGGTTTCGTCCCCTGATTTAAATCAATGACATTGCTTTATGCATTATGCACACTGAAGCTTTGTGGTTCAAGGAACATGACTAAATTATGTGGCAAGAATAAGCAATTTAGGTACAATGATTTGCACTTAGTGTGGGTATATATATTTTTTATTACTTTTTGTCTCCACTGGGTATTGAATCACCTTCATAATAAAATACATGTTCCCATGGTTAAATTGTGGAACACCCAAAATGCTTGTAAAATAAGAGTACATGGAGGAATGATTCATGCTTTAAATAGTTTTAAGAAAAGTCCTGTATCATGCTTAAATGCTAATACTTGTTACTTTTCTTTAACTTTTTTAGTAAAATAAGTTGATGGTCACTTTCTACACAGTGAATCTGTGCTATAATGGGTTCTCGTCCCCTGATTTAAATCAATGACATTACTTTATGCATTAAACACACTTTAGCTTTGTGGTTTAAGGAACATGACTAAATCATGTGGTAAGAATAAGCAATGTAGGTACAATGATTTGCACATGGTGTGTGTATTTTTTCTTATAACTTACTTTCTGTTTCCACTGGGTATTTAATCAACTTCATAATAAAATACATTTTCCCATGGTAAAATTGTGGAACACCCAAAATGCTTGTAAAATAGAATACACGAAGGAATGAATCATGCTGTAAATAGTTTTAAGAAAAGTTCTGTATCATGCTAAAATGCTAATACTTGTTGCTTTTGTTAAACATTTTATTTAAAAAACTTGCTGTTGCTATAAATAATTAAATCATAATAATAAATAAATGATGATGATGATGATGAAGATCAGAGTCCTTGAGTGATGAACACTTTATACTACTACCAAACATTGTGTTTCCGACTGAGAGTTGTCATATGCCATTGCTTTTAAAGGAACAGTTTAGTTTAAAAATAAAAACTGGGTGAATAGGCTGTGCAACAAAATCTTTCTAATATAGTTAGTTAGCCAAAAATTTAATGAATAAAGGCTGGAGTGAGCGGATTTCTAACAGAACAGAGTACAACTTTCTGCAACTTTTTGCAATTGATCCTCAGCATGCAGCTCAGATTCAAAATCAAATGGTTATGACCCATGTGCCCCCCCTCAAGTCACTGATAGGTTACTGCCTGGTAGCCAATCAGTGAAAACCAAGAGAGCTGCAAAGCAGGAAGTAGTGTTCTGGCTATAATGTTACACATCCAGTCACTCCAGCTTTATAGATTACATTTTTGGCTAACTAATGATATTGAGAAAATGTTTTATTTTGCATAGCCTACCTATTTAGCCAGTTTTTATTTTTATATTGGACAATTGCCTTAAAGCTGTGGTTTCTCAATGTCCTTTTTTTACTAAGATCTGAAACACAGGTGTTGACAAATATTTATGTATATATTTACATTGCCTACAGCACTCAAAACAGCTGGAATGTGGCCTTCTATGTTGTAAGCAAAAGTAATTGGAATTAATAATTCAAATTACTCCCTGTCCCAGTGGAACATACTATCTAAGTTTTTTATTCAAGCACAATTATTATGTTCAGTGTCATTATTTCTTAAAGGGTTTGTTCACCTTTCAAACACTTTCTTCAGTTCAGTTGTTTTCAGATTGTCCGCCATTTTGTATGTTTTTTACCAAAATTTTAGTTTAATGTTTCTTAACTGTTACAATTTGCTAATTAGATTATACATTTCTTAACAGTATCTGTGAAATATTAGACACTATTGTATCAATTATAACAGCTGCCTTCAAATGGGTTGTTCATCTTTGATTCAACTTTAAGGGCTCTTACTGATGGGCTATGCTACGCTCCCCTGCGTTCCGTTTTTCTGCGTTCAGCCGCAGGGGAGCGCAGGAGTAGTCGCATTAAGTTTTTTTCAATGGGGCTGTACTCACACAGGCGCGTCTAGGTGCCGAACGCAGGTTGAGACGCAACATGCTGCATTTTTCCTGCGTTCACGCAGCCTGTGTGAGTACAGCCCCATTGAAAAAACTTAATGCGTCTATTCCTGCGCTCCCCTGCGGCTGAACGCATAAAAACGGAACGCAGGGGAGCACAGCTTCAACCGCTCGTCAGTAAGAGCCCTTAGTATGATGTCGATACTGATATATTCTGAGACAATTTGCAATTGGTTTTAATGTTTTATAATTTGTGGCTTTTGAGTTATTCAGATTTTTATACAGCAGCTTTTTAGGTTGCTATTTCAGCAATCTGGTTGTTAGGGTCCTAATTATCCTAGCAAACATGCACTGATTTGAATATGACACTGGAATGTGAAGAAGAGGCTCTGAATACAAATTTGAGCAATAAAAGTAGCAATAAATGTGTAGCCTTACAAAGCATTTGTTTTTAGCTGGGATTAGTGACCCCCATTTGAAAGCTGGACACAGTCATAGAAAAAAGGCAAATAATTAAAAAACTATAAAAAAAAAAATTAAGACCAATTGAAAAATTGCTTAGAATTGGCTATTCAGATATATGAAACATGGTGTTATGTGTATTAAATGCTTTAGAAGTACAGGGTTTCTGAACTGGAAAATGTATACCTGTACAGATCCCAAAAAACATTTTCGGCAACAATAGCTATAGCCGCTCTATGTAACTAAAGATATTGCCCCTATTATCACCAGCTCCTTACTTTTGAGACCCAACATACTCATCTCTCTTTGCCTGTTCCCAGGGTGCTACCCAGGCTTATGTGTTATTATTGTGTACATGCTGAAGACATGTACAGTCAACGGTAGACTGTAAGAACTTGGGTGGTTGTCATTTCCTTAAGATCAGATGAAATATGTACAGATGATTTCAATTGAAAAATACATTTCAGGAAATCTTCATTATAGACAAAAGCATCACTGCATATGTATCATTTTTTGAACGGGATACATGAGCCTTATTTAAAAAGGAAGCAGTGGGGCAGCAGTTCTCAGTGAGCTGTATATGCGGCTGAATTTAGGTTCTGTGTTAGGTATGGGATTTGTTTTGCAGAAACCTGTTAAGCTCCAAATTATGGAAAGCATGTCTCCCATAGACTCCATTTTATCCAAATATTCTAAATTTTATAAAAATGTTTCATAATTCTCTGTAATAATAAAACAGAACCTTGTACTTGATCCCAACTAAGATATCATTTTTTTTTATTGGAAGCAAAGACAGCATATTGGGTTTATTTAATGTTTACATGATTTTCTAGTAGACTTAAGGTATGAAGAATTATGGAAAGATCCATTATCCAGAAAACCCCAGGTCCCGAGCATTCTGGATAACAGGTCTCATACTTGTATTACTCTGTGGCTTATGTAGATTCTATCCCCTTTTCATTTACTCAGTCAGCGGATCCAGGTCATGTAAATATTGTTCCTTGCACCAGTGATTGGAGAGGGGAAGCAATGAGTGCAGCAGAGCCAGGACATGCTTACTGTATAATGCAGGGCGGATGTTTGACTACTGCAAGGGATGGCCTGTATGGGAGCTCCATGTTCCAGATTCCATTTGGAATGTGGCCCAACGCAAACACGTTTTGCCAGATATGGATTTGGATTAGCTTACTTGTCATCTAAGTCAAATATTGGGCGTAACTGTTTGATGCTCAGCACTGGCCCCTGGTAGGGTTAACACATAGCAACTTTAATGCTGTCCACATATTAAATCCACACCCTGCATGGCTAGTAAGAAATTAATTAGATGTTCTCTGAATGGCTACACGTGAATTAATTCAGTCTCCAGCATGCATCAAAATTAATTGCTAATTAGCCATTAAAATGATGCAATGGCAACCATAGCCCTAGGCCCACTTTTGAAATCAGCACTATTCAGAGCAAAACAGTGACTGCATTATTTCTTGCAAAGTGTCTCCGCTGACTGTAGTCCATGTAGTCGAAGCCACAGGGAACACTGCAAGACACCTCTAGGAACTTTCACAGAACTGTTAATATTGTCATCGGACCCTTGAGGGAAAATAACATTCTAATTTTCAAGAAGGAACAGTTTTTTCCATCCAAAAATGGATCAATCAGCTAAACAATGCAGCTTGATAAAGGGCCACACACTGGCCTGAAATGTTGCATTTGTCCCGATCATAAAGCCACGAGAAGCAAATAAAGGCTTTTTAAATATATTCTTTGATGCTGATGTCTGCTACATTCCGGATAAGCAATACAGGAATATAGAAGTTTATTGATGTTAAAGCTACAGTAACGTTCTTTTCTCCTTCACAAATCCTATTTTGTATGTTAAGATTATCTCTGTGTGCTCTCTGATAAGAACAGGGTGGGACAAGGGCAAACAATATAATTTCAAACCTTTAAAATACATTGTTGCTCAGGCTGAAAGAACATTGGCATTGATTTACTAAAATGAATGGAGACTGTAAAAAATGTAGAGGGCAAACAGAATCAATTTGTGTAATTGTAGAGGCTAAACAATAAAGAAGTACTGTATATAAACTTGCTCAGGGTTAAATCAACTGTAACTTCTTTTTTGTTTGCTCTATATGAGTTCAGTGGCTAGAGATGCCATTAACTAGCACGTAAGTGACCATTACCTTATCCTTGTATAAGGTATTCGCTTCCTGTACTGCAATTTACATCATATAGGCATCAGGAATCCTGTATTATGTTACAACATATTTATATGTATCTACAAGTAATACTTTGCTGTGACTTTTCACACTGTTCATAAAAAGAAGTCCCTATAGTACTTTGCACTTTACAGTTATAAAATATACAAGCTACATTTTTATACTTTTTCCCTTTGGTCACATTTGACACAAATCCGGATCCAGTTAATATGCTTTTTTTTCCTTCTTTAGGTGTGCCGCGTGACACAAGCTGTTAATGGTACAAAGGCCAGTGCCATAACCAGTGATAACTTGGAGAGATCTAATTGACCTAATAACAAATGCTAATTTTAGCAATAAGCAAGGTTCAGTTGGTAAGATGTTACTCAGGATTGGCCTTTGGAGCCTGTATGCAAATAACAGCCTCTGCTTCTGTGGCACAGTAGTTGTGAAGTACAAACGGGACTACCTTGCAGTAATTATTATAAAGAACAACTAAACAATACATATAAGGCCTCTTAAACTGGCCATAGACATGCAGATTTTATTCTCTGTACGACAAAAGATTGTTTGTTTCTATATAACGATCTACAACTAATTATTCAGATTAAATAAGTAGGAAAAAATACAAATCAGACAATGTTCTGGCCATTAATTGACAGACAGCAATCGTACCAAAGTTGTGTCCAAGAAATAGTAGTGACAGTCACCCATTGCTATCATGCAATACACGCAAAGATATTATTGTTAGATATGTTTTCTAAAGATAGCTATAGTCACAGGAAAGCGTTCATTTTCAATACAGATGCTGAATCATCAGATATACAGGGAGAAACAATAGACTTGTACCTGTATCTGATGATTCAACACCAGGGCCAGATTTACATAGAGGGCGCCCCTAGGCCCATTGCTGTTAGTCGCCCCTGTCCCCTCCCCTTGATAGGGATTGGTGCAGGGGAAATTTAAAAATGATTGTATCTCCAGCACATTCCCAGTGTTTTTGAACAAATGTGGGTGTGCTTGGGCAGCATGCCAGCCCTTAAATCCTGTCGTCCTAGGCCTGGGCCTTGGTGGCCTTTCCACAAATCCGGGCCTGTTCAGCACTAAGTGACCAGTGTTCAGGTGCCTTCAAAGGCCCCCTATCAAAATTTTCTGGCCAGCTCAATCAACAAGCCGACCATTTTTCTAGTCTTCTGCCTATATTGGTGGGCTTGTTTCCCTCCATACATGCACCGGATATCATATGAAACAATATTATCGGTGCGTCTGTGGCCACCTTAGCCTGTCCATTTGACTTAATTGACCGATTGCCACAGTATGAAAAAATCTCAGGACTATCATTCTGAGTCCACACACGGTCCAAAAATCGTTTCAGCTTTGTTACGTACAATTATATCTTTGCGGCTATGGCCAACATAACTGACAAGCATTTTTCTTAACTGTAATTGCACATATAACTACTCCTGAACTACAAAGTAGGGTGTTACAATTAGACTACATAATGCTTAATAATAGTGCTCATGTGGGAAAGGAAAACAAGCCCTGTAATTCCAGCTGGTTTTAGTTCCTCACAGTATATCGTACAATGCAATTGGTATTTTTATTCCCTGCTTCCCTAAATTAATATGCAAGTGATAATATAGTTTATTGGCTCATCTTTCATTTAACTTTTAGTATGTTACAGAACTACTATGAGCAACTTTTCCATTGGTCTTCGATATTTATTTTTTAGGTTTTTCTAAAAAAAATATTTGCTTTCTTCTGACCCCTTCCAGCTTTAAAATGGGGGTCACTGACCCTATCTAAAAAAACAAAGGCCCTGAAAGGCTACACATTTTTCGTTATTTTATTGCTTATCTTTCTATTGAGGCCTCTCCTATTCATATTCCAGTCTCTTGTTCAAATCAATGCATAGTTGCTAGGGGAATTTGTACCCAGATTGGTGAAACTGCTAACTGGAGAGCGGCTGATAAAAAGCTAAATAACTCAAAAACCACAAATAGTAAAAAAGAAAACCATTTGCAAATTGTCTGAGAATATCGCAAATTGTGTGAAGGGCGAAGTGACTAACATTAGCGAAAATTCGCCAGCATGACGTTATTTCATTACTTCGCCGATTTACTAATGGGCGCAGGCGTAACTTCACTAGCAAAGTAGATAGACTCTAGCGGTAATTCGCTCCTTTACGCCTGGCGAAGTTTGCTCCAGCGAAGGGACATAACTATGCAAATTCACTAAGATGCGGATTTTACTGAACGTTACCAAAAAACGCTGGCGACTTTTAATTTTTCACATGACTTGGGGCAGCTGGGAAATTGTCAATATGTCTAGCCCCATCTCAGATTTCAAAATTGTATATAAAAAAATCTGTTTGCTCTTTTGAGAAAAGGATTTCAGTGCTGGAGCAGCACTATTAACAGATTCATTTTGAAAAAAAAAAATTTTCCCATGACAGTATCCCTTTAAGGTTTTCCGGTCTTGTGTAGTGTAATGTATTGGCTGCATCATATACATCCAGGGCCGGATTTACATAGTGGGCGCCCCTAGGCCCACTTCCGTTCGTTGCCCCTGTCCCCTCCCCTTTATTCGTGCAAATTTTCATCATCTGGACTGGAGCAATGGTGATTGGCGCATGGGAAATTTAAAAAATGATTGTATCTCCAGCGCATCCCCAGTGTTTTTGAACCAATGTGGGTGTGCTTGGGCAGCATGCCGCCCCTCTAAAATCCTGCCGCCCTAGGTGGCCTTTCCACAAATCCGGGCCTGTATACGTCCATTGAACTTTAACTTCCTGCTGTATGCAAATTAGCCAACGCTAGCACATTAGCTTCGCTTGGCGCAGTCAGGGCCGCCATCAGGGGGGACAAGTATCCCGGGCATGAAGGGGGGTCGAAGGACCCGAAGCCATGTAAACAGCCGAAGCCGAACTCCCGAAGAGGTGAAAGGACCTGAAGTCACAAAAACAGCCAAAATTGAAGTCCTGCAGTGGCGAAAAGACCCTAAGTCACGAAAACAGCCGAAATTGAAGTCCTGAAGCCACAAGTTCAATTGCTCTGAACACCAATGTGGGTTTTTTGTTTTTTTTAATCCCCAATGTATTATTTTAATATTCTATAGGCCCCTGCCACCAGTTTTTTTTTAACTTTTAAGTGGGGCCCTGGCACCAATGTTTTTTTAAAAAATATTTTTTGGGGCCCCATTTTTTTTTAACTTGTAATGGGGGCCCTGGCACCAAAGTTTTTTTTAAAAAAATATTTTTTGGGGCCCCATTTTTTTAACTTGTAAGGGGGGCCCTGGCACCAATGTTTTGTGAGTTGGGTTAATAAATTCCTTTGCTCAGTTTCCTTCCTGGTTCCCAGTGCAAATTTTAGCAGCTGGTTTCCAAGGCAACCTTAAAAATTGTATCAGCATGAAAAAAGAAGCTGCTCCTGTTGGTCCTATTTGCACAAGGCCCGTGTGTTTTGTTTGGCAGAGAGGCGTTAAACCAATAAAAGTAATAAGGAAAACACAAGCGAGCACATTCTCCAGATCTGGGATTACAAGGAACAGTAGAGCGTTTGTTCTCCGCTCTGCTGCATTTTATTCCTGTAAATAAAGTTCGTTGAACAAGAGAAGGGAAAAAAAGCAAGAGAACCTCCCTGCGCTGCATCCACAGTGACTAATACGCAGCAGCAGCAGCAATTCCAGTAGAGAGACAGCGGCAGCATCACCCACACAGGAGATACCATCGGCGCAAGAAGGAGGGGTGCAGCAAACGAAAGCTTTTATAGAAGAGCAGAAATAGTAAGAGGAAAAGAAGCAAGTACATCGCTGCCTGGCTGAACGCAGAGCCACAACAAAGCATCCTTATCCAGCTGTGCCGGAGTCAGGATGGTGATTAAAGTTTATATCGCGACGTCTTCAGGCTCCACATCGGTAAGAATGAAAGAGCTGCAGCAACACATGACAAGGGCAGTGTGCAGGGAAATGCTTCTGCTTATAAGGTAGTATCGCCTGTGCTGGGGGCACTAGAGAGTGCGTGGGATGATCCATGGCCCCCGCTACAGGGGGGGATACAGGTGTTGCACCCATCCTCTCCTCCATAAGAAACTCATGGACCACCTTTACTTACTCCCCTATTTTGTATGCAACAAGTGCACGGTGGCCTCAGTAGACCAGTTTCTTGCAGGCTCTTAAAGTGTCATTGTGAATTATATTTTAAAGAGGGAGTAGGTGCATCAGTATTGGATGTTGAGACCCACAAGACCAACTCCCCAGCAGTCTCTATTGTTATAGGCATGTTTTGGAACCCATCAAGTTGCTTTATCTATGTGATGCCTGGTGTTTGACAACAGCTTGTTTGATGCTCGGTTGATGAGATCTCATTGGAGGATTACGTTACACTGGGGATTATATCTACCCAGAGCTTTGGGCACAGTAGGTATTTATAGTGTGCAGGGGCTTGTCATCACAGGAAAAGCAGAAACCGTGTTTACTATATCCAGTTTGAAGAGAAGCCCAAAGGGCTAGCCTGTCATTGACTATATTATAGTGTTAGAAAAAGAATAGGCCTGGGTAGGCTCAGAATGCAATTTCCTGGAAGAAGACCAATATAACAACCATATACAGTTGCATACTTATCAGTATACAGTATAGAAAAAGCCCAGTACTTCCTATTATCACTGCCTGTGATTGTGTACAATCATGTTATTGAATAACTCTGCTTCCCCAAATTTGAAACGCCTTGTTAATAGGGAAACACAAGTTATTTAATTATGGATCTGTGTAATACAGCAGCTGATAAACTCCAAAACGTGACCCAGTGCAGACACAAAGGTTCTTCTAGCAGAGGGATAACGCCACAGCATGGGTGGCTTGCAATTTTTTTCTTTTTGTGAACAAAGTCTAGCCAGATATTGTGTTTAACTGCCATTCAGTCTTTAGAACAAGGAACTACTTACAGGTGTAGGTTAATTTGCTGGGGCTTAAAAGCTCCCTGCTCTCTCCCTAGAGCTGCTGAGTTAATGTTAAGTGCAACATGGTCTACTGCTCAGTCACACTGGGAGACTTGATTTTAAATGTACTATAGACTTCGAATGCTAATAGGCAGTGTAGGACATAAAATAAGGGCCCTTGATGTTGCTATGAGCTTAAATATTTTGGCCATAACCTGGTACTAGCACCTCATCTTTTTGTAACAATTATTTTTAAAGGCAAACCGCATGCTGGCAGTCTTTCCTTTTTTAATACCAGGGGTATCCCAGTGCTGAGCATTACTAAATACTGAACTCTGTGCACTGTACCCCATCCCTATAGCAAATTATATGCAGAGAAGCAGGTTAAGAGCCATCTTGGAAGCCGGGGTGACTGGGGCCTCTTTTAGAGAATTCCTTGCACTTTCAGGTACTTCCGGGTCGTGCCACAGCAATTGCACAGGATGAAACTTAATACACTGCTGCAAAGATGCTGCAATTCTGAGGGGTACAAACTAGGGATGCACCAAATCTAGGATTCGGTTCGGGATTTGGCCAGGATTCGGCCTTTTTCAGCAGGATTCGGATTCGGCCGAATCCTTCTGCCCAGCCGAACCCGAACCCTAATTTGCATATGCAAATTATGGGCGGGGAGGGAAATCGCATGACTTTTTGTCAGAAAACAAGGAAGTAAAAACTGTTTTCCCCTTCCCACCCCTAATTTGCATATGCAAATTAGGGTTTGGATTCGGTTCGGTATTCGGCCGAATCTTTAGCAAAGGATTCGGGGGTTCGGCCGAATCCAAAAAAGTGGATTCGGTGCATCCCTAGTACAAACATGGCAAATTGTGTCCAAAAAGTGCACTTGGCACTGTGTTTGTAGAGGAGCCTTTGCAAGTTAGCTGAATCCCAAAATAAAATCTTTTTTAAAGGGCACCTGTTGGGTAAAAATATTATCCCCAACCAAAAGTGCGGGCTCAGATGGGAATTATTTTATTGCTTAATCCTTATTGCTTATTATCTTTATATTAGAATATTTGTACTTATGTTCTTGGAGCTTTCAGATTGTACAGCACCCAGTAGAAGCAATAACTTTGCATACCTGGGGTTATATATGTGGGGTGTACAGCGGCATTAAGTAATTACAAATGTTGTGGGCTTTTTAGATGCTCTTTAAAGGGAAACTATAGTTAAAATACAAATGTCTCCAGCATAAATAATTATTTTGTAATTTACAGAACCTAAAATATCTGAAGTTGATGTCCTAATAAACATGTAGCTCTTGCAAAGTTATCACCCGTTCAATCACTTAAAGGATGTGCATTACTGCACCCAGTGGTGATACCCTTCGTCCGCTGTGGAATACTTGCTTAAACTGACTCTGACATGGGCACAGGTTTACTAAAAAGTGAGCCAGTATTGCTCCTGCTCTGACGTCTGGTTACTTCTTGTTGTGTACTGTGTTTAGTAAGGGATTATTATCTGTATTTGTACCTAGAAATTGGGAACATACCAGACTGCATATCAATACCTAAGGGAACATATACTCTACCCAATAGTGACTTCTAATGGGCAATGCCATAGCAGTACTGATTGATGCAAGCACCCCTTCTTAGTTTAAGCATGCTGCTCTGAAATAAGGGCATTGAAAGCAAACCTTTGTTTGTTTGCCATGGTTTACTACCCAGGTGCAAATTTGCCAGCTTTATATGGAAACCATAACCTTCTGATTTGTAATCTTTGAGCAGAGCGCTTTGATGTTCTTGTTTTCATTCTGAAACCATTGCTTCTATTTTTTACATTTGATTTTCACCTCCTTGGGCCATATAAATAATGGTGTTTAACCATCACATGCCCCTCTCCATATAAAAACCTCCCACATTACCTATTTATACTAAAGCATCATTTGGTCATTTAACGAGTCACTCTGCAAAAGTATCCTTTACTCCCTCCTTCTTCCACTCTTGAATTTGTTACTAAGTCATGTTATTACTTAAACAGTGTGTTGCTGTTCTTACTCATATATTCAGTTTCTCCTTAAAGGAACAGTAACACAATCTAATGAAAATGTTTTATGGTATTTAAAACACAGTAGCGATGTGCTGGCCGGGCTGATACCTGCGGGAACCCGCGGGTTGGGCGGGTTCAGGCTGACCTCACACTCCTCTTCGACACCTTTAAATGCCGACTTCCAGCTTAATAGCTACGAGAATGCTTGCCCCGCCCCTTTTATGATGTCCTCGGTGGGGCAGTTCGGCACAGGTCTATAAAAGGAACCCGGAAGTCGGATGAGGGCGGGTGCTGGTCGGGTTTTACCCGACCCACACATCACTAAAACATCGGTAAAACTGCGTGTTTGCTTCAGAAAGACTGCTATATAAACAAGCTGCTGTGTAGCCATGGGGGCAGCCATTCAAGTCACAGGTTACATAACAGATGCAGTCTGCAGAAAACCATTTTATTCTGTTACAGAGTTCATCTGTTATCTGATAAGTAACCTGTGCTTTTTCTCCTTGCTCAGCAGCATTTTATTTGTTGCTGTTACTGTTCTTTTAACTTCTGCTACTTTCCCCTTCATTGAAACAGTCCTGTGCCAAGGCCATTTTTACAAATGCTACACTGGACCATCCTGGTTCCCTTCTACTGCCGGTGTCTAAACTTGTAAAATGTCTTTTTTTCATGTTACTCACTTTCTTCACACCCATAATTTGCTGGACTCTATGTAATCTTGTTTTCTGTCTGCACACTCTACTGAGACTGTGAATAATCTATAGGCCTCCAAGACCAATGTATGTTACTTTCTTTTTCAGTGCTAAAACACTCACACATGCCCTTATCATATTCATCTTAGACTGTTGCAGTCTACTAATAACTGGTCAATTTCTTCCACCTCTGTCCTCTGCAATCACTTTTACTTACTGTGTTTAAGAGGGCAGCTGTTCATCAATTGCTACATTACATTTCTGATTTGGGCACCCCTAAGCCAGAGTGTACAGTGACTGGTCCTTGCAGAAATCGTCTTCCTCCTATGTCTTTTATCATATGACATTCATCTTTGTATATTGATATTTATTTATTGCACTGTCCTCCCTGTTTGTACTTTTTTGTACTGTAAAAAGGTACAGCACTGCATATACTAGTAGTGTTATAGAAATAAAGTTATACATAAATACATAGACGTTTCTGACTCTTATAAGAATGGCAGTAGCAGCCATAACAGTCAGAGAGGTATTGTTGGTCTTGCAATTATCCTTTAAAACCTAGACTCCCTATTTATAGTCTTTTATCACAGAAAATGTACTATAAGACACTAACACATAGGGAGGCAAGTTTGAAGGTGTACAGAAAATTGTAGTTATATATATATAATGGATGTCGGCTATTATAGTAATAAACATGGATATTTTGTATTATATAAGGAATATGTAAACATACAACTGTTATTGGTTTGGTGGCTGTGGGGGAAGAGCACAGTCATAAAGAGCACAGGCATACTTGCTGCTTTCATATATATGTGCTATGGTGTATGGTGTATGCCAGGATATATTGTCATAAAGGAAACTAGTTATACAGAAGATTTGTCAGGAATGCGGAAAAAATGCAATATCCTTATTGATTCTGATTACTTATTATCTAACTCTGCAAATGCACTGCAGGGGAAAGCATGTCAGAGCTTTATTGCTGCTTACTAGAAAAGGTATAATTTTCGCATTTTGCTATGATTTACCTAAATTGGGGCAAAACATATAGACAGAACATGTAATCAGCCCCTAAGATTACAATAAAAAAAAAAGGATCTAAGGTTTTTTCACATTTGTCAAGAGAATTGATATAGTGCTAAGCAAGGGTAGAGCTACAAAGGAGGGGTAGAAAGTATGAACAGTGTATGAAAACCTTCATGTACAATAAGGCCGTCTGATCGGTTTTGACTCGAGCAGTTCGGTTTTTGTAAGGCCTGTTTGGGTCTCAATTTTCTGTTCTGTTTTCAGCCTTATGAAACCTGAACAATAATAAGATACTCACAATGACATGGCTTAGTTATTATCAAGTGCAGTTAAAAAGGGTTGTTCATCTTCCAAACACTTTTTCCAGTTCAGTTGTTTTCAGATTGTTCACCAGAAATAAAGACTTTTTTTAATTACCTTCCATTATTTATTTTTTACTGTTTTTCCAAAATCTAAATTTAAAGTTGAATGTCCCTGTCTCTGGCATTTCAGTCAGGCAGCTCAGTAATTCAGGTGCAGACTCTAAACTGTTACAGTTTTGCAACATTTAATTGATACATTTCTGGGAAGCATCTCTGGGGTATTAGAAACTTTTGTATCAAGTCTAACAGCCGTCTGTAATGAAACTCAGGATTCTGCTCAGCAGGGACAAAGATAAGAAATGTATCGACTAAATGTATCAATTTAGAACAGTCTACAGGGTCGGTGACCCTCCAGAGCTGCTTTAGAAGGTGAACAATTACACTACACTTCAATATTATTGAATTATTCAATATTCAAAAACGGTCACACATAGAAAATAGAAAGTCATTGGAAAAGTCGTTATTTCTTGTGATCTATCTGAAAACAACTAGTTGTGAACAACCCCTTTAATTGTTTATTACAGAAACAAAAAAAGCAAATCAACCAAAAATAAGGAATTGTTTTTCTAAATGAGCATTAATGATTTCTGTATAATAGATCCCATACCTGTAGTAAAAGAATTGGTCTTACTCATCATGCAGAATAGATAGAGGTAGGGTTGCCACCCGTGTGGGTTTCATCTCAGTTTTTCAGTTGCGGCTAAGTGATGCAAAACCCGTGACCCGGCATCATAAGTCCATCAACATCATTGTGCCCATATCTGATGTCATCAGTGGCGTAACTAGAAGTAACAGGGCCCCCCTGCAAAAGAAAAATTATGGGCCCCCCAAATTTTTATTAGGTATACAGACAGACACAGCCAGCACGACAGTCACACAGGTACTACAAACACTGGGTCAGGGGGGGAAACGTACGGTACTCGTCTCCACTCTCTGTCTCACATGCACAGCATCAGCACAGGCAGCTCCGAGTCCGACCAGCCCGCCCGAGTCCAGCAGTTATGCGGTGCCAGTGCAGACAGCCTATTCTTGCTTCTTCTGCTCTCCCTGCCTCACCTGCACCGTCCGTCACGTCACAACGTGCGTCCACACGACGATTACACAAGAGGAAGAGGGAGGGCGGAAAGGCTGAGACGGCGAGCGAGACGCGAGTACAGATGAGCAGAGAGAGAGAGGGCGGAAGTAAGAATGAGGAGCGGCGCAGTACGGAGCAGGGAGGGCGGAAGGAAGAGGATCTATTCTCATCATCATGAGAGGGCGGACTCGGGAGTATGCCTGGAGAGGAGGTAGGGCCAGTGCAGTGCAGCAGTGGGGACAGATGTCACGGATGACGGATCAAACACCCGATGCGATGCTGGCTGCATTCATCAGGGACAGGCCCCCTCTCGTCCCGGGCCCCCCCGCAGCTGCGGGGTCTGCTTCCTCCCTAGTTACGCCACTGGATGTCATCATACCTACCTCAACCCCAATGCTATTTGCCCTGTCCCCTTTGTTCGGGTTTAGCCACCAGCAAAGGTGGCAACCCTATGTATAATGCTGCAGAAAACCAAAATAAGGCCTGTAGCACTCAGTGTATTTCGACCCCCTTGACCATAGGGGAAAAGGAGAAGGAGTTGTGACTGTGGATGCTTTCACAGCGGCAGCCTATTGCCTGGTATTTAGCTCACTTCCTGTTTAGCATATGGTTGTAGCATATGGTATGCCAGTAATAATCCTTTTGTTATTCTCTACCAAGTAAATACACATCTGCATGAGTGAAGTTAATGCTTCAGTCCTTTCTCCTCCAGAAAAAGTCCAGTGGGACATGTAATTTTAACTTCTTGGTGTCTGTTTACAGGATATAAAAATTTGGCTTCCAATGAAAATGTGCATGTGCCTGTTAGTAAGAGTGCATGTGCTGAATATTATTTTATAGAATGCAAGATGTTGACTCTTAAAAACTAGTTTCTAGTATTACTAGTACTTACTAGTATAGGTATTTACTAGTAAAGGTAACTCTAAAAACAACTGGACTGAGTAATCATAGAAGATATTTCACTACTCATCGGAGCAGCTTCTTCAGTTCAACTGTCTGTTGTGGGAAATTCCTCGGCATAAAAACTCTTCCACTAATCCAATCACAATGGCACATTGTGACTCTTCAAAGAGGTGACATCTGAAGAAATTCACAGAGGTGTAGATTCTGTGTAGTTACTGTGATTATCCCATGTGTCATGCAACTCCTAGAAAAAGGTGTTACTTGTGAGAGTTGCATGAATGGACGTGTGAAGTGTTCTGAAACCACAGGGGTACAGATGTTAGAAAAGCATTGTATGTAGTAGACAGGTGGTGTCGAAGGCTCCCACCTCTATTCAGGGATGGCTTCTCCACCTTGACATGAATCACCTCTTTCACGCCTCGTTCAAACCAGCCGTCTTATTTATCCAAGATTTGGACCTTGCTATCTTCAAAGGAGTGTCCCTTGTCTTTTAGGTGTAGAAAGACAGCGGAGTTTTCCCCTGTAGAGTTCGCCCTCCTATGCTGATCCATACGCTTGGTGAGCAGTTGTTTTGTCTCGGCAATGT
Organism: Xenopus petersii; assembly: GCA_038501925.1. Taxonomy (NCBI): domain Eukaryota; kingdom Metazoa; phylum Chordata; class Amphibia; order Anura; family Pipidae; genus Xenopus; species Xenopus petersii. Next base: position 83,381,794 of record CM076686.1, read on the forward strand.
ATAGATCTGTGCACTCCTCGCTACACTGGACTCTGTATACCACATTGCTTTGTTTTTCTTTTGGTGTTGGATCCTTTGGGTGTACTAGTTTTTGTCTCAGTGTGTTGCTAGGTTTGAAAAACACAGGGACGTGGTGTTTGATGAAAATCCTCCTGAGTTTCTCTGACATTCCAGATACATATGGGATTTGAACGAGGCGTGAGAGAAACCACCTCTGAACAGAGGCCGGGGCCTTCGACACCATCTGTCTGCTACATACAATGCTGTTCTAACATCTTGAATCAATAAGTTAAAAGGGTTCAATCAAATACACATTTTATAAAAATGTATTTAAATCTAATATGTTTTATCTCACAAAAATAAGAAACTTCCTACATGTACTAAATGATAAATTCTGTGCCGTTTCTGAAATAATCAAAATAATCTTCATTATCACCCTCCCAGCATCTGTCTCTTTTCGTACAGGAATCTGAGTCAGAGTTTGAATGATGGTTAGGTCTAATACATCAGTAGAAGGGGGGCTCCATTTGCCTGTAAAGCTGGCCATAGATGTAAAGATTTTTAAAAGATTGTTTCGTTATCGTGAGACCACGATTATCTCAAAAACGATTGTTTAAATGTATGATTTGTCCATCAACTAAAAAGACCATTTCAAGCGATATTGCCAGGAAAACTGAGGGTAGCTGCCTGCTTGGCTCTGCAAGCATAGATAGATTGCACTGGGGCCAATACTGGTTTTTTTAACATGGCCGATCAATTTTCTGACAGACGCCGGATGAAAAATCTTAAAATGTACGATCGTTCAATTCCCACCAACCTCACGATAATTTGACGGATAGGTCGGATTGCACTGAAATCGATCGTTCACCAACTAAAGATCTTTGCGTCTATGGAGACCTTAAGATGAATTAGAGTTTTACTTTTTCAAGATAACTGACCTCTACAAAAATCCTGTCTTTCTACATATAGGATTTACATAGTGAATAAAGTATCCGCTATTGTAAAATATATTGATATTATAAGTCACTAATGCGTTCCATGACCATCTAGAAGCTCAAGGCCGAAGGCAAGTACTTTTATAAAGGTTATGGAACTCCAAGATGACTTCTAATATCCTTATTATCCTTATCATTAATTTATTATAATACACAAAATTACACCACTGAGTATGAGGATATTTATGACTCTTTTGTATTATATATATATATATATATATATATATATATATATATATATATATATATATATATAAATAATAATACACAGGACTGTTCTATCTGACGTGCATAAGCACACACAGCTTTTGTAAAACAGATGAAATGGATTTTTTTATTTGCAGTACAGCCCTGCACGAAGATAAACAACTGATTAGTTTTTACAGCTACCATTCTAGACTGTCTGTGAGTCACTTTTATGTGTTGTAGGCAGGCAATTGCTTGCAGGGCAATCTTTGCTATTTTGCTTAAACTGAGTTTACAGGGAATTGAGACAGTCTTACAGCATGTGGAGACATGTAGCAAAGACCTGGCACAGCTGAGAGAAGTGGGAGTATTTAGGGCAGTATGTTGCCTTTACGTCTATTTCAGTCACTGAGCTTGGAGATTGTTTAATTGCAGAACATGGATAGTCTGATACGTGAACTTTTCATTAGAAAATTGTTTCATGCTTACAGAGAAGAAAGATGCTTTGTGCATAGTCTGTGAATTCTGCAATCTAATCTAATTTGTGGGGTTACATTATTACATTTCTATTGACAACACATGTGTTCTCCATAAAACTGTGTTGGAATAATGTATTTATTTTTATAGTAGTCTATAATAGAAGAAAAACTGTGATTTTCATTTTTGATGAGTCTCTGCCCTGGATAATTGAAAAGAGTATGTCAAATGAGCCTCGCAGCACTTTATTGTGCCAAATTTGCTAGGTCTCGTGCACATAGAGTTCCCACCTTTTCCTGAAAAAAATACTGGCCTTCCTATATATTTATTATTTTATATATATTTATTATTTTTTCCTATTAATAACATTGGGATCAACAATCATTTTTACCGGCTATGCCAGTAAAATACCGACCAAGTGGCAACCCTACATGCACAATGCCCCACGCAGTGTGCAAAGTGGAAAAAAGTGTGGCCTACTGTCTTTTAGGACAACCTACTGAATTAAAGCATATGTTTTGCTATGAGCACACACAAATAAAGGCCAAGAAACTTCCAATCTGCTGTGCCCAGTCTGTTCTTATGTCTGCACGCACAGGCATTGCTTTGGCCTGCGTGCAGACATACAGAGCGATTTTGAAACAAAAATGCATACACCATACCTGAAAACTGGTCTGTGACCAGTAAGTAAAACTTTTTACTATAATGATTATGTCTCAATAAATCATTGCATTGTTACTACATACTGATAAAAGTACTGAGATGTTGTTAGGCAGTGAGCAAGTTGTAATTACTTCTATTTGCATTACAAAAATCAATGATTTAATTTCCTTTGTCTCAACAGGATGCGGTTTCTTCTAGGCAAGGACACTTCTGCTTTTACTGCAAACAGTCCCTGCATACAGAACTTTGTATAGCTTAATGTGCATGATTTCCAGTAAAAACACTGCATTGTTTATTTGCAGATACATCCTATGAAAGAATGTAATTAAAGAGGTACCTGAAGAGGTCCCATGAAATTAAAACATGTCCACCTCATAAACACACCTACCATATAAAAGGGCAAAATCTTTCTATAGGGTTCATATTTTGCTACAAACAGACAGATTAATGGGTTTGTTCACCTTTGAATTAACTTTTAGCATGATGTAGTGAGTGATATTCTGAGACAATTTGCAATTGGTTTTCATGTTTTATTATTTGTAGTTTTTAAGTTATTAAGCTTTTTATTCAGAAAATCTGCTGTTTGCAATTTCAGCAATCTAGTTGCCAGATTCCCCTAGCAACCATGCAGTGATATGAATAAGAGACTTTACAGAGGTTTGTTTTTAGTTGGGGTCAGTGACCCCCGTTTGAAAACCAAGAAGAGTTAGCAAAAGAAGGAAAATAGTTTAAAAACTATAAAAAGTTGCACATACTATAAGTTAACTTAAAGGTGATCCACCCCTTTAACAAGTTGTGGTTATACGAATGGATGATTGTTTGCCAAGTGGGACCAATTCAGATTAATATTTTGCACCAATAACAATTGCCTTCTGTTCAAAGGAGAACTAAAGCTCAACTAAAGAAGTAGCTACTGTATAAATGTTGTACATTTTGTTTTGGGCTTCTATACCAGCCTAAGGCAACCACAGCCCTTTAGCAGTAAAGATCTGTGCCTCCAAAGATGCCCCAGTAGCTCCCCATCTTCTTTTCTGCTCATTCACTGCACATGCTCAGTAACTGAGCTTAGGGGCCAACGCACAGTATGTTGTACATATAGAACATAAATGTCACTAAACAAGGCTGATTAGTAATTAATACAAAATATGTCTACATGACAACACGGAAACCAGTGGAACTTACGTCAGAATTTAATAATCAGCCTTGTAGTATCATCTTATATTACATGAGAACATCGTTTTCTGCTTTATAATTTGGCAATTAGCCAATAAAAAGCTTAGCTTCTCAACAGCTGCTCAGAATGTCGCAGACACTTTCCAAGATGGTAACCCTCTGTGACAAGCCCCTAAAAGCCCAGAGCACTCGGTAACTCTGGTGCTTGTTTTCACAGACGGATGCTGCTTTCAGTTTGCAGCTAAATAAGGAGTGCAGCAGAAAATTGTCTATCTTTAGACTGAAATTGCTCATGCTGGTGAGACACAATAACCATGGAGCTTATGTGGGTTATCATATTAGCTTTCATATCTTTTCCTATAAACTAGATTACATGTTTGCTATTTTGAGAATTTTTCCCCTTAGTTTTATTTAATTCTTATACTATTTTTAATTAACATGCTGTGTTTCACTGATTCGGTTTACACTCCTTAATACAATAGATGCACAGATACATTATATATATATATATATATATATATATATATATATATATATATATATATATATAAAAATGTATGTATATAGTGCTGCTTGTATACATAGCACTGTGCATAAAATGCAGGGGTAAAACAATTCGGACCATTCTGCAAAATGTTTGTTTATAGATTATTTTACAGTATTGATTGGACATGGTGATAATCTGCAGAATTTATGGCGTAAAAATGTAAATGAAACAAACTTGTTTCAGCAGTTTCCATAGGGACAACTTGTTTAGTTAAATGGAGATGTATAAAGTATTTCGACTTTATATCATTCTTCTTATTAAAACAAAGTCGACCAATCCACGAATTTAACTCATTCATCAAATTATCAACTAGAAAAAGTTGGTGTGGTAAAATTAGAATTGTACGTCTTTTTCAGATTTGATGCCTGAATTGCTCAATTAATCACTTTTTTTAGGTGTTGCCCAAAACCCCCATATTTTTTCAGATTATCGTACTAAACCCAGATTAGATTACAACCTCTTCAAATTGTTAAAGGGACATTTGTCTTTGCTGTGGTATCAATTGTCCTGTACTGAGGTAGCAGGGATGTCCTATTTACTGAAAGATAAATACATACTACATTATCCTGTATTTGAATAGCAGTAGTATTTACTTCTAATGGTGTAGCACACACACATGGAACAGCAAAAATCCATAGAGTTGCACAAACCATTCATGTCATAAGTCTGTGTCTCATGGCCAAGAAAGATCATTATGATTAATTGAGATATATCTATCTTGTACTTTGAATTCTGGACATGTTGCGTTTGCTTGTGTTGGCTCTAGAGTTTCAGACATTTATCAATATACTTATATGACTGCATGCATCCATTACTGGGGATTTTTAGTACCGATCTTGTTCCCAATAGAGTGCAACCCGATCTTGTGCTTAATTACCAGGTTCTCATTAAATAAATTGAAGATAACCTTTAGTTAGATCAGATGATATGATTGGAGTGAGTTTCTCATTTTGTGCAGTGATTATACAATATTATCTTTTGGACATGAAAAATGACAATGGCATGCAAATAAGCTATAGAGCCCTTGATCAAGCTCATACATACCATATCTGGTCTACAGGCCTCTTCATTTAAGGAATTTGGTTAAAAGGGGGTGTTACCATGCCACACTGAATCTTAGGATGCAAGCTACACCCTCACACAAAGCTTGTGATTCCTATAGAAATAGGCAATATAAATGACCCAGTGGGGAACAGGTGCTTGCACAAGTGTTAGTTATTTTTCATGTAATACATTGGGGTTAGCTGGGTTTGCATATTTAATTTTTACCTTAAAAAAGTAGCTCAAACTTATTTTTTTCTTGCCAGAGATAGGGTCTTGGCATATGAGCGAGTGTGTGTCACATGTCTCTTCTGGCAGCCACTTCTTATTCCGTTGACAGCTGGGATACCCACCTAAAAGCTGTGATACCTACCTATTAGTGCTTCCCATTTACCTGTACAGCTGTGATATCCTATTAACAGTGCATCCCATCTGGGTGAATTTCTGCCATACCCACCTGGCAGCTCTGATTCCATAGACAGCTCAGTTTCCATACTCAAGGCATTTTGATCACTTTAGTTGGTTCTGCAAGTGTTGTGGTGATCACACCTATACACTCTGGACTGTGAGTGAGGGATGGTCCCCCAGAGAAGTCACGCAAAATCATCCTTTTTAAATTCTTACTAAAGTATAGGTTACTAAACTACCATTATCTATGATCATTAGATAACTAGTTTAGCAAAAGTAATTAATGGCTCTAAATGAGTTAATTAAAGGGTTAAATCCCCAGTGCAATAGGCTAGGAAACGACTGTACAAGAATCCTATAAGTGACAGAGATGATTACACTTTAACATGTAAGTATATCTCAGACAGCTAAATCCCACCACCATTGTCTTCAACAGTAAATAGAAAACTGCATATAATTATGATAATACACTATACCTTGTAAATGGTGTAATACTCATTAAGCAATAAAGGGATGCTCTGTGCTATCAATAATGCACTGCTGCTTATACTGATAATATGCCCTGTTACAGAACATATGCTAAATGTTTTGGATAAATATTTACCCTTAAATGAATTGTTCTGTCTAGAGGTACCGTATATTACTACCATGAAAGGGTTTATACAAACATTTATCTTTCTTTCAATGTTCACATGTCAATATACTGTAAAAGCGATTCTACCACCTGCTCTCTGATATACCTGTACCACCTGTACTTCTGACATTGTGCACGTAGTAACATAAAAGGACAGGTGATGTCTTTAATGTCTTGATACACCCTCCATAATTAAAAAAATAAAAATTTACACATATAATAAATGTTCTGACTTTTTGTCTTTCAGAAGTCACGTTAGTGTGTCATGCAAGCTTTGACTTTGTACATTGGATTAAAATTACCCTTGTCTTTTTAAGCAGCTTTTGAATATTTCTTGTCCAGGAAACCATTTTTTTTATTGCATTTAGTTATACAGCCCTTATCTGAAACGGCACATCAAAAGGGGCATAACCCTCAGGATTAAAGGAATCTCAAACTGTAACAGTGGTTTAAAAATAATGATATAGCTGATTCATAAAACTTGTTCTTGCCCTGTTTTGCATGCCTTGTGTTCAGTTGTTGTAACTGTCAAGCTGCTTGGCATCACCATAGGACATGCTTTATGCTTCTCATGGAAAGATTGTGATGCACATATGCTGGTACAAGATCAAATCTGCCCCACACTAACCAATAGCTTCAGGGCCCTGTATGTAGGGTTCTAAAGCTGTGCACAGTGATGTAAATATAGAGGGATTCAAGGTACAGGGGAACCAGGACGGTGGGTTCTGCTTCCGCTATAGTTTAAAATCCCTTGTAGAATTCCCTGTTTGTTTCTGGTAAGACTCAATCTTGCAGAAAGGGGGATGGGTACGGGCTCCTGTGCATGCTAGGCCCCTCCTAAAATTTTCTTGCAGCATTGTGTATGAACTCCAGTGGTTGTACTTACTTTCCAACTAGATGTAGTTTGTAAATTAGCTTCCCATTATGTTAATTATGAGTAATAACATAATTTAGGTATTCATTTATCCTACACTAAGGATTGCACCGAATCCAGGATTCTGTTCAGGATTCGGCCAAATTCAGCTTTTTTCAGTAGGATTCGTATTCCACCAAATCCAAGTGCCTGGCTGAACTGAATCTTAAAAACCACGTGACTTTTCGACACACAAAAAATGAATTCAAAAATTTGTTAACTGTGCAAGCGATTTGGGATTCTGCTGAATCCTAAAATGGTGCATCCCTACCTATCACTTACACTGAATTCTGGGTGGTGCAAACTATAACACAGTTGATGCACATCAAACATTGTTTTTGATGTTTCTGTTTTTTTTTTAAATTAATTTGTTTCCTCTGTGTTTAAGCAATCGAGCAGTTGCTACTTTTTCTAACTCTTGCATGCACCATTATTATCATCATACTCTCACAAAAGTAAATGTGCCCTCTAGTGGAACAAACTTAGACAGCAGATGTGCTCAGCTGGCCTGCGTAGAATGTGGATCAGAGGTTTGGGTCCACAAGTAGATTTATACTAGCCTTTGGAATGCAGGACTAGACCATTAAATTTAGGCAGCCAAGATCTTCTGGCTTCCTTCCCAGGGCTAAATTAATTTGCTTTGGCACATGCACTGCATATTTTGTGTTGCTGTGCTCTGAAAAGGCATCCTCTTATTCAACATTACCCCTGTGACATTTTTTCTGAAAGGATAGTGTGGTTTTCTTTGTGTTGTTTGTTTCAGGCAGATCATTTATTTGTTGTTTAGTGTCTATTGTTTCCTGATAATGTTCATAAATCTTTGTAACTGGTGCATCAGAGCAGCACAATTCAACAGAATTATAACAGTGTTATTAAGAACTGCTGTTTTAAAATTGAAATTGTATTTTAAATATACATAATAATTCTTCCCCTTTACTGCATTGCAACTTGTGAAGTGACTAGATACTGTATATCATGACCTGGATAAATAAAAACTTTAATAGACATTCTGATAAATGTACCAGGCCCAGCAAACGCATGCGCAGTAGAGTGAAAAAGACGTTTTTTGTTTCTAAATTTGGCTTTCATGCCCTGTTAAGGCCTCACCTTGTATGTAGCGCATTTTTGTCTCCAGTCCTTAAACTATATTAATGCACTGTCTGAAGAGAGTGCAGAGATGTGCAATTAAATTGGTTGAAGGGATGGAAGTTGTAAATCATGAAAGTAGACTGTCAAGCTTTCTCTGGAAAAAGAGGCTTGGGAGGGGACATGATTGTTCTTTACAAGTACATTAGAGGGCATTATAGAGTTGACTATGCAGTGCAGCTTTGGGTTCCAGTCCTTAAACTATATTAGTGAGTTCAGAGATGTGCAATTAAAATGGTTAAAGGGATGGAAGTTTTAAATCATGAGGGCAGACTGTCAAGCTCTCTGTAAAAATAGGCTTGGGAGTGGACATTATTATTCTTTAGAGGGCATTAAAGACAGATAGTGGGGGATCTTTTTTCCCATAAAGAGGATCAACACACCAGAGATCATCCCTTTGGACTAGAAAGATGAACAGAACTTTCATTTGAAGCAGCTAAGTTTATATATCACCTAGCCTCTTTAGTGAAAAAAAGTCTCTGCATTATTCTAACTAATTTTTAACATTTGAAATACCTTTTTTTTTGCATTCACTGTATTAATTGTTAATCTAAAAAAGTCGCTGTGCATTAAAACTCAGTGTCAATTTGATAGTTAAGTACTGTTGCATGTATTTACCTGTAAATCAACTTCCCGTTTTATTTTAGGAAAGCTTTTGACTAATGGCTGTAGAAGGTATCTTCATTTTTTCTATCTGCTATTAAAATATTTGAATGAATACAAACGCTTTATTAAATGTGTATTGAGTAGCTGGATTGTTTGGAAGCTGGGAGAGCTGTAGGCATGTGGGCATCATGGTTACATAGTGGTTAGCAATGCTGCCTTGCAGTGCTGGGGTCCTAGGTTCGGTTATAGCCAGGTGACTATTAACAAGGTATTTGTATGTTCTCCCCATGTTTGTGTGGGTTTTTTTTCTTTTTTTGGATTGATAGCTTCACATGGGACTGTAAAGCACTGGGGAATATATTGCCACTTTATGAATGATATTATGCAACACATTATCTCTCAAAACAACAGGTAACTGTTGATTATGAAATGTATGTTAAAAAAATGAAGTAACTAACGGCGGCCAGGTGCAGGATGTGCATCCAGGTCTCCTTTCCTCCAAACTTGTGTTCTCCTGGCCTCCAGACATGTGCAAGCAAAAGCTTCCCTGCTGTGCCGCTTATGATAAGACATACATGGCCCCAGCCAGCCCCAAGGGGCTGTGGGCCCTGCAGTCGGTAGATAATCCTCTGACGCAGTCTGTGCTGGATCCATAGGCTGTACTGCAGGTCTCTGTGCTCTGGAACAAAGCAGCTATAGACAGACGTCTGCCAAGTGCAAAGAGATGCCAAATTGTGGCCTTTTTTGCATTTTGATCAGTACAAGATTACCGCGCTTGCACACCCTGGCTCTCCACAATAGATGACCCGGTGCACTGTGATGGAGGCCTCTGCAACCTCAACGATACGAATACAGAAAGAATTCACTGGCACACGAGGGTTCTTTCTAGCAGGTACAAGCCCTTGCTATATTTTATTTGCAGAAGTGCAACGTTTCGGGGTAAACCCCTTTATCAAGCATTTATGCTTGATAAAGGGGTTTACCCCGAAACGTTGCACTTCTGCAAATAAAATATAGCAAGGGCTTGTACCTGCACTTCTGCAAATAAAATATAGCAAGGGCTTGTACCTGCTAGAAAGAACCCTCGTGTGCCAGTGAATTCTTTCTGTATTCTTTTTTGCATTTTGCACACTGCATTTGGATTTGCAAATGAGGCCTCAACTGTAGCACCCAGGCAAGTCAGACAGAAGCATATACTGTATATCCATAAGGAACATGTAACAGTCATGAAATTAAACCTGTATGAAAAATGTTGTTCTCTTTTCTATGCTGTATGAATCACATGCAGAAACTTTTCAGAGGAGCCGATGTGGAGGGTGAACTAGCACTCAGCAGAGTAGCTTAACCACTTCTCCATATTTGGTGCTACTTTGCCTGGCTGCCTCAGGAAGGGCTGATGCTGGGGGAGGGGATGTACATTGCCTTACATGGGAAAGGTTTCAAGTAGATTAATTCAAGGGTCTTTGGAAAAACTTTCCTCCTTAATAATGCAGCTATCTGAATTACTGTGTGATTATTTATCTTTTATTCCCACCTATTGTAAGACTTTAAAAATAGCTGTTATATAGTTCTTTCTTTATTTTGTTTTTCATCCTATTATTCTCCGACAACTCATCACTGGGGCAAACTATGAGATAACCACCATGCTAGCAACAAACTTAATTTTTTTCCCTAACTGGTACAGTTAGTCCTGTACTATTATAATACATCTGACATTATACAGGTATGGGACCTGTTATCCAGAATGCTCGGGACCTGGGGTTTTCCGGATAACAGATCTTTCTGTAATTTGGGTCTTCATGCCTTAAGTCTACTAGAAATTAATTTAAACATTAAATAAACCCAATAGGCTGGTTTTGCTTCCAATAAGGATTAATTGTATCTTAGTTGGGATCAAGTACAAGCTACTGTTTTATTATTACAGAGAAAAAGGAAATCATTTTTAAAAATTCAGATTATTTGGATAAAATGGAGTCTATGGGAGACAGCCATTCCGTAATTCGGAGCTTTCTGGCTATCGGGTTTCCGGATAAGGGGTCCTATACCTGTACTATATAAACTATACAGTTTCAGTTGTTTTGTTTGCTGTCATTCGGCTTAACCTTTTTCTGGTTTAAATGTATTACTTTTACCACACACACACATTTCACTCTACTGTGAATGCACCTTCCTGGGCCCCGAGAAAACAAGAGAGAGGATATTGCAGCTGTCTATTGACCTTCTACAGGAATACCTTGGGCCAGTGCTGTTTTCAACTAATAGGAGCACCAGCCTGGGGTATCAGGTAAACTTTTATAATCACTGTGGGGCACCTAACATTTTGCACCCCCTGTGATTATATCTTTAATTTTCCTTTAAAGGGCCCCTGCCACCTCAAAATTTTCCCCCCATCAAAGATGCAGATACTTTGGTTTGGGAAAACAATATGCTGCAGGGGAGGGGATTTTGTTTTTTTACAAAAAAAAAAGAGAAAACTTTTGTTTCCTAAAGCCAGAGTGTGATAGGGTGACAGGTGCCCTTTAAGACTTGATTGCAGGGTCGAGAGGTAGGAGGCCAACAGAATGGTTAGTAGTGCATTGCAACTGTCTAAGCAGGATGGGATAAGGACATGGATGTTTTAGCAGTTGCTTGAAAAGAAGGGCAGGGATCTTTTGACAGTGACATTAAGGGGCAGATTTATCAAAGGTCCTGGTGAATTTTCAAATGAAAAAAATAAAAATTTTGAGTACTTCGACTAGGGAATAGACCAAATTAGATTTGAATATTGAAATTTATCATATACTATCTCTTTAAAAATTCGACTTCGACCATTCGCCATCTAAAACCTGCCGAATTGCTGTTTTAGCCTATGGGGGACTTACTAGAACCTATTTGGAGTCAAAGTTTGGAAAAACTTTGAATCAAATTCGATAGAATGCGCTATTACTTCGATCTGATCGATTCGAATTTGGCCGAATGCGGACCTATTCGATCAAAAACTGACCTATTCGATCAAAAACTGACCTATTCGATCAAAAACTGACCTATTCAATTCGGAATTTTTCAATTCAAAATTCGACCCTTGATAAATATGCCCCTAATAGTCGTTTTTTGGTAAGGATAGAAGTAGAGGCAATGGCATGAGCACCAAGAACTAAGAAAAATTAACTAAAATATCTAACTAAACCAGATGGGTTCCCGAATATCGAAGTCAACGTTTTTTTCATCGAATTTGGCTATCCTGCGGTCGAACGATTAAATCCTTCGAATCGAACAATTTCAGCGATTGACCGAACGATTTGACTTCGACTACAAAAAACGTAGAAAAATTCTACGTAGGCTAACATAGCTAACATAGCTTTTCGGGCAGGTTTAATTTGGCGAAGTATTGAAGTCAAAAGTCAAAGTTTTTTAAAGAGACAGTACTTCGATTATCAAATGGTCGGATAATCAAAGTATTTTTACTTTGAATCAAAGTCAAAGTAGCCTATTCGATGGTTGAAGTGTCACTTTGAAATTCAAAGTTTTTTTCTTCACAAATTCACTTCGACCCTTTGTAAATCTGCACCTAATTGTTACTTAGATTGTACACGGCTTGTACAAGACCGTGGCCATGCCTTTTTTTTAACAGAGACAGCCAAGTTATAAAAGTCAGTTTACAGATGTTGTCCATAATTATTTTTTCAGTTAAACGGGAAATGTTAGTTTGAATGTTTGTCTGCTGGGATTTGTGCAAAATAGGAATGAGTATCACATTTACATCCCTGGCACAAACATTGGTGATGTGCTTTTGAGATTTATGTCATGCATCATATTCATTTGCTACTTTTAAACAGTGTTGGACTGCCCCGGCGGGATACCAAGAAAAAACCCAGTGGGCCGACCCTTAATGGGCCCCCGCCGGCCAGACCCCTCTCACGATCAAATTGTACACAGGAAAAAATTTCCTGAGGCGCGCAGCCCCGTACAGGCGTCTTTCAAGCAGGAGCGCCCCCCCCCAAGCATGCGCGCTCGGCGTATCACGGTAGGGGGGTCCGAGTGTGCCCTGGACAGTAGTCCCGGTGGGCCCTGGGCCCCCCAGTCCGAACCTGCTTTTAAAGATGACATTACTGTACGTGTTAAATATCTGACAGGGCATGGATGTTGGGAGAGTGATATTTATTCACCTTCGCCATAATAAAGTGCCTGCAATTTATGGTATATTGGATAAGAGTCAGTCTCTACATCTATATAGGCTTGAAAATAAAGTCAGGAATTCATCTAGAGCAGGAATATTTAATACATGGTTCTGCTTCTACAGACCACATGCAAGTTATGAATCCACATCAGCACCCTACTAGTTAATTTTTAATATTTTTCAGAGTCAACAGAATGATTTAAATGTTTTAAATAACTGAAAATTATCCGTATAGGTATATCATGTCTTACAGACACTCAGGTTTCAGGTGGGCAAATAGATCAGTTACAGCTTTAGATGAACCATGTGCTACATACAATACCAGTTATTAATTTGGTTAGATAATCTCTTATGTGCTGTAAAAATGTTATTGTAACTGCTCTTTCTGTTTGTGTGCACAGCATTATGTAATGTATAATAAGGCAACCAAGTCGTGTGATTTGAACTGAACATCAGAGTAGTATAGCAGCACTTTGAGATAAGCCCATGATGAAAGTATATTGCCTCGATATCAATGGCCTATAAATGTAATCACAGACTCTATACACCTAGAACAAAATAAAATAGTTTATAATATATATACTATATAATATATAGTGCTAAGCAAAGTGAATCTAGCTACATTTTGAGCAGAATTTTATATTACATGGAATTGTTTTAAACAACAGCAACAATAAATGTTTGCCCTTTATGAAAGGCAGATTCAAACAAAGGCCTTATTTAAAAAAAAAATCAACATTTTTAACTCCCACTGGCGAGACATTTAGAATGCTATTATTATTATACCCACAGGCAAGTAACAAAATATCACTTTGTTGACAGTCTTTTCAGAAGTGTATGTGTGAGCAGAATTAAATTTTTCCATAGAGCCAATAAAACAGAGAGATCAACAGATCTATCCTTATGTAATACCACATTTAGGGTTTAATGGAATAGTGGCTATTGTAGCAATAGTAAGAAATCACTTAGGGCAGTCACTAGGTTTCTCTGTGCAAAGAAAAGAAATGAATTCTCAAATAAACACATTTTTGGCCAGTACAAAACCACGGAAAAAAATAGCATTAAAATGAATGAATGTAAAAATGTTTTCATTTTGCACACAGGGAGGAAACATTTTAGATGTTTCTAAAGCATTAGTGAAAAAAAATTTACAATCACCGTTTTCACAATTGCTCTATTTTCTCTATTGCAAGCATATTTATAAAAAAAAACTCATATTGGAAAAAAGTTCAAGCACAATTGCAAACAAATAATTGTATTGTTAATTCATTGTATAAGAATAAGAAGAGTGTATAAGAAATTAAACTCAAAATAGTTTGAATGTTAAATATTGGCTTCTGTAGAAATATTCAGGTTGGAGGTAAAATTCCAGTGTGCAAAGTACAATTACAACCAGGGTTGGACTGCCCCACTGGGGAAAAATCCTGGTAGGTCCCAATCCTGCTGGAACCTTCAATTGCCCCTCCACTGCCTGACCATAATTGTTTCTGAAGGAATTGTTTCTGAAAAAGATGAAAAAAATTGAAGATACCCGTGCACATTCACCCATTTTTTTGCAGTGATTTTACTGGCATGTCTGCGGTCAATATGCTAAAGGGCCTAACATTTTTATCACCATGTTACGCTTTTTTTTTTTGGGCCCAAGCAACTTTAATAAATAGTATCAATAAACACAACAATGCTTGCAGCTGAGATCATACATGAACTCTGTTTTGAACATTTGGGCGGTGCGAATTTCCCTGTATGGATTCTTGAGGTTTTAGTCATTAAAAGAGACTGATTTGGTTAGAAAAACTTAATGACATGACTACTTTACATTTTCTACTATAGAAAATTTATACACCACTTTCTCCTGGAAATCTTGGGGTTTTTTTTCTTATATTGACATGCTCTCATTTTCTTTTGACAATTAAAGGAAAGGTACAGATGAAGCCACTTGGATTTGTGAGTTAAATGCGTCATGACTCAGGGGTAATTGAAGAAACTGTGTTATTTTAAGTAATCTTAACTCATTTAATGCATTTAACCTTTTCATTAGCATACCAAAGCTCCATTGTTCACAATGGTGAATGCTTTAATTAGATGGGATGTTGTGATGCAGTTTTCTGTGTTAAATGAGATAAATGGGATATCTGTGTTTAGTTATTCTGTGTCAAACAGACAAACCACAGTGGCTGCATCTGTAACATCAAAAAAATAAAAGTGTTTTAAGTAATAAAAAATATAATGCAGTGTTGCCCTGCACTGGTAAAACTGATGTGTTTGCTTCAGAAACACAACTATTGTTTATGTAAAAAAGGCTCAGGTTACACAGCAGATAGTAGATAAGCTCTGTAGAACATAATGTTATCTGTTATCCACTAATTAACCTGTGCCATATACCGTAGCCTTTTTTCAATTTCCGCCATTGCTACACAGCAGCTTGTTTATATGAACTATAGTAATGTTTCTGAAGCAAACAGATCAGTTTTACCAGTGCAGGGCAACAGAACATGATATTTTCATTACTTTAAAATAAAAAACTGTTACTGTTCCTTTAAGCCCCAATGTTCTTTTTGTCTTAGCCAGAACTACTGGTCAGAAATTAGTATGCAAGCAAATACTTGAATTACTGCTATGGGCCTTTCAGAAATATACACAGGTTGACAGCAATAATTAAGATTCCTCTCTTACCTTTTTGGTAATATTCGCTTCCATTTATTCAATGTCCTCTAATAATTTAGTTGCATATCATTATTTTCGACTACTCTTTCTGTTTCATTGTTCTATCTACCTTGACAATATATACAAATATATTTTGACTTACATAATCACTAATATACTAAAGACACCCATAAATATTTGTTTTATGCATAAGCAAAGAACAATTATTAGGTGACTTTACCGAAAACATGTACACACCCTAACTTATTTGTCAACATATACTGTATTAAGGTGCTTGGCACTTAATAGCAACGGGATTAAACTGTATTTCTGTATAGTTATGTATTTAGATGGGATAGTAAGGCTGTTCCAAAAGATTTTCTTGTTTTACTAAAACAATAGGCTGCACATTATCACTTTTAATAAACAAATAGAAATAGAAATGTACACCTTGACAAATCACGAAATGATGTATTTAACATACTTAGCAAGATGTAAAGTCTGTTCTACGTATTTTTTTAGATTAAGAAGAAACAGCAAGATGTCCTAGGGTTTTTACACGCTGTTAAAATTGAATATGAAGAGAAAGATATTGCCGCCAATGAGGAGAATCGAAAGTGGATGAGAGAGAATGTTCCTGAGAATTGCCGACCAACTAATGGCAACCCACTGCCTCCTCAGATCTTCAATGAATGCAAATACTGTGGGGTAAGGTGCTATAATGGGAGATTGGTGTTTCTAGAGATGCACCAAATCAGTAACTTTTGCATTCAGCTAAATAACAAACCCTCCAAAAAAGAAAAAAAAAAGAT
The DNA here is from genome assembly GCA_038501925.1 of Xenopus petersii. Taxonomy (NCBI): domain Eukaryota; kingdom Metazoa; phylum Chordata; class Amphibia; order Anura; family Pipidae; genus Xenopus; species Xenopus petersii. The sequence continues at coordinate 83,398,194 of CM076686.1, forward strand.
TCCATCGAATTCCAAACTAAATTGGAATCCTAACTGGATAAAAATAAATAGGAGCTGCAAAATTATATGACTTACAGTATAGGGTTCTATTTAGTTTAGGGAAAGTATAATATGAGCTTCGTTTCATGGAAACTTAATAAATATACAATATATATCAAAATACTGTACTGTTTCTGAAATAGTTTTTCACTATCCCCCTCTAAGCAATCTGTCTCTGTTCTTGTAGGAGTCAGGCTAAGATTATGATTGACACTTAGGTCAAACACAATAGTTTGTTACAATTGCCTAGACAATGTATTAGAGCTAACTGTTTTTATTTAAAAAAAAAAAAAAAAAAAACAATTTTGACACAAAGCTGCAAGAGAGAGATTGCTGAGAGTGGAATGGTGAAGAGTAATTTAAGTAGTGAAGAGTTTCTTATTCCCCTTAGATTAAGTTTATATAAAATGTTTATTTTCATAATAATTCCCGCTTAAAAAAGTGCTGGGATTTGGCTGAATTCTGAATCAAATCCTGGATTCAGTGCATCCCTATTTATTTTGTAGTTGATATGTGATTAGTTCTAAACTGAATTAATTTTATCATATCTGTGGCTGTTAATTAAAGGAATTGGAGACATTTTGTCAGTTATGGCAGAGTTACTGTGCTGTGACACCATACCACAGAAGGCATGCACCACCATTAATATACCATTATATCTGATAAATGGGTGTCCATGAGTAGCAACGACTTTTCTAGTTGTAAGCTTGCATGGTTGATTCCTAGCTTTACCACAGCTTATAAACAGTTCTTGAAATAATATTTTACACTAATAAACACAGCTACAAATCAGGAAATAAAAAGTTAAATTCAAATTTATGAAACAATTATTATTTGCACAGGATAGAAATCGAGTATTAGGAGTGCAGGGCCTGGCTGGTCAGGGCGTCTCAGCCCTTTCTTCTCTGTTTTGTGGTCCCCAAATGTCTGCTCCCCCTTTTTTTTCTCTTCTGTGGTCCTCAATCTGTTAAGCATACCAAGGGTTATTGCTGACCCCAGGGATTGCAAGTGCAAAAGTACTATGGAGCGCAAGAGCAGGTAGTGTGGGGAAACGGAGTGCAGAAGTCTATAGATAGCCAATGCCCCACAACGTTATTTTGCACACTGTGTGGGGCAATAGGGAATGACCTCTGCTGTCTTCGGTAAATCACCAATATTGATACACAGCACCAGGGTACCTTCACCCAAACAACTAGTTTGGTGCCTTTGATAGTTCTCTTTAAAACAAGACCTTTATTAGATGTTCATTAGCTATTAAATGTACTGAGACACATATATGTAAAACCAAATAAAAATGGATACCCCACATCCATTAAACAGTACAGCACTGCGTATCTTGACAGCGCTATATAAATAAATGATGATGATGATGATGATCATTTATATTCTCTATGTTTACCCTACCCTTTTAGTGTAGCTTCATTCCTTTTAAACTCTAAGTAACAAAAATGTATTCCTTTGCACAAATATTTTTTCCTTCAAACTAATTAACATAGCTTTTGCAAACCCTGGAAGAAAGATCACACATTTTATAGTTTTTGCCAGCACACAGTGTATCTATAAAAAATTCTTACTGAAAGCCATTTTTATTCTTGCACCAAAAGCGTACCCCACCATCAAGCATGCGTAAAAGTGCTCAGACTGCTATGAACCATGCAGCCTCTTGTTTTAGTATTACTACATTTTGCTCACACTGCTCTCTATAAACAGGATTATGATGCCTTCTTTGAAGCACGAGAGAATAATGTAGTCTATGCCTTCCTTGGGTTGACAGCTCCACCTGGTTCAAAGGTAATACCATTAATGTTTTGTTTCACTGTACATTCTTTATTGCTTTATGCATGTTTCCTGTTGGGGTTATAAAAAATATACTATCTGTTAAAACTTACTAATGGCAAATAGGAACTCATCTGGCATGTGAGCAATCTTCATCCCGCTGTTTAATGAGAATAATATTTGCTTGAATGATCTACTAATGTTTTTTTGAACTAGCATTCACAAAATTCAACAGTGGCTGCCCTATACTTCTGATACAGTTCTACATCCTGTTCTAAAGTAATTTGCTGTAGATTATTCAAGAATCCATCCATGGATGGAACCACTAGTTGGTTCCATCCATTTCATCTGCTCATTGTAGGTTTAAAGGAACAGTTGAATGTAAAAATAAAAACTGGGTAAATAGATAGGCTGTCCCAAAGAAAAACAATGTTCCTAATATACTGTAGTTAGTGAGCCAAAAATGTAATCTATAAAGGCTTGATTGAGAGAAAGTATAACAAAACAGACTGCAACTTCCTGCTTTTCAGCTCTCTAACTCTGAGTTAGTCCGCGACTTTAAAGGGGGGCACATGGGACATACCTGTTCAGTAAGTTTGCAAATGATCCTCAGCACTTAGCTCAGATTCAAAAGCAAACGGTTATGACCCATGTGGCCCCCCCCTCAAGTCACTGATTGGTTACTGACTGGTAACCGATCAGTGGAAACCAAGAGAGCTGCAAAGCAGGAAGTAGTTCTGGCTGTTATGTTAGACATCCAGTCTCTCCAGATTTTATAGATGACATTTTTGGCTAAATAACCATATAAGAAATATTTTTTATTTTGAACATCCTATTTACCCATATTTTGTTTTTATATTGAACAATTCCTTTAAATGCCACCTACTTCTTTTACTACATTCTTCATCATTCATTATTATAGGTCAAAAATGTAAGTCTTTCTTGGGGTCCTGGAGTATACTTTTGAGACTGCTGCATGTTATCAAACATGTAGTAGTCTCTAAGGTCTATTACAGAATCTATTACAGAATCTTAAATTATAATAATTACTGGTGGGGGGGGGTTACATAGCAAACTGGCAACTTTCAGTGATGAATCCTTTTGTCTTCTTTCAGTTTTTGTTTAGCCTGTTTTGTTCTTAATCTTGACAAAATGTAGCAGAAGCCACATTTTTTACTCTGGTTTTTGCTATGTTGTTTTAGACAAAAAACAGCAGGGTAGATAATATAATCCACCTGACAGATTGTTCTTTCAATAGAATTTACATTTAAAAAAACAACTTTAAAGCCATTCTTTTTTTCACTAAAAATATTTTTTTGGTCGAAGTTCCCCTTTAATGACTGTAGTTGTACATACTGTTTTGCCAAGATGTATTATGCCACAGTGATAAAATTCTGTAAAGCATTAGGAGTCATTTACAAAGGCAACCTCATTATGAAAATGCTAGCTAGGCACAGATTGTGACAGATTGTGTCAAAACACAAGTACTGTTGCTCCCTTTCTGAGCATTGTGCAAAATAATGGTGGATGCAGCTCTGAGCATGGCTGCAATGTCTTCCTTGTGTGTGAGTGCTTAGCAGCTTACAATGTTTCAACTGTTGCATGCTAGTTTAAAGGAGAACTAGAGCTTAACTTCAGAAGTAGTGCAGAAATGTTTTACAAGCACACGGGAACCACAGACCTTTAGCAGTGAAGATCTGTGCCTCCAAAGATGCCCCTGTAGCTCCCTATCTTCTTTTCTGCTGATTCACTGCACATGCTCTGTGCTACTGTTACTTAGGTTTGGGGCAGACATACAAAATACTGAATATATATAAAATATGAAAGTCACAGAGCTCAGAACTAGCATCAGAATCTAATAATCAGCCCTGAAGCATCAGCTAATATAACAGGCAAACCTAATTTTTTGCTTGATCATTTGTAACGACCCCTAAGCTTAGCTTCTCAACAGCTGCTCAGAGCACACTGAGCATGTACGAGTCACTGACAGGCTTAACAAAATCCAAGATGGAAAACTCCTGTGACAACTTTGAATACCTGGATCATTACTACTATAAAGATGCTAAACCTTTAGGCTGGTTCAATAAGTTCAATATATAAAATATGGCACTTCTAGCCTTATTTGTTTTTAGGGTTTTGTTCTACTTTTATTCTGCAACTCATAAGTTATTATTGTGTGTTTTAACTCGTAAAGCCGTTTTTTTTTTTTTACAGGAAGCTGAGGCTCTGGCAAAGCAGAATGCTGAATCGTCCTAACCTGAATGATCCAGAACCAAACCAAACGTTCCACAGCTTTTCCAAGCCTCCAAAATGCGCTTCAGCTAAACAAAACAATGTATCCCTGCTAAACTCTTAACCCTTTAATGTAAAATTGTATCACTGGCTTCTTTGGCAGCGTGGGGGTTGGCTGTGTTCTGCGACTGATGAAGATGCAATTGTACGTGCCAAAAGTATCTCTTGTATTAATAAGAAAACAGGAGGGAAAGGCCATTGTAGGAAAAGTAATTGGCAGTTTTATAAACGTAACACAATAGTTGTAAATTATTTGATATCTGGTGCCACCCCTTATTTCTTTCTCAGAAGAACATAGACCTGAGACAATTTTGTGATTTTCCCTTTAAACACAGGAAATTAGGAAATCATTTGCAACGTTTTCCTAAATTCTGTTTGTGACCAATTTCTCTTTTTCTACATCTGAAATATATTTTTGTTATGATGAATGAAAGGTGGAAAACAAGGCAACATTGGACACAAAGGTGCACTGAAAGGTTTTTGGTGCAGGGACCATGAACATGGTACTAATTCTGGTTACCATAATGAAGTTAGAGAGAAACTAAGGGCAGAATAAATCTGTGGTTGCTTCCACTGAAATTTATCTGTTTGCTGACAGGACAACATAGAACTTCCGCTGCGCTATATTAATTCTTAACATGGTATACATCAGGGATCCCCAACCTTTTCAACCCGTGAGCAACATTGAGAAGTAAAAGGAGTTGGGGAGCAACACTAGCATGAAAAATATTCTTGGGCTGCCATATAAGTGCTGTGATTGGTCATTTGGTAGCCCCTCTGTGGATTGTCAACCTACATTGAGGCTCTATTTGGCAGTGCACCTGGTTTTTATACAACCAAAACTTGCCTCCAAGCCTGAAATTAATAAATAAGCACCTGCTTTGAGGCTACTGGGAGCAACATCCAAGGGGTTGGAGAGCAATATGTTGCTCACGAGCTACTGGTTGGGGATCACTGGTATACATATATAAAATATTATCATAACATGTACATTGCTATAGTGTACCAAGGCTATCCAGAACAGCATTCACCCCAAATTGCATACAAAAAAGCACAGAGAATTCACATTCAGCCTGCCCTCTGTTTGGGAATCTCTACCCCTGAGTCTACAATTCCCATCATGCTCAGTCAGCAGTCTTGATGTTTTTTTCAATCTTGAAGAAATAGTATAGTAATAGTATAGTATTGGTGATCATTCACCATATAGCGTTACTGTAGAATAAATTTACATGAAGTGAGGATGGCAGGTGTCTTATTTTAAAAGGTTCCGCGGACATATTAAAAAATCCTATACATGACTAAACTATTGCTGTGTTTTATCTAAGGCTTGTTCCCTTTATATTGTGTTCTAGTGCACATGATCTACGAGAAGTGAAAAAGGGAACTTTGATCTGACAATGAACTAGTTTTGTTTTCTATTTACAGACATCAAGTTTTTACCATACTAAAATATTTTTTGTTCTTGTTGATAGAAATACATTGTTTTTCCAAATGAACCTTTGAGGTCAGTGTCAGTGATTACTGGTCCTCAAACCTTCATCCCCTCACCTTCCCGTGCTCTGCACAAATCTCTGCTTTGCCAGTTTTATAATGATTAACAGATATAAAAATAGAACACATGCTCTAAGCTTTGCAGGAATGTGCTAAGCACTATAGGCAGAAGGCTTTTCTTTTTAATTAACAAAATTCATTATACTTATCCAGGTCTTCTAACCCTGAAACTCAGCATAATCCCAGTAGGTCTGTGCATATAATCCCTGCACACAGCTGCACCCAATGAGTTGAAGAAAGTTTTTTGGAGAAAAAAAAGCAAAAAAAAAAAAAAAAGCAATTAAGCTGATATATGTGCTAAATCTGACCGCAGACACATTTTGGTTACTAGGGGGCCCATTTAAAACCTTCGAATTTCGAATGTTTTTTTTTTTGGCTACTTCAACCATCGAATGGGCTACTTCGACCTTCGACTACGATTCGAACTAAAAATCGATCGACTATTGACCATTCGATAGTCGAAGTACTGTCTCTTTAAAAAAAAAACTTTGACCCCCTAGTTCGCCACCTAACAGCTACCGAAGTCAATGTTAGCCTATGGGGAAGGTCCCCATAGGCTTAGCTATCTTTTTTTGGTTCAAACAAAAATCGTTCGATCGATGGATTAAAATCCTTCAAATCGAAGGATTTAATCGTTCGATCGAACGATTTTTAGTTCGATCGTTTGATTGAACGAATATCGTTAAATCCTTTGACTTCGATATTCGAAGTCGAAGGATTTAACTTCGACAGTCAAATATCAAGGGTTAATTAACACCATACACAATAATTGCTTTAGTTTGCTTACATTTTGTTTTTAATAAAGAACATTTACTTACAAAATATTCCTTTTTATATAATGTTTCATTGTGAATCAAACGAGCAAAATCCATAAGATGCTTTTTATATTGAATTGATACCATGTTGCATCAGACCTTGGACATAAAGTCACTTAATGATATAAACTGTTTTACTATTCCAAATAGAAGGGATATCGGATTCAACTATGCTTATTTTTTTCTCAAAAACATAAAACCAACATTATGCAAGTAAGTTATACTTTTTCTTTGATGGTACAACATTTAGAAAAAACAGATTCAGACTTTATTGGAGAGCACCTCAAGAACTTAAGAGAGTCATTCAGCAGTGACGGCTTATGTGGCCCTGGAAGATAAAGTGCCTTTTGTATTTTTTTTTTTTTAAACGTCCCACTTTGCAAAATAAAGAAAAGTAGAAGAAATTTTGAGGGCTATTTTCTATGGTGCAAACTATTTATAGTCAGTTGTCTTCTAGCTTTTCCATTCCTTTTCTCTGTGCAATTTCTGTAATGGACTAACCTGTTTATACTCACTGACACTCTGGGGCAAATTCACTAAGCGCCGAACGCTAGCGTTACTTCGCTAGCGTTTGGCATTTTCGTTACTGCGCAAATTCACTAACGAACGCTGGCATAGATTCGCTAGTGTTACTTCGCACCCTTACGCCTGGAGAATTATCGCTACAGACGTAACTACGCAAATTCACTAATGCGCGCAGTGTACTGAACGCCACCTTTTACGCTAGATTTCCTTCGCCACCTCAGAACAGACGAAGCACAATAGAGTAGATAGGGATTGCTTCAAAAAAAGTCAAAATTTTTTCTAAGTCCCAAAAAACGCTGTCGTGTTTTCTACATTATGGGTGATAGGCTGAAAAAGATTGCAAATTTTTTTGGGGCTCCCCTCCTTCCCCCCCTACATTTCCTGACTCATGGCAACTTACCTAGACAGTGGGCACATGTGTAGGGCAAAATAAAAATTTTATTTGAGGTTTTGAAGGTTTTCTAGGCATTTGTAGTGCTGATACGTATTCCTCCATTGAAATTTGAATTTGGCGCTGTATGCAAATTAACCATCGCTAGCGTAACTTCGCTTCGCTTAGCGAATCAACCCTAGCGCAACTTCGCAACCATACGCTACCCCTGAGCGCAACTTCGGATTTTAGTGAATTTGCGAAGCGCTGGCGAAACTACGCCTGGCAAAATGTGTGGCGAAGTTACGCCTGGCGCAACTACGAATCTTAGTGAATTTGCCCCAGTCTGAGTAGTTATAATTGTACTATATTGTGTTGGGTAAACTGCATGGGGCCAAAAAGACCATTTGTTCTCTATATGCCTTGGTTATCTTATGTAGGTTTGATGCAACAGTGTCCACTATATTAAACTCTAGGGGGCAGATTTATCAAAGGTAGAATTTATGTGATTTTTATTTTTTTTACTCTAATAAATTCGAATGTATTCAAAACTCAAATGTTATCTTATTTAAGAAAAAACTTGAACGTCTAGAATTTGAACGAATGTTACTGACTCGAAAACTCAATTTGAAATTGAATGAAACCCGATTCGAGTTTTTCTCTGAAAAAAACTCGAATGTCAGGAAAGCTAGTAACATCTTCAAATTGCTCAACAGACCTCTGCCATTGACTTGTAAATTAACTCGGCAGGTTTTAGATGGCAAATATTCAAATTAGAACTGTTTCGATGGTCCAGGTGTGATAAATCTCCCATTCGAATTTACATTCCAGTTGGTGCTTTTAAATTCGAATTTGTGAGTTTTGACACAAAAAAAATCATTTGAATTTACCATTCGAACTTTAATAAATCTGACCCTAGGTATAATGGGTGCCTTCCACACCCTGCCATTTAGGTGCCATAGAGTAGTAGTATATGATGCTCTATAACTTGGCCTAACCGTAACCGTAGAGAGATGATGGGACTTGTAGTTTATTTAGTCACAATCAACCTATTTCTATACATGCTGTTCCACTCTCCATTATAAGCTCACTGGCCATTTGGATCCATATTGATAGATAGACGAGTAAGGAACTACAGATCTTTAGCTGTAATAAGTCAGCAATCAATGAAAAAGAACATGCATCATTGCATTTAACCATGTTTTGGAATAGTAATCTTTTTAGGTATGTTCCAAGATATTAATCTTTCTGCTGACAAACCAAGAGCTAAGCACTGAAACTTTTAAACCCTAGTGTCTTACCTGCAACAAGAACAGTTACAGTTTTTTTGCTGAACAACATAGTTCACATATTGTATCAAGAATGTCTTCATCTGTGCAACTTTCTTCTGTTTAAAGGTCTTATTCGGTTGCTAGTACTGCTAATATTGTCTCACTAATGAGTTCAATATGTGTAGAACTGTATTAAGTCTTAAGGGAAGTCATTTCTTTTCCAATATGTCTTTAATAAAGGAATGGTCAAGTTCACGTTTTGCTAGTGTTTTCCATTTTTTATTTATTTCAGTTCTGAATGTAAATATGACATTTTCCTGGCAGAGCTTTGATTGATATACTTATATACTGCAGTTGGTCTCTCTCTTTGGGGGAGGCTATTTTTGGTGATTTCTATTGCATACAGGAAAAGTCATGCATGCTATTTATTTTCACTTCCCTAGGAAAGACATTTCAGAACAGTTTTAGTTTTTCTGTCCAGAAGTGAGTTTATTATGCCTAGCAACAAGCTATTACATAATCATATGCCTAGTGTGCAAGTTCCTTAGGCATCACTTGTGTGTTGGACATCTAAAACTGTCAAATGAATTCACTAATAATTGGAATGCCAGTGCATTTACCTGTCCCACATACTGAATGATTATGTGGCTGGATAGCAGAAACTACTACAGATGGTTCTTTTGCTGCTAAACTAAATATTGTAGAAGAAACAAAGTACTTTGTGTGTTTTTGATAATCAGTTGAAAAGGTGGAAGTCTACACTGTGCAATCACTTTTAGTATGAATGGCAATATTTGACAATTGTTGCAACATTGTCAGAATATTCACTATTCAGGAAGAATGTTTCATATATCACTGCCATAGTTGTTTGTTAACAGCACATGGTAGTTGTAAAGGATGAACCCAATCACATACCATGTATATATTTCACTGTATATACATGTATGTTCAATTATATTGTGGTGCTTCATTTGTCTCAAAGTGTAGTCACTGAATACAGCAGTTACAACTGGTACTTTGCAGCTTCACATTTGGAGGTGGTGTAACACCAGGTTTGCACTGCATCATTAGGCACAATGTGCTCATTTCTGTACAGGTGCATGATTAACCATGCAGTGAAAAATGCAACTATACATGCAAAGGACACAAGCACCTTGAAGCTTTTTGGCACAACTGCATTTGAGGTCATAAATGATCCCTTATATTACTTTTGGGACTGAGATAATGGACCAGACAATTGTTTTACTCCAACAACAAAGGCCAGCTGTTTAACAGACCTGTGAAGAATCATACAAGCCTTCTGCTATGTTGTCTCAAGAACAGGAAGTGCAGAAGTGGACTGAACATGCTGATTTTTACCTGCAATTACATTTAGGGGGCTACACTACTAGAATCCAATTTAGGAAACCACAATATCTACAAATTGGGATAGGTACATATCACATTGGGGCTAATTTATCAACACTGGGAACATTTGCCCATGGGCTGTTACCTATAGCAACCAATCAGTGATCAGCTTTTTAAAGCCAGCTGCAAGAAGAACAATGAATGCAGCGTTCTGATTGGTGCTATAGGTAACAGCCCATGGGCAAATTTGCCCAGTGTTGATAAATGAGCCCCATTGACTTATACAGTACATATAGACAAATACAAGAGTCCTCTGCACTCAACCCATTATCAATATATTTAAGACAGACATTTTGTGCATACTGCTATTGAAAAATGCCTTACCCTTTAAACAAAACAGGGATTGTTTGTCCATATATTGCAATATATTTAAGCTGGCCAACTACGTCAAAGTCATCCCATATCTGCCCAGTCCTATGCTCAATTTTCATTTGATTCATTAAGAATTCTATTGCGTCATTATACATTTTACAAAGGTACTAAGTTTAACCTGCAACTTACTAGCTGCTTTCAAAGTAAACCTCCAGACTTGGCTGCCCTTTTATTAGACACCAGTGGGATCACCTGACTATAGCTGGGAAGGGTGGGAGCTACAACATGGAGCTGGTCACTGCTCTTGTACAACTATAACAAACAAGGGAAAGTTGTGCTCACCACTATTTTTTAAAACCATTAGGCGGGGGTGCAATGAGGGTGTGACCACAAAATACATATAGTCAACTACAAGAGGTCCTCTGCACTCAACCCATTATCAATATATTTAAGACAGCGACATTTTGTGCATACTGCTACTAAAAAATGCCTTACCCTTTAAACAACACAGGGATTGTTTGTCCATATATTGCAATATATTTAAGCTGGCCAACTACGTCAAACTCATCCCATATCTGGCCAGTCCTACGCTTAATTTTCATCTTATTCATTAAGAATTCAATTGCTTAATTATACATTTTACAAAGGGACTAAGTTTTACATGCAACTTACTAGCTGCTTTCAAAGTAAAATTCCCCAACTTGGCTGCCCTTTTATTAGACACCAGTGGGATCACCTGACTATAGCTGGGAAGGGTGGGAGCTACAACATGGAGCTGGTCACTGCTCTTGTATAACTCTAACAAACAAGGGAAAGTTGTGCTCACCACTAATTTTTAAAACCAGCCTCATTGCACCCCTGCCTAATGGTTTTAAAAATTAGTGGTGAGCACAACTTTCCCTTGTTTGTTATAGTTATACAGTACATAACCTTGACAGGTCTGAGATGGCTGATTTTCACAGTCAGGCTTTTTGCACCATTGGGGTATAATAAATTTGCATTTTATTTCTACAAAAACTTTTGAGTTTTTGCCCCAGAAAGCCTGACCAGAACAAATTGAGTTAGTTAATAGAAATTAGTTAATAACCCCCTTAATGTTTAATGCTTAGAGTGATATTTTCTTTATTATTCAAAATGAAAAAAAGAGTAGATGCCCCCCTTAAAGGACAATGAAAGTGTTATTCAACTGCTTAATTGTTACTCCAGAACTCCTCTTCTGTAAAGAATAGACCAGGAGGGACTTCAGTCATGGAAGAGTGACATCATAAAAAATTAGGCAGCAGCCTACATAGATTCATTTAATTAGAGCCTCATTGTTAGTGATTGACTCTAGTTTCAAGCTATGTATCCTTATTGGCCAGTTTTAAAAGATGCTAAATTAATTTAAAAAGTGCACAATGTGGGCCTAGATAGACAGGTACTTGTCTTGGGTTCTGGGGTCACTTTTGTCAAATGGCTGTACGAGTAAAAACCAAAATGGTGGTCCCTCACACCATTTTTATTTAATATATTTTTTAAAAAGTATTGTTGCAGCTGTTATTAAGTTGGAGGTATGCTCATGGATATCATTCCAGGGAGGCTTAGTGATTTAAAGGACCAGTAACATCAAAAATTTTTTGTAAAAAATTCGTTAGTACACAACAAAAAAAAACAAATGCACAAATTATACTTTAAAAAAGCAAAGTCTTTATTAAGCAATAACTTACAGAAACTCTGCTTCCTGTCTTCTACAGAAACGGCGAAAGGGCGACCATCCATTGAACGGTGCTTGATTTCTCCTCCCTGGCTCTCTGCTGCTGGATCCTTCAGCTGACACATTCTGTGCTTTCTGTAGTGCAGCGGCGCTTCCAGCAGGAACTTGAGGCGGATCTGCGGTGCCGGTGTTCCTATGGGCCATGTTCTCTCTATCACTGCTGTAACAGCTCCGGCCCTACCAGATCCCCCAGGGAGGTGAGTCCGGGTCAGTTCCCTGTAGGGCAGCTGCGTGGCAAGGGGAGAAAGAAGACTTGTAAGGGGGCGCCGAGGTATTTAGGGGGGACCGGAGGTATTTGGGGGTTTGCTGGGACAACCGGTAGCGCGTCCTAGAGCCCTCGCAGCTGCGCGCACCCGCTGCAACTGTTTCTTTCTGGCGCTTCGCAGCTACCGACAAAACTACAAGTCCCACCATGCATCCGTCCCATCTGCTGGGCAGCTTCTCCGAAAGCGTTACCGGCAGTGGGACGCAGGGACTTGTAGTCAGCTGGATGCAGAGCAATGAGAGAGAGAGAACATGGCCCATAGGAACACCGGCACCGCAGATCCGCCTCAAGTTCCTGCTGGAAGCGCCGCTGCACTAGGATCCAGCAGCAGAGAGCCAGGGAGGAGAAATCAAGCACCGTTCAATGGATGGTCGCCCATTCGCCGTTTCTGTAGAAGACAGGAAGCAGAGTTTCTGTAAGTTATTTCTTAATAAAGACTTTGCTTTTTTAAAGTATAATTTGTGTATGTGTTTTTTTTCGTTGTGTACTAACGAATTTTATAAAAAAATTTTTTGATGTTACTTTAAGGCAGCCTGCTGAATGTATTTCTACAGTTGCTGGCTGATATGATAAGTGAACAGTAAATGGTATTGGTTTACAAATTGCAATTTGGTTCTTTTTATTTATCTGAAAAATGTGCTGTGGCATTTATCCACCAAGCATGGGTAGTGTTGGGCCACTACCTTTAGGGAAATGTCTGGGAACATTCACATGTGCAGTCAAGTAACAATGGAAATTGGTGCATATGCAGTATGGTAAAATCTCAACTTTCACTATTTAGTGCATGAGAACAGTCCCAGACAGCCAAAAGGGTACCTTGGTATTGTGGCACTCAGTGGAAAGATACTGCAGGTAAGTGAATTTTCTTTACCCAAGAGGTCTAACAACTAGAGTAAGAAGTAAATGCAGTGCCCCACCAGGCCTTTCAGTTGCCCCAGGCAACCCTGCTGGCAGTTGGCAACTTCGGTCCCCGCCGCAGCTGTGCGCGAGGACGCGTAACCGAGAACGCACGTGCATAATCGAGGACGCGCGTGCGTAATTGTGCGTAACCGTGCGCAACTGAGGGCGCAACAGCGCGCAGCCGAGGGCGCGCGTGCGTGTGCGCATTTAAGTCTGCTCAAATAAAAGAATAGCTGGCTGTGTGTTTTCTAACATAAATCAACAAGCAAGCAGTAGTCATAACTACCATACATCAGACATGGGGTCTGCTGTATTATACTCCCCCTCACCAGCGCTCAGTTAGGAATGATTTTTTAATCTGACTGAAATGACTCATTTAAAATAGAAATATTGCGCTCATTTACAAATTTGCTTCTTTGATTCTATGATCCTTCCTGCTGCCCTTTTTGTAAAATTCTGCTTTGCTATTTTGCAAGTGTCACTCTGTGAAATGTTTCCACCCACTTCCTATTTTAGTAACACTCTGCATCATATGGTCAGTGAAATTTCCTCTGCCAATCTAGGGTATTACCCAAAAAAAATTAAGTTCCTGTTAAAAAGTTCGCAAGAAAATAAGTTATAGCTGAGACATGAACCCTAATTGCACTGAACACTCTGAGCCTTCAGAAACCTGAAGTCCTAGATTGGCTGCATGGGGCAGCAAAGCAGCACTTTTTAAATAATTATTACATTGGGGGGCTGTACAAGAATATAGTTGATAATTGTAGCTGTTTTCTGTGTGGCTGTTCATGCAGGTTTCTGGTACTTGTTGCCTGAGGCTATGGCACAGCACACACAGTAAGGTACAAACTGAAAAGCAATGTTCACAGTGTACTCTGACCCTTCTGGATTGCTGGTTTGTACATGATACATACTAATTGCTGGGCTCAGACATGCTGTTCCATCTCTCCACAGCCTAGAGCAGCGACATAGCAGGGGGACTGAAGGTACCCCATACAGGCAGGCTTCTGATTGGAGATGTCTCCAGCACTGGAAATTGCAGCAGGAGCTGACAGTCAGAGATAAATAGGCTTTGTATTGCACAGAGCTTAAAAGCACAGTAACACCAAAAAATGAAAATGTATCAAAGAAATTCAAATCTCATGTAGTGTTGCCCTGCATTGGTAAAGTTGTGTGTTTGCTTAAGGACAGAAACACACGCTCAGATTGGGGGAGATTAGTCACCAGGCGACAAATCTCCTCTTCTTCAGGGCAACTAATCTCCACAAAATGCCTTCCCCTGCCTTCCAGCCGGCCGAATCTGTTTGTGTCTCTGCCCTTAGGAACAGTACTATATTTGTTTAATAAAAAAAAAGATGCTGTTTAGCAATGAGGTAGCTCTTGAAACAGGGCTAAATGGAACAGGTTACATAGCAGATAACAGATAAGTAAAACACCATTATATTCTACAGAGTTTATCTGTTATCTGTTGTATATAACCTGAATGTAAATGTATCATTGTATTAACTAATGTACCATTTAGAACAGTTTACAGCAGGGGTGTCCAAACTTTTGGCTCGCCGGGCCACATTGGAAAAAGATAAAATTGTCTGGGGCCACACATGACATACGCTAAAACATGTTTGATTTGTAAGAGTAAAGGAAATACACAGAAAAGAACTACAATGCCAGTTGGATAACCAAATGGAGCTATACACTGGAATATGGGACACCTGGATATTAAATAGACGTATTATTATATTATTATTACTAACTGGGCAATGGGCAGAGTCCCCCCTCCTCCTATTTCCTCGGGAACCAAGCATTTCAAGCTGGGCCGCATTCATATGCATCCTGGGCCGCATGTGGCCCTCGGGCCGCAGTTTGGACACCCCTGGTTTACAGAGTCTGTGACCCTGCTCACCCCAAATATTAGAAAATCAGTTACAAATAGAAAATTCAAAGTCAAAGAACAGTAAACAACCCCTTTAATACTATTAAGGACTGTGTTAAAATCTCATAGTTACTCAACAAGTAGGATAGAATGTTGTTGTCTACAATAAAGACACTAATTGAATCTGAGAATAATGCCTTTCCTAAAGACAAACTGATTTATATGATTAGTAGAAAAACAACAGTGATAAAAAATACAGCATAGTTGGAGATACCCATGTAATATAACAGATACAGTATATTGTCAGAAGTGAGGGGATAGAAATGTAAATACGTGAATATGAATATATGTTATAAGTTTTAATGTATGGTAAGTAAATCGAACCAAATTACATATTAAAGCAAATTGTGAGGAAACTACAAAATAGAGACTGAAGATGTTTATAAAAATGGAGGAGGTAGAAATCAGTGGAAGATTCTGGGAAGGATGTTGTGGGCAGAAGTCAGAGGAGGAGGAAAGACACAGCAACCTGAGGTCAGAGAAATATGTTAAAAATGCACACAGCAAGCAGAAATCTGTGTCTGGTGAATGCTGTGAAAAGGACAGAGTGGGCAGTGGGCAGAAGAGATTGCTGAGAAGAGGCAGAGGAGGAAGTGAACAGAGAAGGATGCTGTGAAGGAACTCAAAATCAAAGAGGGAGCTAGGAGTTCAGTACTAAAAATCAAAACCAGAGAGAGCAGTATAAACTGGAACAGGATGCACCCACAACTGAGAGGAAAAACTGAAGAGTTATATAGGCAACACTGCAATTATGATATGTGCTTGAGATGGTAATTTGGCAGTTGATGGTAAAGTTATAGCTACTGTATATATGTCAGAATACTTACAAGTATTCGTAGGCCTTGGAAACTGTCCAAGAAAATACAGTTCTAAATGGTAATAATTTTGGATTTGCTGCTTCCATGCTTTACCTTAAAGGAAAACTATACCCCCAAAATGAACACTTAAGCAACAGATAGTTCATATTATATTAAGTGGCATATTAAAGAATCTTACCAAACTGGAATATATATTTAAGTAAATATTGCCCTTTTACATCTCTTGCCTTGAGCCACCATTTCGTGATGGTCTGTGTGCTGCCTCAAAGATCACCTGACCAGAAATACTGCAGCTCTAACTGTAATAGGAAGAAGTGTGGAAGCAAAAGACACAACTCTGTCTGTTAATTGGTTCATGTGACCTAACATGTATGGTTTGTTGGTATGTTTGTGAGTACAGTGAATCCTACGATCCTTTGTGAGTACAGTGAATCCTACGATCCCAGGGGGTGGCTCTTATTTTTTAAAATGGCAGTTTTCTATTTATGATTACCCAATGGCACATACTACTATGAAAATGGTTTATTTACATGAAGCAAGATTTTACATATGAGCTGTTTTATGCAATATCTTTTTATAGAGACCTACATTGTTTGGGGGGTATAGTTTTCCTTTAAGTGGTGTACACATTTGTTGAGCTGGAACACTTAGCAACCTACAAATCTATAGTCAAACACTTTACCAGTTACATTATTTAAAATAGAAATATCCTTTAAACATTGGCATTGGATGGTACATTAGGACTCAACAGGTATATACCTTTTATCCTAAGCAGTTAATGGATTACTTCGTTTATGGACCATCATTCTTCTATTTCTCCATCATTTATGACCCATTACTGTGAGTGGTTAAGGTTCAATAACTGCCAGTGAAACACCTGTGTAATAATTTCTTTATGCTTAGGACTGTCGTTTTTTAACATGTTGATTGGGTCTATAATCCCATGCTTTAAAGACCATGCTTTATACAGTGGGAAACCTAGGCAGGCATAGGGGTTAGTTTATGAAACAATGGATTCCAATCAATTTCCGATGGAGGGGCATCTGATTATTGCCATTAGAATATAATATAATTAAAACATAACGATACTTAATATTTCCATTAGCAAATTACAAATAGAAAATGGTGGTTCTGGGGCCCTTAAAGAGACAAGTGCAATGGTTGTTCAATGACTATGTAACTACACTGTCTAAAGAAGAGGAATGTGTACACTACTAAATGGGTTAAGCATTTATTCCCTACTCAGTATTTATTAAACAGTATGTTGATTGCTTTTGATATTATGGAAAAGTAAAGTTTCCAGGAAGCATGCTGTTGTAGAAGAAAGCTCCAAATTTACTTTGGGTAGAATTATTATTTGCTGATTTGCTGCCCGCGGTGCAGCCACAGCAGGACTACAGACGCCTTGAGGCTCAGTATGCGCAGTACAAATACACAAAATAACCTGCACTAATATTGCACATGTGGTTTGCACCTGAAACATTCCACCTGTGAAACCCAGAAGGAGCAAAGAGGGATGTTGTAGGAAGCTTGTAAAGTAAATTAAAACATGAAATTAGCTTGCCTTTAAAAGGGTAGTTGGCCTTTAAATTAACGTTTAGTATGATGTAGACATCAATATTCTGAAATAATTTGCAATTAATCTTAATTTCTTTTATTTTTTGTGTTTTTTGTTCAGCAGCTCCCCAGCTTGGTATTTCAGCAGCCATTTGGTTACTAGGGTCTTATTTACCCCAGCAACCAGGCACAATATAAATAGGAGAGGCCCTAAATAGAAAAATGAGTAATGAAAATGAACAGTAACAGTGAAACTGCAACTTTGTTTTTTTTTTTGCTGCCATAGTCAGTACCAGAGTCAGTGATCCCCATTTGAAAGCTGGAAAAAGGCAAAAGAGGAAGGCAAATAAAACTACAACAAATTAATAATGAAGACCATTTCAAAAGTTGGTAGAAATAGGACATCCTGTAACATACTAAAAGTTAACGTAAAGGTGAACCACCCCTTTAATTTTATGTAGAGAAGTAACTTATATTAGGTATATACATACAAAATATTCTGTGCAAACACAATCACATTTATTTATATTACTGCAGCTTTTTATGAAATGATATGCCTAACATACTCCCATAACCAAGAGTAGAGTACAGTTCTAGTTCCCAGTACGATGTATTATGTAGGATAATGTACAACCTGCTTTAAATCATGAAGGGTATTAGGAGTAACCTCAGAGTTCCAAGATTGTGTGTGTCTTTACATGGTTACAAAGTGCTATGTGATTTATAATATCCTTATAAATTACTATTGAAGACTGCATTTTCTGCTGTTTAATACTGACATTTTAATGATATGTCTCTGCACTCCCACCAATATGAGTAAGGGGTATTATTAGCAATGACATACTTCACAAATGACAGCACTGATAGGACCCATGTATATGGAACCAGATAAGCAGGAACTGAAACTAGAGTCACGCTAATATCTATAGCACAGAGGTCATAACTAAGAAACTTCCCATTTCCTTGCTATTCTTTGCTGGAAAAAATGTACAGTGGTCAATTTTGTTAATTTATTATTGTGACTAAAGGGTCATTAGTCAAAGTAGAAAATTTTGCTCACCAAGGGTCCAGGTGGAGGACTCCTTTAAGGTGTTGTGAAAAGGGGATCATTTAGCAAAGGTTCTGTCACAAATGCTACAGCACAATAAACAGAGCCACTTAGTGTTGATTTACAGAACACTAGTAGCTGTAGATTTGAGAGCAGCCTAAGCTGAGGTACAAGGCTGAGCAATGTGGGAGCTACCTTGCACTTTACACTTACTATGCACCAATAGTCTGCACTTTCCACCCTGACCTTTAGTTATAAATGAAAAAAGGAGGGTGTGGGTGCACTCCTAAGGCTGCATTATAATATGTTTAAGTACAATGGAAGTGGGTTGTTGGTTTGGGCAGGTTCTCTCTTTAAAAGCCACAAAAGCAGGTGGTGGAGGAGGATCTAGCCCACAGGTTGAAACCAAGGTTCAGGAGACATTTACTCGAAGTAATGCTATTAAGCAGAAAGGTAAAAGACCTTTTATACTATGACCAGAAGTAAACAAGTGAGGGACCACCGTGTGGGGTTTACCTTGACGTGGTATGGTAAATTATCAATTTTATGATCATAACTTTGTAACAAACATAAACTGTTTTTTTTTAAATACATTTTATTGAATTACACATTAGACATTGGTCCAGAAACCGAGGTGGAGAGCTTAAAGCCTTGAACACATACCTTTGCGGTACCAGGTGCTATACTGAAGGACCACGCCTGTTTCAGGGTCAAGTAATCCAGTCAAAGCAGTTATCAGCAGCACACCGTAGATTTGAACAAACTTGAAATTTATTGTATCCAATAAATTTCACATTTGTTCAAATCTACGGTAGGCTGCTGATAACTGCTTTGATTAGACATTGGTCCAGGGAATGTGCATTGATTAATTAGACAGGTCAGTAGCACTTTCATTGTACTTAAACATATTATAATTAAGCCTTAGGAGTGTACCCACAACCCCCCTTTTTTGTATTTAGTTATAAATGAGCCCTACAGTATTTTAAAGGCAGGGCTTGTCAAGCATGAACTGCATTCAGTGGAGGTAGATAGAGGGAACTGTGATATATACAATATCTAAACAGTATTCTACTCTCTGACTGCATTGTAACCAACCCCTAATGCCCATGGGCATCCTTAAAAGTTCCTGTCCTGTAGATGGGTAGGTGTGGACCATGTGGTATGAGCAGAGCCGGACCAACCCAGCCAGGCGCCCTAGGCAACCTGGCCGGCCACTGGGTCGACTTAGTGTCTGCTCAATCGCGCATGCGCAAAAGTACTCGCCAGCACGCATGCGCGAAATGACGCGCATGCACGCAAGCACATTTAAATGCAAATTACCAGCAGCAGCCAGGGAGACATAGGAATGAACATGGGGTAGGCGAAAGAGCAGGTACGTGCCTGGCGCCCCCTCAGCTTTGCGCCCTAGGCACGTGCTTACTCTGCCTACCCCTAGTTCCGGCCCTGGATATGAGAAAACATCTATATCTAGAAGTTAAGATAGAGAACTTTCACTCTGTGATGCCTCATTTTCCCTCATACAGCCTTCAAGAAGAAGGCATTTAGCCGTGAAGTTGAAATGCAGACCACTCATACAGTACATGACAATAAAACAACTTATAGCTATACTGCTATACAGTGCTACGCAATATGTTGGCGCTATATAAATACATGTTAATAATAATAATAATGTGCTATCAATATCTGTACTTGGTTGCTCTCTGGCACTTGTTCTACATTTACAGTAGATGATACACACTTTTTAAAAAAATCAGTAACCATAGTTTGGTCAATTAAATGATTACTTATAGTCTGGTGTATGCAGTTCATTCCATACTCATTCATTCATCATGTTTTTTCAGAACTGTTGCTTGAGCTTCAAAAATGACTCACTCCTCCCATATAAATTGAATTGTTTAGCTTATGTGGAAGCCATTTCACTGCAGAGCAATTTTATTTAGATTCCTCAATATATTGGGAAGTTATAAATTATTATGTACTTTAAGAAGGCTTTTCCTTGCGCAAACGACTCAGCTTAGTGTTTGGTAATTTGGACATTACAATCACGGCTGGAGTCAATTAATGAATTAAAATGATTGTACTCATCCTACCTCTACAATCACCCCTTGGGTTTACACCATAGGTGAGTTTTTTTGTAATATATTTATATCAAAAAAGAAAATAACTTGGCTTCCAATGCTGGAGTCACCCAGAATAGGCATGTCACAATATGTGTATTGATACAACAATCTAATGGGCAGATTTATTAAGGGTCGAAGTAAAATCCTTCGAATTCAAATATCAAATTCGAAGGATTTAGCGCAAATACTTGGATCGAACGATCAAATAAAAATCGTTCGATCGATCGAAGGATTTTTATTCGATCAAAAGAAGCTTAGAAAAGTGCTGGGGAAGGTCCCCATAGGCTAACAAGCAGCTTGGTAGGTTTAAAGTGGCGAAGTATGAAGTCAAAGTATTTTTACATTTTTTTAAAAAAGATTTTTACGTTGAATCGTTCGAATCGATTGATTTTGACCAAAACGATGGTCGAAGTACCCAAAAAAAACTTCGAAATTCGATTTTGTTTTCATTCGAATTTTTCACCCGAGCTTAGTAAATCTGCCCCTAAGTGTGTAGTAACTGATAGTATTGATAGTAACTGATGTAATTTGTCATCTGTTGCTTCCCCTTCAATAAGTTCTGTCTGTGTTCAACAGTCCCCTATCCAAAAGGGGTGGGAGGGGGGGTCATATCGGTGTCCTCTCTCCCACACACCTTCTTTCCCCTAACTTGTGTGTCAATCAAATGCATGGTTGACAAAGAGTGGAGTGCCACTCGAAACGTTGTATGATGTTGCTGTCCAGATAAGAATAAAAACGGTTTTATTAAAAAGGGAGTGCTGTCTACTGGATGGAATTGAATAACACATACATTTGCATATGCTGATGACACTAATATGTGAAGGCTGCAAGACCTTTAAGATGGCCTTATGAGGCTAGGGACAGGTGCAGTAGAGAAAGGATTCAAGGTGAACTGTGATAAAGTCAAGTACAATGTATATATTATCTAGAAAAAGAATTGTAAAGGTGGAGCTATTCAGTTAAATTGTGCCAATTATAAAAATGCAGTGCGCCATATTGTTGCATAGTTGATGCACTTGATAGATTTCATGGTCGTGAACTTCATTAGTGCCAGAAAATGTTAATATAGATTATGCTAAATCTGTTCTGTCATGTGCTGTGTAAGAGGTTGTCTCTAAGAACTTCTGCAAAGTGTTATTAAAAAAGGAACAGGTCAGAAAGATTTTTCCACTTTGCAGGAGGCAATGAATATCTGCACACAGACAGAGGCATTAGTAATCTGACAATGATAAAGAACGCATGATGCATTCTACATGTATTAACCTGCAGTAATCCAAATATAAGGTAAGGGATATATTTATTATTCTTATGAAAATATAGATTTTAAACATAATAAGCGTAGATTTAAACTGCCTCCACATTTTCTTTTAACTTGAGTATAAACTTGGGTTCAATTGTGTTAATTCATGTTACAGTCTGTCCATTTCACTCTTCTTCTTTAAAACAGTGTTTTTCTATTTCCATTTTTCAAGTATTGACAATGCTTAATGTTTTTTTCTCCAAACATACAATTTTTCTCTTCTAAATAAACTATGAATCCATACAGAATGGTTTTTAAGGAGGTGCAAATAGGGGTGAGTGCAAAGAATCCTTGGGTTATCCAACCTGTCGTTTCCAGGTGTTGCTGAAATAAAACCCACAGAATTATCTGACAGCTGAAGCCTATTAATAAAATATAACTCACTCATAGGTGTTAGCATAGAAATTAAGGTATTTTTACCGAAAATTAAAATCACTTTTGTTTTTTTGATGCTGTGGTATAGTCTGTTAATTTGTCCCTAGTTTGTAACCAGTAATTTGCAATTAACCATAACGTGCTCTTTAAAAAAAAAAAAAAATATATATATATAAATATATGGGCTCTAAGCTCCGATTTATGGAAAGGCCGTCTCCCATAGATGAAATTTTAGCCAAATCAAGGTTTTTAAAAATTATTCCTTTGTATTTGATTCAAACTAAGATATAAATTAATCCTTATTGAAGGCAAAACCAGCCTATTGTGTTTATTTAATGTTTACATGATTTTCCAGTAGACGACTTAAGGTATGATGATCCAAATTATAGATCTGTTATCAGGTCCCAAGGAGCATTCTGGATAACAGGTCCCATACTCTATCTAATCTATCTATATATACACACAAAAAACAACAAATATGTCACACCACTAATTTGGTCTTCTAACTTGTTTCATTGTGTTACTGTTGTTTAGTGATATATTTTTGCCAAATCCTGTACAGCAATTTTGTTCATGTTCGCAAAGAAAAGGGAACATCAGTTCCTATTTAAGAAAGAGCAACAAAAGTTTAGCGAGCACATGATATTTGAGGAAGTAAAGATTTTATAGCAGGGACTCTTTGTTAAAGGCACGTATTGAGTAATTCAGGAGACTTGTTCTGCTTGTAATCACAGAATATTATATTCAATTTGCAATCTGGTCCATGGTTTTTTACCAAAAGAGGGAAAGTAGCTTATCCTATAATGCAGATCCCCACTTTTGTAGAACAGCTTACAAACCAGAGAAGCAGATGTGGCCACTAGGGGATTTACTGGACTATATCAATTGTTCTGCACTAGTTTCATGATTTAGATTTGACTTCAGTAGAAAGTAGGACTTTGTTAAAGGGACACAGTGGTGCATATTCAATATAACTAGCACCGCCTCCAAACCTATGTTTTTGTCTTTATGGCAGCACAGAGTGATTGTTGAAATTCTTCACACTGTATCTAAATCCTACATCTTTTTTCTTGGCAGAGAGCAAAATATTCTGCCATCAGAATGTTGGCTGAAGCTTTTATCAGTACAGTTATGTATCATGAAGAAATTTTGAAAAGAAACTTGCATAAAGAGTTTAAAGGACAGGAATATAATGGACCCCTGGCTGGTCGCTTTGAAAATTCATATGGGAGTCTATCAGAAAAAAAAACTCAGAAGAAGTTTAAGGCAAGTGGAGAGGCGATGGATTTTGTGCAAGATAATCACAATTTCAGGTCTGCTGAAAAGCTTTCCCCACAGTTATATGGTGATCCTACAAGTGATGCTTCACCAGCAATGAGTATTCCCGGGTCAGATGATAAAAATTCAAAGCAGCTGGACTTATATACATCATGGTCAAGCATGTATGGAAGCATTTATAAGAACTACCCTGATCTGCACATTAGAGGAGACCATTTCCTCAACAAAATGGATTCAGGTTGTATCTTGGACCTTGACACTGAATTTCCAGATGGCCCTGTTTTACTTTCTGAAGATATCAACTCTGGTTCTGCAAAATCCCTTGAGATTTTGAAGAAAAAATCTATAATAAGAACAGTGCACAATGAAGAAAATAAAGAAAAGAGCATCATTTTCCAGGGCGCACCATTTTCTAACTCGCTCCTCAATGGCTACATGGAGAGCAAGATACAGGAGCTCTACAAACAGTTTCTTGAAGAAAATACAATGACAGAGGGTCCTCTATATACTTTAATGTTTTCTGGATTTTTAATGAACAATGTCAATCAAATCAGTGAGCAGATTTCACGGGAACAAAAACTGGACCATACTATGGCAAGAGAAGCTCTGCTGCAGTGTTTGAGAAGTTCTTCTAGTAAGATCAGTTCAGAGTTTGCCACTCCTGTTCTACATATCTCTACTTTAGATGGAAAAAAGAACGCTGATACATTGTTGAAGACAAAGTCTAATTACTTTAAATTTCCATGAATACAATAACAGAATGAAAATAAAGCATATCCATAAGTTGGAAATTATATTTATTAAGCCACCCTGAAGCATTAATTCAAGATGACAAATGATTAATGTTACCTGCTAATCTGTTATAATTTAAGAAGGAGAGTTTAAATTTGAATGTATTTGCAGAATTACATAAAAATTGTACAATAAAAAGTTTATGTGTAATAAATACTCTATACATCATATACATTAAGTGCATTATAAATTCCTGTTTAAATATATAACATAATGCAGTCAATAGGTATATGGATGAAGGGCTATATTTCTGCCCTGTCTCATGACATTCATCCCATTACATAGTTTGATTAAAAATAAGGCTATCTAAAAGTACAACTGATCTCATCTTCTAACTTCCCTTACCCAAAGCCACTTACTTGTTTCTATATACTTTACTTGTTTTGTGCCTTATATTTGTTGCAAATAAATAAAGGTATAGGACCTGTTATCCAGAATGCCCGGGTTTTCCAGATAAGGGTTTTTTCCCCGTAATTTGAATCTCCATACTTTATTAATACAAAAAAAATGTAAACACAAATTAATTAATTAATTAAACCCAATATGATTGTTTGCCTTCACAAAGGATCAATTATATCTTAGTGAGTAGTATATTAGTATATCTTAGTGAGGCTAAAGTACAAGGTACTGTTTTATTATTACCCATATATACTCGAGTATAAGTCGAGTTTTTCAGCAACCAAAATGTGCTGAAAAAAGTCTACCTCGGCTTATACTCAAGTCAGCGGGCAGTAGCTGAGATTGCAGTCACTTTTAATCATTCTTATACCAACAGTTGGCTTGGGGAAAGACTGGAATATCACACAGCGCCCTCTGTTGGTTATATGAAAGAATAACAGTGCGCCCTCTGTTGGCTATATGAAAGAATAACAGGGACTGCAATATCACACAGCGCCATCTGTTGGTTATATGAAAGAATGACAGTGACTGCAATATCACACAGCACCCTCTGTTGGTTATATGAATGAATAACAGTGCGCCCTCTGTTGATTATATGAAAGAATAACAGTGACTGCAATATTACACAGCGCCATCTGTTGGTTATATGAAAGAATAACAGTGACTGCAATATCACACAGCACCCTCTGTTGGTTATATGAAAGAATAACAGTGCGCCCTCTGTTGGTTATATGAAAGAATAACAGTGACTGCAATATCACACAGTGCCATCTGTTGGTTATATGAAAGAATAACAGTGACTGCAATATCACACAGCGCCATCTGTTGGTTACATGAAAGAATAACAGTGCGCCCTCTGTTGGTTATATGAAAGAATAACAGTGACTGCAATATCACACAGCACCCTCTGTTGGTTATATGAAAGAATAACAGTGACTGCAATATCACACAGCGCCCTCTGTTGGTTATATGAAAGAATAACAGTGACTGCAATATCACATAGCGCCCTCTGTTGGTTATATAAAGGATTAACAGTGATGGCAATATCACACAGCACCCTCTGCACATGGTAGTGAGACAGTGGGACAATGCACACAGTAATCCGTTTGGCAATTCTCTGTCACCATCAACTTTGCAAAGAAGTCCGGTTGATCGCTGGTGGGGTCGCTTTGGCGGAATGTGCGCTGCTGGGAGACAGGGCTGTAGTTGTGTCTAGGCTTATACACGAGTCAATACGTTTTCCCAGTTTTCGTAGGCAAAATTAGGTACCTCGGCTTCTACTCGGGTCAGCTTATACTCAAGTATATATGGTACATTGAAAAGGAAAATAACAGGAAACATATAAATTATTTGATTAGAATGGAGTCTATGGGGCAAATTCACTAACCTGCGGAGTTGTGCTAGCGCAGGCTTCGCCACACTTCGCTGTACTTCGCCAGAAATTCACTAAATTCACTAATATCCGAAGTTGCGCTCAGGGAGGTGAAAGGTAGCGAAGTTGCGCTAGCGTTAATTCATCAAGAAAAGTGCAGTTACGCTAGCGATGCCTAATTTGCATATGGCACCAAGTTAAAGTACAATGGACGTATATGTACTTCGCCTGGTCTGAGGTGGCAAAGGCAAGTCTGGCGCACAAGGTAACGTTCAGTAAAATGTGCAAGTTAGTGAATTAACGTAGTTACGTCCCTTCGTCATAGTGCAACTTCGCCTGGCGTAAGGGTGCGAAGTAGCGCTAGAGTAGGTCCACTATGCTAGCGAATTTACGCCAGCACCCGTTAGTAAATCGGCAAAGTAACAAAATGACGCCACGCTCGCGAATTTGCGCCTACGTTAAGCGCTTCACACTTTAGTGAATTTGCCCCAATGAGGTATAGTTTTCCCATAAATAGGACCTTTCTTGATAACGGGTTTCCGGATAATGGATCCCATACCTGTATAATGCTTTTTTACCAAAATTAAAATAGCCATACATTAGTCTAAAGCCTAATTTTGAAAACGTAACATTATCTCTTATAATATGTAATATGTTTTTCAGCACATCTGCTACTTTATCTGAGCAAAGTGTGCAAGTGACAGCCAACAGCTGCCCAAGGATCAAATTTTAATTCAAAACAGCAAAGACTATTTAATAAGTTTATATAGGAAAACAGTTCCTTTGACAATTAGGATCTAATGTAGAATTTTTTATAATTAGACTTTGGGTCCCCATGAGGAGATGTGTGACAATAAGCAAACACCAGGATGGGATTCTACCAAAGATGGTCTGCTTCTTTATGAAAAGCATATTGTATTAATATAAATCTCCATGAAATATGAACAAAGGCATGTTCCACTTACACTAGCAAACTGGACAGCAGTTTGAATGACAGAATAATAGAATATGTCTCTGTTGTGTTCACTAGACATCACTAGCTCCTGCAACTAGACATTTTATATTTTACTTTAGAGAGATGTAGAATAAAAAGGCAAAACTTTCAAAGAACAGAAAAGTCAGAAAACAGAAGAATTTCAAATGTCAGAATATTATTTATTATGGATACATCATAAAAAATGGATTTGAAACGCAAGTTTTCATATAGTGTATGTATATATATATATATATATATTTATATTTACAGATCCTAATGTAGGCAGCTCTGTACAGCAGAAAAATAATTAAATGGAACACATAAAGGTCAGTTTCAGCTGTTAATTTGCATACAAATGATATTTAAAGATCACCCAAAGGCTGAGTGTATAGAGATAATAAAAACAGATCGGTTATAGAACTTTGTGGCACCCCTAAATTAAGGAATGATTAGGTTTTGTTAACAGTGAAAGAACAGTTACAAAGGTAGGAATAGAACCAGGATGCAGCCTGGGTAGAGATAGCAAGAGAATGTAGAATTTGAATAAGGAGGAAGTGGTCACCTGTGTCATTGCAGATGATGGTTTAGTGAAGATTAGAATAGAGACGTGACCTTTAGCTTTGGCAAATTAAAGATCATTTTTTAACTTGGTGCAAGGCAGAGGTTTATTGAGATCCTACGCTACACATTTTATCATTTTACAATTTAATACAAGTATTTACAGAATCCTTCATGGAATAATTAAGTGAACATTTCTGTTACTGAATTCTTCACAATTCTGAAAACATAAACACAAAACTTTCATGCCATCACAACTTATTATTATTTTATATAACTTGAGGGCTTCAGGGTTGCTCATGACCTCCATGCCATTTCTGACACCAACATTTTCTGATTTTATTCTTACTTTGCTGCTTACATGTTTATGAGGATTGTGTGCAGAAGAGAAGGTGACACTTCTGCACACAATCCTCATAAACATGTAAACAGCATGTAAATAAAAATGATACCATATCTATTTTGCCCATTGTTGCTTCATTTTCCTCAAAGCCAGTCATTTAGCATAAACTGAACTGATCATTTCTTAGTTTCTTTCAGCTCACTATTTTCTTATATGTTTCTAATTCTTTTGCATTTCCAAATGGAAAATTGTATATCTTAATCAGACATCTGCATCTTTATGCAATAAGAATAAGTGCCACTTAATCATGCTCATAACTAAGAGACTTTTGGGGGCAAATTTACTTATGGTCGAATACCGAGGGCTAATTAACCCTTGATATTCGACTGCTGAATTGAAATCCTTTGACTTCGAATATTGAAGTCGAAGGATTTACCGCAAATCGTTCGATCGAACGATTAAATCCTTCGAATCGTTCGATTCGAAGGATTTTAATCCATCGATCAAACAATTTTTCTGCGGCCTAAAAAAGATAGCAAAGCCTATGGGGACCTTCCCCATAGGCTAACATTGACTTCGGTAGGTTTTAGGTGGCGAACTAGGGGGTCAAATTTTTTTTTAAAGAGACAGTACTTCGAATGTTCGAACGATTTTTAGTTTGAATCGTTAGATTCAAAGTCGTAGTCGAAGGTCGAAGTAGCCCATTCTATGGTCAAAGTAGCCAAAAAAACATTCTAAATTCAAAGTATTTTTTATTCTATCCCTTCACTCAAACTAAGTAAATGGGCCCCTAGAAGTGTTAAGTCTCCATATATTACTAACAGAGGATAGTCTGATAATGGTATAAAGACCAGGATAGGACACACTTTGCAAACTTTGTTCCAAATCCAGTCTCACATTATACTCACAAAATAGTTGTAGTTAAATAGCTCATCAAATACTCTCTATTGATTCGGTATTATCACACTTCAACTTTTCCTTACAGACAATAACACATACTGTAGCATGCACAAGTAGCGTCAGTTAAAAACCATTTTAATGAAAAATCATTGCACTTACTAAATCTTCT
Source organism: Xenopus petersii (assembly GCA_038501925.1). NCBI lineage: Eukaryota > Metazoa > Chordata > Amphibia > Anura > Pipidae > Xenopus > Xenopus petersii. The sequence goes on from CM076686.1 coordinate 83,427,408, forward strand.
TGATATTACCACAGTCCTGAACAACGTCTGTTTCAGAATTCTCTAGTGTCTATTGCACATGTTCCTGGTGTGCAAGTTCTCTGTATGGATGCATCCTGACATACTTGCTTCACAATTACTGCGTCCTGACTTCTTCGTGTTTCTCCTACCTGTTTCTTCCATCACTTTAAAAAGCCAGACTGGCAAAACGCATCAGCGGGGATTAATTGGCACTTATTCTACATTTGTTTGAAAACATTTGGGTGAAATTGAGCCAAGGAAGCTACATATATTTTTATCTAGTTTCTCAAATGGTTTGTTGCTTGGAACCAGCCAAGAGCACACTATTTTGGAATAGGAGTTAATTTGATGGGTGAGGAGAGCTGGAGGTGCAGATTGGAGTGGGGCATGAATTTGGGACTCAAAATTATACAGATTTATATGGCTATATTAAAACTAATAGCAAACAGAGATGTGTAGTATTTTGCAATATATATTTACAAAACGGTCCCTAAGGCACCCAGCCCAGTGATAATTACATCTCTTAACACTCTGGCTAAGTTAACTGAGCACAGAGATCTGGTTCTGTCACTGGGTTGGTGGTAAAGGGATTCCTTGATAGGCTAGTGAACTGTACTTTCACTCCAGCCTTTACAAGTATTGCAAATTCCCAGTCAATTGTGATTGATGAAAGTGACAGGCAGAAATGTTAGCACTTCAAGTCCATTGTGACTAACTCACCTGGTCCAGCAGTATGCTTTGGAAAGGATGGGGGGGGTGATTGTCTTTGTTTAATGGATCAGACACAGTGCCGGGCCAGGTCTGTCAGTTGCCCCAGGCAATCCAGCTGGCCTTTGGCAACTTCGGACCCCGCTGCAGCTGTGCCCAAGGGCGCACAACCGTTGACGCGCGTGCTTAATCGAGGACGCTCGTGCGCAATCGCGCGTAACCGAGGACGCGCTTGCGTAATTGTGCGCAACCGAGGGCGCGTGCGCAACACACTTTGGAGAGGTGTGCTTGCACTCTAAGGGAGACATTTAAGCTGCTGTCCTTTTCTGAGCCAGTTAATGAACTGCCGGGCTGTGGGGTCCCTTTGCTGCAAAGGCTTCCAAGGCATACATTCAGAAATTGGTTCATTAACATAGTTATAGCCAGGAAATCTACTCATGCTATCAGACAGCGGGAGTCCCCTTGAGCTTCTGGAAGAGCACATACACATTATGGTGAGATTAAGATTTAGATTATAAATGTATGGTGTAGTCAAATAAATACCCACTTTGTTCTAAATCCCTGGTTTGGTTTGGATTAGGTAGTTCTCAGAGTTCTGTTTCTTAGGGCACAGTCTTATAGAATATGCCACCACTTGCTCCCAGCACTCCTGCATTTTTGCAGAATTGGAGTAACTACAGAGGTAGCAGACCCTGCAGCTGCAGGGGGGCCCATGAGGCCCCATTTCATTTACAATTTCAATACAAATTTTAGTAAAACACTTCAATCTTTAGACATTTTGGGGGCCTGAAAAACAATTTGCGGTTTTGCCCAGTAATATCTAGCCACTGCAAAGCAGCAAGGTTGTGTATACCACGCAGATCTAAAAGTACCACCTATAATTATGATGCAGTCTTGGAATTACTTCCATCCAATAGCTGACATTCAAGCAACATTTTTGCACACTATTGCTACTGACAAACACCAAAGTAAGTATATGTGGCAGAAGTCATCTTTGCAAGCAATATTTGTGGGGCACTGTGGTGTGGGCCCTTTAACAGAGGTTGCTGAAGCTTGCTTGGCAATGAAAAAGGTAGCTTTATTTCTTTAAAGCAGAAGGAAAAGTATTACACAGCTCAATTTTAGCATGACATCAGAACAGCAGAGCAGTTTCTATAGGTCTTTCCTTGAAGAGAGCCAACATCAGACAGAGAGTCTTGCTGACTGGGAGTGGCCTTTTATACCCAAGGCTCCCAGAATGCTTTGTGGTTCTGTGAAATCATACATCTCACAATAAACAAAATGTTAAATTTTAACAATAGTTGCAATTTCCACATATACATTTACATATTAGCCTTCATAGATTACAACATAAAAAAGGTAAAAAGAAACTTACATTTAAACAAAGTTTGAATTCCAAGCTGTGAAATGTCTGTGCAAAGCTGACAACAATCAGGCTACACCCATGTGTTTCCAAACCCTGTGCAGACTGATCAACTTGGGAAACTCAGGTAAGTATTTTAAACTTTAAATGTTAAAGTTTGAACTCATATATAAAGGGTATATTTTAGTGGCAAGTTGCTTTTCTAAGAGGAAAAACTAATGTTTAAATGTTCTAACTTTATAGAGCTGCAAACAGACTGCTTTCACATGGCTTTTAACCCTGTTGTTGCCATGTTGAACACAGGAGAAAAAATATGTTTCAAGGCTGAGAATGGTGTAGGACAGACACAAGAAGTAATGAAAGACAGATTAAGAAAGAGAGTTTGCACTGGCCAGCAGAGGTAGAAAAGACAGAGAAGAAAGAAAGTAAGAAAGTACTGTCCTCCACATATATCTCAACAACAAAAAAAAAAGAAAAAATTATCCACCACATCATCAACATATGCTGCTGAGTATTCACTATGACCCTCTAAGACAGGGGTCAGCAACCTTTACTATCAAAAGAGCCATTTTGTCCCCTCTTCCACTAAAGAAAAATAGTCTAGAGCCGCAAAACATAAAACAGATTTTTAAAAGTTTTAACCTTTTTTCAATTTTTAACTGTTACAACAACAGAATACAACAAACAGAAGTGCAGTGTGTATGTGTAGGCCTACTTTGAAATAAATTAAACACTAAATAGCCCTATTAAATGCTAGTGTTCTCATCTGTTTAATGTAAATTCTGTTTCTGAAGTTCAATGCTGATCTTCCTTCTCTTGTCTTGAGTTTGTGACCGTGGTAAGGACCATGATGAATCATCTTTCTGCGGCTCGGTCTTGCCTGTCACTCCTGGGATGTCTATACAGCCCTCGCACCTGGTGGCGGCTTCCTGAGTGTGCGACTGCAGTTAGCTAACCGTTAGCTTACCCCGGTCACACAATCAAGCAGCCGCCAGCAGGTGCGAGGGCTGTATAGCCGACCTGAGCCGCAGCAAGTAGGATGAAGAGCCGCATGAGGCTCCGGAGCCTCAGGTTGCCTACCCCTGCTCTAAGAGATAATTCATGAGGCGCTGAAAAGTTGCTGGGGCTCCATGTAGGCCAAATGGCATAGTTACAAAATGGAAAAGACCTTTCCTGGTACTGAAAGCAGTCTTTTCCCTGGATTCATAGTCCAGAGGTATTTGCCAATACCCTTTTGTCAGATCTAGGGTGGATATATATTTGGCCCCACCTAACTGATCAATTAAGTCATCAATTCTGGGTAGTGGAAATGAGTCAAACTTACTTACTTACACTGTTTAGCTTACGAAAATCAATACAGAATCTTATTTCACCATTCTTTTTTGGTACCAAGACAATAGGTGAGCACCATTCACTTTTTGAGGGTTCTATAACTCCAAGTTGCAACATTTTTTTAACTTCTTGGTCTACCACTGACATATTTCTCAGGCATTCTGTATTGTCTCTGCCGAATGGGCTTGGCGTCATCAGTGTAAATAGTATGTTCAATTAAATAAGTACGTCCATGGGTTTTTACTAGTGTATCTCTATGTTTATTTAATAAAATTAAAAGATCATAATGCATTTTATCATCAAGGGGACAATATCAATATCCCTTAAAGGTTCACATGAGGAAGATTGTAATATATTGTGCTGTCACTTTAAGCTAGGAACAGCAGCTGGTCACATGTTCTGTTCTTCCTGTTCCTGTGCTAAGAGTGTTGGAAAGACTAAGCCACCATTTTACAATGTGCTGTTATATGTTGCTGTGTTAACTCTTAGTAAAAGTTATTCTCTACAAGATCAGTTCCTATGTGTGCCTGTGCTATGGTTCACTGTCTTACCCACATGCTTTAGTGTTCCTGCAAAGCCAGTGTAAGGTGCCTGAATAGAGTTAATAAGGTACAAGACATGGTGTCAGAAGTTGGAGTGCAACCAGAAATCTGCAAACAAATATTCACAGAACTGTGAGTAGTTAAAGAAGAATATACTGTCCACTAAAGGGGACATTCATACAGATAGAAGATTGTGTGCCTACCTAAAAATGGAGCAGTTTAAACCTCCAAATCCTTTAATATTTTCTGGCAACCTCAGTGAAAACTGGAGGAGGTGGGAACAGATATTACAGCTGTATCTGACTGCAACTGGTGCTTCCAAATATCCAGAGGCACAGAAAATAGCCATTCTGTTACACACAATAGGGGAAGAAGGCTTGGAGCTCTATAATACTATGAATGTGGTATATGAGACTCCTGAAACACCCACTATGAATGAGCTGCTGGCACATTTCAGAAAGCACTGCAATCCTAGAAAAAACAGTGTGTTTGAGAGATATCAATTCTGGACACACCCCATGCCAGATACTGGGGGTATAGACAAGTTTCTGACAGAGCTGAAACTGAAAGCAAAAGATTGTGAATTTAAAGACACAGAAGATCTCATGCTCAGAGATAAAATTGTGTTCAGCATTACCAATCCTGCACTGAAAGAGAAACTGTTAGCTGATTCTGATTTAACATTAGAGAAAGCAGTTAAAGACATGCATATGCAAGGTTGGCCACTGCGAAAGAAACAAGTGCCATCTATCTTACAACAATATTGGCCAATTCATCATACATTTTCAATAGTTGATGATCTTCTTTTGTCTGGTGATAGAGTTGTGATACCAAAAGGCTCTCAGGCAGAAATGCTAAAACGACTTCATAGTGCACACCAAGGCATACAACGCTCCAAAGCTAGAGCTAGAATGATCATGTGTTGGCCCGGTATGTCCAAAGACATTGAACAGATGGTGGAAAACTGCGCAGTCTGTCAAGAAAATAGACCATCCAACCACAAAGAGACTCTATTATCACATGATATACCAGAACTTCCATGGCTAAAACTTGCAACTGACATTTTTGACTTTAGAGGTCATGCATTTTTGTTGATTGTGGACTATTTTTCCAAATATCCAGAAATCTTAAAACTTCCGGATAAAACGTCACACTCCGTCATTGCAAAACTGAAATCTGTGTTTGCCAGACATGGCATCCCAAGGGAGATGGTTTCAGACAACATGCCTTTCTCTAGTAGAGAGATACATAATTTTGCATCCCAGTGGGGAATTCAACTTACTCACTCTAGTCCTGGATATCCTCAGTCTAATGGTCAAGCTGAGAGGATGATACAAACTGTGAAGTTGCTTTTCAGGAAATCGTTCAGCACTGGAGCTGACCCACATTTAGCACTTCTACATTTAAGGAATACTCCTATCTCAGGTACCAATGTCACACCTGCTCAACTACTAATGGGAAGAGTGTTGAGAAGTACTTTACCTGAAACAACTGAACTCCTCAAACCAAAAGTCCATGAGAAAGCTCACAAAATGTTATTGAAGCTACAAAAATCTCAAAGACAATATTACAACCACAATGCTAAAGATTTACCAATCTTTCGGAGGGGAGAGAGAGTGAGGATGCAGACTTCCCAAGGATGGAAACCGGCAGTCATAGTGGAACCAACAGCGGAACCAAGATCATATACGGTAATGACTCCAGGTGGAACTCAATTCCGCAGAAACAGACGTCATTTGAGACGTGACACTACTATTACACCAGCTGAAGATGAGGTGCATCTACCGGCAGATATAAACAATACATCTGTTGTAAATCCACTGGAATCTCCAATAGCACCAACTGTGAATGATGACTCTACAGTTAATGAGCCAATCCCAGCAGGTCACCAGCCAACTGGAGAACAAAGAAGAACTCGCTTTGGAAGGACTGTAATGAAGCCTGCTAAGTTACAAGACTATGTTCTGAGTTAGAGATCCCCAGCAAAGTCTTTTACAATAATCATTTTATAATAAAGATATAGATTGTGCTCAGGGGAGACTTTGTTAAAAAGGGGGGATGTAATATATTGTGCTGTCACTTTAAGCTAGGAACAGCAGCTGGTCACATGTTCTGTTCTTCCTGTTCCTGTGCTAAGAGTGTTGGAAAGACTAAGCCACCATTTTACAATGTGCTGTTATATGTTGCTGTGTTAACTCTTAGTAAAAGTTATTCTCTACAAGATCAGTTCCTGTGTGTGCCTGTGCTCTGGTTCACTGTCTTACCCACATGCTTCAGTGTTCCTGCAAAGCCAGTGTAAGGTGCCTGAATAGAGTTAATAAGGTACAAGACAAAGATAACCTTTGATACGCTTGCTCTGCCATATCAGGAGCACATTCCTTTAATACCACCATTGATGCTTTCTCATCCCTCTCTTTCCATTTTCTCAGCAAGTTAACATGGTAAATTGTTTTCTTACGTTTACCTGGCATTTTAATCTCATAATCAACAGGGCCTACTTTGCGGGTGATTAGAAAAGGACCCTGCCACTTTGCTAGTAGCTTGTTCTCCTTATTTGGCAACAGTAATAAGACCTTCTCACCTGACTGAAATGTGCGGTATCTTGACTTATGGTCATACCAATTTTTTTGTTTATTTTGGGCTTCTTTTAGATTCTCCTGAGCTATTTCACATATTTTGGATAATTTTTCTCGCATGTTAATAATGTGAGTTACCAAGTTTTGAGGCTCTGCAGTATCCTCAACCCAGTTTTCTTTTATCACATCAAGAATTCCCCTGGGTTGTCTCCCATAAAGCATTTCAAAAGGAGAAAATCCAGTGGACATTTGTGGAACCTCCCTATAGGCAAACATTAAGTATGGAAGCCATTTGTCCCAATGTTTTGGGTCCTCCTCAACAAACTTCTGAAGCATGCGCTTCAGTGTCTGATTCATTCGTTCGACAAGCCATCCGTTTGAGGATGATATGGACTTGTACGAACGGTTTTTACCCCTAGCAGGTTATATAATTCTTTTAAGAATGCAGAGGTAAAATTAGTACCTTGATCAGTTAATACAACTTTAGGAATTCCTACTCTGCTAAAGATTTTTACAACTTCTTCTGCAACTCTCTTTGCAGTAATGTTGCTAAGAGGAATTGCTTCTGGATATCTTGTACAATAGTCACATACAACCAAAATATACTTATTCCCCTTACTACTTCTCTCTAAAGGACCCATTATGTCCATAGCCACCTTTTCAAAAGCATTATCAACCAAAGGAATAGGTATCAGCGGAGCTTTGTCTTTTTGCCTTAATGGTGCTGTCATTTGACAAGTGGAACAGGTATCACAAAATGAGGCTACATCTTTATGCACACCAGGCCAGAAAAATCTGTACAGAATTTGTTTGAGAGTCGTCTCTACCCAAGTGACCTGCCATAGGAATTTCATGAGCCAGTCTAAGGATTTCTCTGCAATATTTTACTGGTATCATTAACTGCTCAACTTTGTAGCCAAGTTTGGGGTGTTGACACACTCTCATCAGAATTCTGTTTTTCAGTACATACATTGGTATATTTGCACATTCTTTGTCATTTCCAACCATTTTTACAGTATTCTTTAAGAGTTTCATCTTTATATTGCTCATCTGCAATATCAGCATCCCAATTAATATGAGGTGACATTTTCACAAGGTGTTCAGGTCTCCCTTTTTTTTAAGCTTTCTTCTTTCTTTTTTAGACTTACGGGGTTTCCCTTCACCTTGGAAAATGTCACCTTCAAATGGAAAAATCTCATGCAAAAGCTTGTTTTCATCTTTTGCCTCTTTTGCTTGAGATCGTGTGGTCACAGCTATAACAGGCGTAGAAGCTTCACTCAATATTTGAAAAAACCCTGGAAAGTCTCTACCCAAAATCATAGAGTAGGGCAAATTATCAATTACTACAACAGTAATGATCTTTAACTCATGTCCAAGATCAACAGTCACTTGAGTTGTTAAATAAGACTTTGTATCACCATGGACACATTTGATAAAAGTCTTGCCCTTTCTGGGTAAATGCCTCAAGACATTTTTTCTCAGTAAGGTCTGTGGGCTTCCAGTGTCAATCAGGGCCTCAACTGGTTTTCCATTAACTTTAACCATTTTCAAGAGCCCTTTCCCACCCACTACTGATACTGGACTTGGGTTTTTAGCTTTTTTACAGAAGCGAGCAATATGCCCCTTTTCCCAACATTTAAAACAGACCTGCGGAGCAGTAAGAGCTTTTGCTCCTGCATCACTACTATGTGGAGGGGTAGTCACATGGGGTAATCTTACCACAGGCTGCTGAACAGTTCTCTTCCTAGCCTGGAAATAATCCTCAGCCAGGGCTACTGCCTTGGATCCTGAGTCTGGACGATGCTCTTAGATCCAGATGCGCACACCATCTGGCAGGATGTTAAGGAATTGTTCTAAGACGATCACATCCAGGATCTCCTCCTTACTTTTTCCTGTTGGTTTGATCCACCTCAAGAGCAGCTCTTCCAGTTGGGCATAGGCTTCATTAGGTCCATCTGCATTCCGGTAACGGTATTCTCTGAATCGCCTTCTAAATGTCTCACAGTTGATGTCATACCTTCGAAGTATGGCCTCTTTTACAGCATCAAAGTTTGCAGCATTTGCTAGGCTCAGTGAGCTGTAAGCCTTTTGTGCTTTCCCAGTCAGATTTGGAGCAAGACGTATTACCCATTGCTCTGGTGGCCATTGACTGGCTTTAGCCACACGCTCAAACATGGTGAAATATGCCTCAATATCATCATCTGCAGTAAGCTTGGGAATTTTGAGACCCTTCACCACTAGCTCTTCTGTAGGCTCGGCTTGGGACTTGCTCATTATCTTTAGAATTTCTGTGATTTGCTGGGCATGCTGTTTCTGGAACATAGTTATCTCAGCCTGGTGCCTTCTCAAGTGCTCCTCCCACCTTCTCTCTTGCTCAGCTCTGAGATGTCTCTCTTCAGCAAAGCGTTGCTGTTCCTCCTTTTTGTGTTTCTCCTCAGCTTCCCTTCTTTTGGACTCTGCGTCTAGCTGCTGCAAGACCATCCATTTTAGAAGGCTAGCGATATCCTCTGGAGGTTGAGTAGGCCAAGTCTCAGTCTGTGGGTGGATAGTTGGAGTGACTTTAGGCTTTACATCTGGGAATAAAGGTTGTGCATAACCTGTTGCAGATGTTTCTTCCATCAGTGGAACAGGTTCAGATGATGCAATTGCAACCTCTTCCTGACGATCAATCTCAGAAGTCATAGCTCTTTTCTTTGAAAGTCCTCTTTATTTCTAGCTGTTCTTGCCTTCGAATAGCTATACTGCCAGGCGATTGTACTCCGGTTATTTTCTTTGCACCAGCTTTAGGAGCACGCCTTCTCAACATACTTCAGCATTAATCTCTGTTCATGCTTAGTTTCAGCAATGAAATGGCATCCCACTTCTGACACCAAGTGTGGTGTGGGCCCTTTAACAGAGGTTGCTGAAGCTTGCTTGGCAATGAAAAAGGTAGCTTTATTTCTTTAAAGCAGAAGAAAAAGTATAACACAGCTCAATTTCAGCATGGCATCAGAACAGCAGCGCAGTTTCTCTAGGTCTTTCCTTGAAGAGAGCCAACATCAGACAAAGAGAGTCTTGCTGACTGGGAGTGGCCTTTTATACCCAAGACTCCCAGAATGCTTTGTGGTTCTGTGACATCATACATCTCACATTAAACAAAATGTTACATTTTAATAATAATTGCAATTTCCACATATACATTTATATATTAGCCTTCATAGATTACAACATAAAAAAGGCAAGAAGAAACTCACATTTAAACAAAGTTTGAATTCCAAGCTGTGAAATGTCTGTGCACAGCTGACAACAATCAGGCTACACCCATGTGTTTCCAAACCCTGTGCAGACTGATCAACTTGGGAAACGCAGGTAAGTATTTTAAACTTTAAATGTTAAAGTTTGAACTCATATATAAATTTCTTTTCTAAGAGGAAAAACTAATGTTTAAATGTTCTAACTTTATAGAGCTGCAAACAGACTGCTTTCACATGGCTTTTAACCCTGTTGTTGCCATGTTGAACACAGGAGAAAAAATATGTTTCAAGGCTGAGAATGGTGTAGGACAGACACAAGAAGTAATGAAAGACAGATTAAGAAAGAGAGTTTGCGCTGGCCAGCAGAGGTAGAAAAGACAGAGAAGAAAGAAAGTAAGAAAGTACTGTCCTCCACACATATCTCAACAACAAAAAAAAAAAGAAAAAATTATTTAAGTGACATAACTCTGTCACAGGCACATGGACCAGTGTCAATGTATCTGCTTGCCAAAGCTGGAAACTGCTTGCCAAAGCTGGCAACTTTGATGCAGGTATGATGTGAAATGGATAATGGTATGATTCTGGGTAGAAGCAAAATAAAGACAAAAGAGAAGCAAAATAAAGACAAAAGAGATCCTCTAATGCCCTAGACTTGAGCCCACCCTAAAACAAATGTGGCATGCCCCTCAAATGGTAAAAAAAAGCTATTATACAAATTTTTAATAGTTACAACTTTTAAAGACAATCCTGCCTTTTTAAAATTTGTATGACTTTTTGGCATACAGGATATGATGTCACTGACTGATTAAGGAGGATGTAGCCTCATCTTATCAGTTCCAGGTCTAAGCTGGCAAAGGAAACTCTGGCGAAAGTGGTAACTTTCTGTAAAATTCACACTAGTGAATTTGCAGAGTAACGATCGTCGCCTGAGCAAAAATTCCCCTGCCAATAGGGCGCAAAACTGCCCTAGCAAAGTTCTCTTTCGCTAGTAAATTGTCCTCTACGCCTGTTATTGCTGATGTCCCTGCGGATGGGATTTCTGGCAAATTTTCTTGTTTTTTTTTGGGCAATTCATTTCACAGTAGTAAGATTTACCTATAAAAGAAGATTTGTAGTTGTAGTATCTTCCTTATGCTTCTCATTTAATGATGATGGATTCTGGGCTGGCTGCTGTAATGCAATGAAAGTAACTCTTACATTTTTCACATAAAGGATAACTAATCCTTTATAATTATAGTTGGAATACAATTCCTTAAAAGAAATACCATTGGGAAAAAAAGGATACAATTTATTTATCACTGACTGAGATGCTAAAGGACTTTGGCTTAGCTGATTCAGTTGCATATCATATATTGCATATCAAATATACATTGATATCTATTTATAGTAAAAAAAAGTCTAATACTTCTACGCTCAGCATTATTTGGTCCTTTCAGGAAGCTGAACATTGAAGCTGCTATAGTAAACTAGAGTGACAGCTGATTTACAAAGCACTAGATCATTTAAAAGCAATATGAAATATTTTGGTTCCCCCCCACATAATATAGCTTATATAGCTTACCTGTTTTATATTGCTACATTACAAAACATATAATTACTACTGCCTGGCATCAGATTGAGCATTTTGAAGCATCTGGCTATTGTATGTCTAAATATGTAGACACTTTATCAGAGAAACATGTATAGCAGCCTCAGTCTGTTTTTGTGCAGACACAATAAAGCTGTCAAGCGCTGAATGGCGTTGGATAGATGGATAAAAATCGAAATGAATAGATAAATAGATTTGCTTATAGTGAACTTAATATAGTTTTTGTGCAGTATCTTTATTTAAAGGGTGTGATGAAGATATACAGGGGTCACATCACAAGCTTTGTTAGTATATTTATATATTTGCAGTTGTACAGTGCTTCTTTATGCAAACAGTCAGCGCCACCTACTGGCACCATCAGTAATATGAATATCCAAAATTATACGTTCAATAAGTTAAATGCTGAATAGGAAATCATATTTTAATTATCAGGATAATGATTTATATTATCGTTACCACCAACATCATCTTTAAGCTGACACAGGACCCAATTAAATGAAACATGACTGCTAAATGAGACATAAAATAATCTGAAATAGATTATGTTATTATATTTAATGTTTAGTGTGTGTGTAATTGACCTTAAGAGTGTTCTACATTCTTAATGAGCCTATAATGGATGTTTGCTGAATTGCTAAGTAGGTTTCTTGACCATGCTACATTGCATTAGCCTTGATTCTTCAACTTAACACTTCCTTCATATTTTAACTCCCAGTAGTTATCACAGTGGAAATAACTGAGCTTCTCTGTCTCTTCATTACAGAAAGCTTTATATCTCAGCATTGGCCAGACCTCACCCTAACGCAGCAGCAACACCATGGATATGGTACCATACCTGATTGTGACGATTTACTTTTTGCAACTAGAATACATTGTTGCATCTGTTGTCACAGGAAACCAGAAACAAGTTTCACTTCATGAAAACATCAGTATTTTAAACCCGAATGACTTGGACCTGGTCTCTGGAGACTTCTGGAGTTCAGCACGAACGCAATGTATCGTCTAGGCTGAAAATATCTCTATGGGTTATTATCATGTCAGAATTCCATTTGAAATAACTTTGTGCATAATTCTGGCATCATTAGCTAAAATAGGTAAGCTGCTGTAATAAAATATTTATTTATTGAATTCTATAAAAGGTCTGTGGGTTAAAATCAGTTAAAGAAGGGCATTTAGTAAAATGAATTGCAATAAATCGTTGTAGCCATTTCAAATTCACTTTTTCTAGTACAATTGTTATAATATTTTAAAGGGATACTGTCATGGGAAAATTTTTTTTTCAAAATGAATCAGTTAATAGTGCTGCTCCAGCAGAATTGCACTGAAATCCATTTCTCAAAAGAGCAAACAGATTTTTTTTATAGTCAATTTTGAAATCTGGCATGGGGCTAGACATATTGTCAATTTCCCAGCTGCCCCAAGTCATGTGACTTGTGCTCTGATAGACTTCAATCACTCTTTACTGCTGTACTGCAAGTTGGAGTGATATCACCCCCCTCCCTGTTTCCCCCCAGCAGCCAAACAACAGAACAATGGGAAGGTAACCAGATTGCAGCTCCCTAACAAAAGATTGCCTGGTTGATCTAAGAACAACACTCAATAGTAAAAACCCATGTCCCTCTGAGACACATTCAGTTACATTGAGAAGGAAAAACAGCAGCCTGCCAGAAAGCATTTCTCTCCTAAAGTGCAGGCACAAGTCACATGACCAGGGGCAGCTGGAAAATTGTCAAAAATTTTCCCCATGACAGTATACCTTTAAGCTCTTTTTGTTGAAAAGTCAATGGGGCAAATTTACTAAGCGGCGAAATACGTCAGCAACGGCTTAGAAGCCAGGCGAAAATTCGCTCAGACAATGCTAATTCACTAACATCTGAAGTTGCGTCCAGGGCGCCAAACGCTGGCGAAGTTGCGGTAGCGTTAATTCGGCAAGCAGTGCAGAGTTTTACTAGCGTTGGCTTATTTGCATACGGCAGGAAGTTAAAGTTGAATGGACGAATATATTGCAGCAAATACATTACACTACACAAGCCCAGGGAAGCTTAATAAAACAAAATAGAGTTGTTATAATGTCCTACACATGAGCCCAGTGTATAGTTAGGAAATGTAGGGGGGAAGCCAGTTACCCCAAAAAAATGTTATGCTCTTTTGCAGCCTATCAACCCGAAAAAAAGGAAAAGACGCCAGCGTTTTTTTGGACTTAGACAAATTTTTAACTAAATTTTGAGGAAGTCCTATCTACTCTATTGCACTTCGCCTGGTCTGAGGTGGTGAAGGAAAGTCTGGCGCAAGAGGTAACGTTCAGTAAAATCCGCATCTTAGTGAATTTGTGCAGTTACGTCCCTTCGCCAGAGTGCAACTTCGCCAGGTGATTGTTTGCGAATGAGTGCCAGCGGCAGTCTCTTTCGCTAGCGAAGTTACGCCTGCGTGCCCGTTAGTAAAACGATGAGGTGCCAAAATGATGTCACGCTGCCGAATTTTCACCAACGTTAGTCACTTTGCCCTTAAGTAAATTTGCCCCAATGCCTTGCAGGAAAATTGAGTCAATAACAAAATGGCATATATACTGGAAAACTGTCTAGATTTTATTTGTTTTATACCTTTGGTTACTTTCTATGATTTTAGTTTTACTGTTGAAAATACAGGTATGGAATCTATTATCCAAAATGCTTGGGACCTGGGTTTTTCCAGATAAAATGTTTTTTTTTTGTAGTTTGGATCATCATAAACTTACCAAAAACATTTAAACATTAATTCAAAAGGATTATTTTGCTTCCAATACTGATATATGCAGCTTGGTTGTTAGGATTAAGTACAAGGCACCTGTTTTGAAATTATTTTGAATTCATATATATATTCACTCTTAAGGGAAGGGAGACGATCTTTATGCAGTTCGGAGCTTCTTGGATATCAGGTTCTGGATCACCCAATCACGATTACTCATTATTTTATAAATTTTATATAAAATTATTTTAGTGGAATCTGTAATCTATCTCTAAATTTATAGCTGAAATCTCTCTGTACCATTAGAGTTATTTGTTTTCAATATATATTTTAATAGATAGCATTTGTACTTGCAAACTTGACTTCAGTGTATGCAGCCTTGCAGGATTGAAGTGCTAGCGCAGTAGTGACATTTTGCAAAATAAAACCTTTTTGAAAATAACTAATATATATTAGTTCTTTATCTAACAGTTTTTAAAGGGAATAATTGGAAGTGTGTAATTATGAGGCATACAACAGCTACATCCAAATCCAAATGTAGGCAATTGTTGCAGAATGACACTAATGGGTAAAAATATTACTAATAAAATAAAAACTCTTTTCCACAGTACGAGCAGAACTTAGTATTAAAAATATAAATATGAGATTTACATTTGTGGTTAAAATGGGTTGATTCACTCGTGTGGCTGATGGCTTGAAGAAGCCCATCTGAGCAAGAATAAACAGGAACCGTGGCCTCTCCATCTCCCTAAGCAGAGATTAGATATCAACAGAAGAAACTTTCACTCCAGACAGAACTATTATGATCAGATGGGATTCTATCTTGGTCCATTTAAACTTCCAGTTTCGCCAATATAAATCAATCTACTCGACCAAATCTGTGAATATATTGCTTCCTTAAGATACACACATTATAGTACACAATAGATGATAATATAAAAACGTCCATCAGATACCGCTATTTAGAACTTTACCTGATGTTATATCTAATATTTCTAGTTTCTAGTTCAAGTGTATAATAGATGTTTCATAAATTTGGCAACAATTACAGCTTTATAAATCCAAAAAACTACAAAAAAAATTTTTTTTTTGTTTGTTTCAACAGGAAGAATGTTTTGGGCAGCTTAACATTACTAATACAATAATGAACATTATGTACACTTGCCATCGCAAAATGTATTTTGTCATGAATTATTGATTATTGAAGAAACACATTAGAAAGTTGCTTTTCATTATATATAAATGCGTATTTCAGAAAGAGAAGAATTTAATATCAGTATATATAATTCATAATGCAGACATGAACAAGAGAATTACAACATCGCCCGGCAATAAAAACAAAATATTGATTGGATTAAATACTGCATTATACAGATCTCTCCTGATTGAAAGTAGGACACAAGTCCCAGATGAATTTGCCTCTGTATATTGTGACAGTGCTAGAGGGAATCCAGTGTCCACAGGGGTATGATGTTTTTCTTAGCACTCCAAGGGCCTTATATCTTCATTTAAAATGTTCCCTTTGTGTTTGTCTAATTGAGGCAAATTAAGAATTTAATTAATCATAATTTTTCTCTCACTACTCAAAGCTACTTTGAGGGGCAGATTTATCAAGGGTCGAATTTCGAAGTGATAAATACTTTAAAATTTGACCCTCGAATTTAAATACTTCGACTTTGAATATCGAAGTTGAAGTATTTTTCACCAAATTTGGCCATTGAACAATCAAAGTAAAATCATTCGATTCGAACGATTTTAGCGTACGATCGAGCGATTTTACTTCGATGTGTGAAGACTTGAAAAATGGTCTAGAAGGTCCCCATAGGCTAACATAGCACTTCAGCAGATTTAATTTGGCGAAGTATTGAAGTCAAAGTTTTTTTAAAGAGACAGTACTTAGATTATCGAATGGTCGAATATTCAAACGATTTTACTTCAAATCAAATTCGAAGTAAATTCCAAGTCATAGTATCCTATTCGATGGTCGAAGTATCCAAAAAATTACTTAAATTTTTTTTACTCTGACAATTCCCTCGAAATTCACTTTGACCCTTGATAAATCTGCTCCTGAAAGTTTTTACTGGCTCATTCTGCTCGTGTAGCATTGTCATCTCCCTTAGTCCTGCTGTTTTGCTTGAATCTCCTAATCTCCTAATATTATAATATTGTTCTATTCCTTCTTGTTAGAATGTTAAATGTTCATTTTAATGTGCATTAGCAGCTTAGTACTGGGTGGAGTAAAGAGAAAGGTGGTGATGCTCGGGACCTGGGAAACAAGGGAAAGTTGTGCTCACTGCTAATTTTTAAAACCATTAGGCGGGGGTGCAATGAGGGTGTGACCACAAAATACAAATAGACACATACAAGAGTCCTTTGCACTCAACCCATTATCAATATATTTAAGAGACATTTTGTGCATACTGCTACTGAAAAATGCCTTACCCTTTAAACAAAACAGGGATTATTTGTCCATATATTGCAATATATTTAAGATGGCCAACTACGTCAAAGTCATCCCATATCTGGCCAGTCCTATGCTCAATTTTCATCTGATTTATTAAGAATTATATTGCTTCATTATACATTTTACAAAGGGACTAAGTTTTACCTGCAACTTACTAGCTGCTTTTAAAATAAAGTAGTTGGCCAGCTTAAATATATGAGAGATTTGTCTCTGGAGAGAGTGGAAACACATATGGCAGCCTGTCTTCTTTGCAGAACAAAGCAGTGTGAGCAGAAATAGAATAATATAGTTGCAGTAATTGTTAGTTGTGCCAGAAGTATGAAGTTATGAAGTAGGAATATTACTGACACGTATAGAAGTCAATTTTTTTTACAGTAGTAGCAAAATGATAACACTTATTCATCCAGTGCCAAAAACCATCTAACAGCACAGTACAGATTTTTATGCCCAGCCATAATCACTATTTTTTTGTGTAATATGCTGATCATGCCACCAATCATATACGATTTTACCATATGTTACCTAAAACTGTGAAGCGACATTCTGTGAAATAACCCTATTGTGCAGAAATAACTGCTACTTAATATAGATAGATATATATAACGATAGATCAACAGCTCAACCACTCTCTCCCTGCAGTGTGCTAAGCCTTTGGCTATAAATTGAAAGGTTTTCAATAATAAACTTTGGTCTCAAATTGGTGGTCCAGCCAACCCAAGGGTGCCCGGAGCAGTGTCTTGTAGGGCCCAGTCTGAAGAACAGGATTAGGGTTAGCAATGGAGACTATGTCTATTTACTAAATTGGTTATTATATCTATGTTTTCATATTTTTGTAAACTTGTTATGGGCCCTGACTTATTTTTGGATCTGAAAGTGGGTATGTGAACTGAAAACATTAAAAAACAACAGATTTGCTGCAGGACCTTCAACAGTGTACAACATATTTTATGAAGCAGTTGCACAAGCTTTTGCAACTTTTTTGACTAAAATTTACTTAGCCTGTGTGCCATGGGGCTTACTTATTGCCCTAGTGCAAAAACACTAACTTCACCCTTACCAAGACAACTACTGTGAGGTGAAAATACAGGCCTCTCTTGCACCTAGGAGATACCAATTTAAAAAGCCCTCTCTGAATATAATGCTGCCAACTGCAGACAGTAACCTGCGAGACAAGGTGTCTTTGAACGGGCTTGTTCTGCACTTTTCACCTTGTCACCTTTCTGTTTAGCAAATCATAAAGCAGCTGTGGATAAAGTTGCCCCGACACATCTGATGCTGGTTAAGTGCTTTCTAATGAGCAGAAACAAATGTAATGTGCTTCTTGTAAGCATCTGTTAGATCATTTATTGGCTGGATTCAGTGAGGTAAATCTCTGCACAATGTTAGATTCCCATCAGACCTATAGTGTTTGGATGAATGCTCATCAGAAAATCCTCTAGGTAGAAATCAGTACAGTTGATAATGTCACAGATTAACACAGACAATACTAGAAACAGAGTCTACTACAGATATAGTATTAGTAGCAAGGCCACTGTTTAACTTCAGTCTGAGAAGCACACTTTGCCTTGATAAAGGATTATTATTACATTGCAATATGCATACAGAGTTTTAGAAGTTGTTAAGTAGAGAATAGGCAACAGTTAAATTGTTCCCCCCAGAATAACCGGAGTAGCACATACATTATTCTGCAAAGTTTCAAGGAACCAGTTGATTTCTAATATAGGCAAATATCCTATAACTAAAGTAACCAGGCAAGCAGGGGTTACTCTGTGTAATAAAATGGCCTTGCATGGAAAACTTGGTTAATATTCAGAACGAGCACTTTGTCAAAGCAAATATATTACTGATTTACTGGATAAAATATTGTATTTTTATATGTACAATTTTATTTTTCTAGTGCAAATAACAAGTGCAGTAAATGTTGTGCTATATCATGTACCAAAGGGAAGAGCTCTGAAAGGTCACTGAGCAGCGGAATGTATTCTAAGCTAATGTCCTTTCCCTCAGGTGCTGTATAAGCTCTTTGAAGCCTTTGCTAAAATGACAGAGATTCAATTTATGGACATCCTTGCTGGTATTGGAGCTTTTTCCTAGTTGGCATTGGAGGAGTGCTGTTTGGTCTGGCATTTGGATTTGTGGCTGCCTTCACCACACGATTTACAGATAATATTGGCGTCATTGAGCCGCTGTTTGTTTTCTTATACAGTTACCTCTGTTATCTTACTGCGGAGATGTTTCATTTGTCTGGCATTGTGGTGTAAGTGTTTGAAGAAGGACAAGCCAAGACATACTTTTCATTTCCTGGTAAAAAAATAATATCAAGTGAAAAGGAAACACTTAATTTCCAGGGTCAAGAAATATAGAAATTAAGAATAACTGCTGCAGAGTGGTCAAAGCACCAGTCATAGGAAGAATAGCAGAGTATGGCAGAGAGCGAGTGCATTTTTTGGAGTATTCACTTCCAAAAGTAAAAATCTGGAGCCCAATCTATGGATTTGTTGAGTTTTGTTGGGAATATCTGTGAACTCCTTCAAAATGCTTCGAGTGTTTACCTTGTATTGGTGTTTTTGTATTATTAGCACCAACCCCTTTAAACCCTTTAGTGTAATCAGTAACATAACATTAGAGGTAGTATTAAAAAATATAAATTGTAATGCATTTATAACTCCTATTTGCCTAATACACTGATAGGCTCGTGGCACACTAGTCTGCACCTTGTTTCATGAAAATACAAATGGCTCTAACCATACACATAAAACCATATTATTTAATGAATTAAATACTTCATGAAGATGTGGCGCAGCGTAAGTGAAACTCTGTTCTTCATTTTCCTTGGGGTGTCCACAATAGGAGACAATGATGAATGGTTCCAGACACACCTGAACTGTGAACTTAACTTTGTAAACTGTTAATTTATTTGCACAATTCTAAAGAATGAATGCAGATTTAGGGAGCACCACCCATCACATGAGAGAAACAGTAAGATGGTGTGCAGGGTTAAATTATAAATGGTAATAGAAAAGAGAGAAAAAGAAAGCTAACCCTAAAGAGTGCACCTCCCCATCACAGGATCCGATGATTCAAAGAACAAATTAAAACTTAACTTTTACTAATAATTTACATAAAAACCGTAGGTCCAGGAAACCATTAAAATAATTGTTAAGATCAGGGGGATAAACGGACTGCAATTAAGTTACGCAAATTGATTGTAGGTCCCCCAAAGGCTAAAACACCAACTCACCAGGTTTTAGAATCATCAAATATAAATTCTTAAAGGGACAGTACATGATTTATTTTAAAATTCTAATTGATTTGAATCGAATTTGGAGGGACTATTCCCTAGTCGAATTACACTAAAATAAACTCGACATTTGAATTTAAAAATTTTAATTTTCAATTCGACCCTTGATAAATCTTCCACCTAGTGTAGTGTACACTTAGACCGTGTAGGGGCAGGGCCGCCATCAGGGGGGGACAGGGGGGACAAGCGTACCGGGCCCGGGCATGAAGGGGGGCCCGGCAGCGCTGCATTTTTTGAAGATCCGGGCCCCCCTTACGAGCGCCCGAGCCGTACGTCTTGCCTCTTGCGTTGCCGAATGCGGAAGTGCCGAAAAGCCAAAGCCGATGCGCCGAAAAGACCCGAAGTCACGGAAAAAGCCGAAGTCACGAAGCGCCGAAAAGACCCGAAGTCACGAAAACAGCCGAAGTCCTGAAGCAGCGCAAAGACCCGAAGTCACGAAAACAGCCGAAATTGAAGTCCTGAAGCGGTGAAAAGACCCGAAGGAGGCGAAGTTGAAGTACTGAATCCATGAGTTCAATCCTACTGAACACCAGTTTGTGTTTTTTTTATTTTTTTAATCCCCTGGCCACCAATGTATTATTTTAATATTCTATAGGCCCCTGCCACCAATTTTTTTTTTTAAACTTTTTTTTTGGGGCCTCAATTTTTTTTTTAACTCGTAAGGGGCCCCTTGCCACCATTGTTTTTTTCTGTTTTTTTAAAAAAAAAAAAAAAAAAATAATAATTTTCTTTTTGGTGGCCCCAATTTTTTTTAACTTGTAAGGGGGCCCCTGCCACCAGTTTTTTTTTTTTTTTTTTCAAAAAAAAATTATTTTTTTTTCAAATTTTTTTTTGGGGCCCCAATTTGTTTGTAACTTATAAGGGGGCCCCTGCCGCCAATGTTTTTTTTTTTTTTTCAAAAAAAAATTATTTTTTTTTTTCAAATTTTTTTTGGGGCCCTAATTTGTTTTTAACTTATAAGGGGGCCCCTGCCACCAATGTTTGTTTATTTTTTAGTTTTTTTTACATTTTTTTTGTTGGGGCCCCAAGTTTTTTTTAACTTATAAGGGGGCCCCTGCCACCAATGTTTTAAAAAAAAAATTAATTTTTTTTTTTTGGGGCCCCAATTTTTTATAAGGGGGCCCTGACCATCAATAGCTTTTTACAACTTGTGTGGGGGGGGGGTTACTTTTTTAGTGCTGATGTCTGTGTGGTCTTTTAACTGCGATGTGGAGTGGGCGGGATATGGGGTGGAGCTTGGTCATCAGTGTGGGCGGGGCCCAGGGGGCCCCAGAAATTTTGTTGTACGGGGCCCCGTGATTTCTAATGGCGGCCCTGTGTAGGGGTAACTAACCTTTTTCCCCCATGAGCCATATTTAAATATAAAAGAGTTGGAGATCAAAACAAGCATGAAAATGTTCCCTTATGTGGACTGGCAGCCTAAAGGAGGCTCTGTTTTGCTGTGCACCTGGTTTATGCAACCAAAACTTGCATCCAAGGACCAAAAATAAGCACTTGGTTTAAAGCCACTGGGAGCAACATATAAGGGTTTGGCGAGTAACATGTTGGTTGGAGATCACTGCCTTAGTGTATAGGAGTCCATTGACTTCTGCCACTTATAATCATTAAATGCATAAAGAAAAACAAACAAATTCAAGATATTACCCTGTCTCTTTCTAACCACATCTTTATCCCTTGCCTTTTACTTTGGCATTTGTTTGTGATGAGTATTGTGCAGGAGCTTTGTCATCAATTTGGAAAAAAGAAAGGGCACAAGAAATTTAACAAGATTAAAAATTTAAGAGACAAAATTATGGTATTAACAGTTAGTAACTTCAACACAACTGCAATGAATTTGTGGCAAAGTGCCTGCAATTGCATTCATTTTGACAAATCCACTGCAATTGTAGGTGCAGCACACGTGCCTGATTCAATACCCATTTGCACCCGCAATAACTGAGCCTTGAATTCTGGAAAAAAAACACTGTATTGTGTATTGCGTTTAAAATTGCACTTGCAGAAAAGTTATAATTAAAAAACAAAAAACCTATATAAAACATATATAATGTATGACAGTATTTAAAAAATACTGTTTAACATCTGTAAACGTAGGCCTATATAGACAGACAGATACTGTATAAAGACAGAATGGTAAGTGCATATAAACAAATACAAACTTCTTTCAGATCTTTTTGGAGTTTGGAAATAAATTTCAGTTACTGTTTTACATATTCAGTTTAAGGTAAAAACATCATAACTCAGTTCACAGGGAGCATTTTATGAAAAAAAAATGATCTGATTAATAAGTTGTATTTGAATCAAGCTCTGCATAATCCATTCCACTGAGTGCATTCTTTTCTAGTAGATTTGTCTTCAGAAAATGAAAGTGATTGCAGGAAACATGCCCCCTGTGGCCAGTGTTACAATTACGGAACTATTTTTCTATTAATAAATTATAACATAGTTCATTTCGAATTTATAAATGCTAAAATAATTATCTGATATAAATTTAAAGGACTTAATAATAAGTTTTGAAAGCGGAGTAAACTCTAAAATCAAGCTTGTCTATAATTTACATGACAAAAGAATTAGTGTCATGTTGTGTCTTACACTTAGAAAAGTGGCATTCCCTGCTGAAACAGGGCTGGGCTCATTTTAACAAGAGCTCTGCTTGCTGTATTCAGTCTCACAGAAATATTAAGGTTTATAAATATTCACAAACAGACTTCATGTGGAGTGCCAAAAATGAATGAAATACATATTAAGGTGACAAATATTAACTGATTAATACAGTGCCTGTTAACATTTGTCTTCACAAATATTTGCATGAATAAAGATGGTAGTAAAGTAGATTTGTTGATGAAATCTGGGAAGTATGACTGAGCTTTAGTTTCCAAAACCAAGGTACAAGAACAGAGGGGTGCATGTATGTTGATACCAGTTTAGAACTGTATTAATCTGGCCAGTGGATAATTTACCCCTAGTTTATATGATAGCTAGTGACATTAACTGATATTACTTAACATTAATATTAATGTTATTAATTGACATATTTTGACTGCACGCCTGTGGAATATTTTAAAATTCTCTTTAAAGGGGTGGTTCATCTTTACATGTAGGGGCCGATTCACTAACTTCGAGTGAAGGATTCGAAGGTAAAAACCTTCGAATTTCGAAGTTTTTTTTGGGCTACTTCGATCATCGAATGGGCTACTTCGACCTTCGACTACAAATCAAAGGATTCAAAGTAAAAATCGTTCGACTATTCGACCATTCAATAGTGCTGTCGCTTTACAAAAAACTTCGACTACCGAAGTCAATGTTAGCCTATAGGGAAGGTCCCCATAGGCTTGGCTAACTTTTTTTGATCGAAGGATATTCCTTCGATCGTTGGATTTAAATCCTTCGAATCGTTCGATTCGAAGGATTTAATTGTTTGATCGAAGGAATAATCCTTCGATCGTACGATCGCACTATTTGCGCTAAATCCTTCAACTTCGATATTCGAAGGATTTCAATTCCCAGTCGAATATCGAGGGTTAATTAATCCTCGATATTCGACCCTTAGTGAATCAGCCCCTAACTGTTAGTATGTTATAGAATGCCCTATTCCTACCAAATTTGTAATTGGTCTTCATTATTTATTTTTAATAGTTTTGTAATTAGTTGTCTTTCCTTCTGCCTCTTTCCAGCTTTTAAAATGGGGTCACTGGCACTCTAATGCTCTGTGATGGTACAATTTTACAGTTATTATTACTATTTGTTACTTTTCTTTCTCACCTATTCATATTCCAGTCTCTTATTGACAACCCTGCCTCATTTCTAGGGTAAATAAGACCATAGCAACCAGATGACTGCTGAACAAAGAACCAAAACACTGAAAAAACTTAAAAAAATAAAACATGAATTCCAACTGCAAAATATCACTGCCTACATAATACCTGATCTACTGCTTTAACTTAAGCCATATTAGTTAAAATGGTCAAACCAGACCAGTTTATTATTGCATACGGAGTGTCTTAGAGGTGCCATATGCTTCTGTCTTGTCGTTTTACTTCTGGAATTTCCTAAAAAGCGCCTCTTTATCACAGCAACTACAGTCGTCATCCTCTTCACAGTGTTTGTTCAGGTTAGAAGGTCTTATTGTGATGCTGCAAGTGTATTTGGTATTGTCCTTATTCACCAGAAAAACAAAGTTATCTATCACTTTTTGATTTATTTAAGAAACTTCCTTTGTGATTCCAGTTTTCAATATTGCATTTTACTGCTTGCAATCTTACTTGCAAATCAATAATATGACATACAGGGTAGGCACTTATTATCGTTGGTTCCCCCTTTTAGTAAACCCCCTTTTATCCAGGTATCTTAGGGCTACTAAATGATTATAGTGCAATCTATAGAAAGCTGGGAGAAGTAACTCTATCTTTCTCTTTAAGAAAAATGATTCTGGCAGCTGTTTGCCAAAGATGAACCGTGTTTTTATTTCTATTAGTTCATCATAGGGATGCAACAAATCCAGAATTTGATTTTAGGAATCTGCACTTTGGATTTGGATTTAGAACAAAATCAATGAAAAACTGAAGGAACTATGTTTTTTTCAAATGCTTCCATTTTGGGTGGATTTTCATATTCATTAGAGTTTGCATACCATTTGGTATCTCCATTTGCGGGAGATAAGGTATTCTGCTGAACCAAACATTATGTAAATCAATGGCTCATGATGACCACCGGAAAGTACAGTCATTTGACATTGAAGATCATTTAAAGAAAAACTGTTTCAGCAGTTACACAAAACCTTATTATTTAGAAAATGACCTGGTCTAATCCGAATGTACTTTTTACTTTCAGGGGAAAATGAATGTTATGCTTCAAAATTCAGGACAATAATTTAGCAAATACTGCATCTTTGACTGAGTCAGAGAGGCTTTTGGGCACTGGGAAGATTTCAGACTTGCATGTTTTAAGATGCAAATATGGTTAGGAATTGAAAAGGCCAGTCCACATGGCAGGTGTGGTCATGCTGAGTCAGAATACTTTCAACAAAAGTTTCTGTGAGTGAGTGGCTGCCTTCTGTTTCAGCTACATAAAGGGCATTTTTAGGACTGAAGCAGGCTTTTTGTGCAGCCACACAACTAAATGGTGATGTCATTCACAAGCAGGAAAAAAATCCTGTGGGCATGTACCAGTCATTTTCATTGCTATACTGCTATAAAAACAAACGTTTGAATGCACTGAAAAAAATACTTCTCTGAGTGAGGCTATTCAAATGTTTTCTGCCCATCATTTGTTTAAATTATAGCAAATTAAGCAAAATTAATTTATTTCGTCTAAGATCTGGTCTAACTATCCAACCATCCATCTACTGTATCTACATCTTTCAGTTTGCTTACCCGTACTTTACTTTATTTATTGCTGCTATAAAATCAGACAACCCAGTTGCTGCAGGGAAATATTAAAGGAGGTGGGGTTATTTGTATCTGTAGTGGGCCCTGGAAGCAACATTAACCCAAAAATACACCATGACCTAGGAGTCAATCCTATCTTAATTATTAGTTGTCAGAATACATCTCTTCTGAACACCTAAACCAGAAGCTTTTACAGAGAAACCAAAATTACCAGAGAAGGGCTTTATGCCTTCTTCTCCACTACTATGAGCCTATGAGCCTATGATTAGCCAACATTTTATGTAGGAGGTTGCAAAGTTTTCAGTGTCGCACAAACTTTAAGTGGATGTAATCAAAAATGTATTTGCATAATGCCAAAGGGCCAGATCATCATAATGATGTATATATAGTACAATATGGGGCATATTTATTATTCTGTGTAAAATGAAATTCGCAGAACAAAATGGTATAAAAAGCTGTGTAAAATAAAAGGACATGCGAACACCAGATTTGCCACTGTTATTCTATATTGCTTCTGCCGGAAGTCATTCTTAAAAACAACACGTAAAAGTTTTATGTATTTTTTTGATGTATGGTATATTATCCTGCTGTTTTTACACAGAATAATAAACATGCACCTATATGTACAAAAGTAGAACATCATGCAAAAATGTAGCCATTGCTGCATTAGTAAAATATGCAGTAATACTTGAGCTGAAATAGGTACTGAATACATATTTTACAAATGATTTTTACAAGAAAGTTTCACTTTTTGGCAACTGTAATTTTGTTTAAAACATAAAACATTTTTTATTCGGATATAATGTACATTTTTATCTTTCTTATCCTTTCTCCGGACATGAATGTTTCCAGTTACTTTCAATTGTATATATTGCTATTTTTAAAAAAAAAAAAAATATACGGTATATACCGGTATATATATTGTACGAACAGTATTATATAATGACATTTTCCTTTTCAAGAATTCTCTCCTTTAAAAAGAATAACTGATATTTATTTATGTTTTACATTTCATGAAAACCAAAGAGATGATGTCTGCTATATGAATTTTATGTTAAGCTGGGTTTTTGGGGGGTTGATCATAAGCATCCAATGTCTGTGCTTCCCCTTATCATGAAGGTTCCTTTCTATTTGTGTGCACTCATTTCAGGGAATGAAAATTCGCCCTTTGGTGGAGTTACTAAATGTAAAAAAGAAATACTGTGAGGGAGCAGGTGCATATAAGGGTAAGCTGCCTTGTTTACATATGACAAGTATTATATGTGAGTGTGGATGTAACATCTCTTTGTTTATCAGATCTACAGAACATTACTGTAAAATCTGTTTGGCACCTAGTAGGGAATATTTCAATATGTGGCAAGTACACGTGTATGAATGCTACACTTCACAAAGCAGAGACACTGCCTTCTTATGCTGCATCTGTGCATAGTTCAGATGAAGTCAGATGAAATAAAACAGGCAAGTTTTTCAGGTGTGAAATGAAATTCTAGCCATTAAACTACTGACCCACATCTTATGTTTAATTGGATTCATTTATTTATTATCTTTCACACTCATTGGTTCTTTCAACTTGTCATATCCCATGATCTGATACAGAAAAAGATTTATACACACTAGCGTGCACTTATGAATGAATTCATATGTGTGTGTGGTTGGTGTAGAGACCATGAAGCCATAAAAAAAACGAAGTGTTGTGTACCTCCATATAGTGTCATCAATGCACAGTGGTGGAAACATTATTGCATGTGTATATACATTTGTAGGGAAATTGACAGGAATACAGTTGCATGAATAGCAACTGGGGATAAAGAGAATAAAAGGGCACTGTTATAGCATAGATTAGACATAAAACTGACTCCATAGAGCTTTAAACAAACAAACCCCTCCCTTCTGTATGCAACAGCCTTTGAGCTGCTCATTATCAGAGGCTTCTTAGAGGGTACTTGATTCGTTTTATGAGATCCTCAATTGCTCTGCGGTATCAGGAAGTAAACAGGAAGTGAAAAGGTTTCATATAGTTGTCAGATATAACAAAACAACCCATATATTCTTAATTATTTCTTAATTAAAAAATAGGCGACAAGCAGTGGCGGAACTACCGGGGGAGCAGGGGGTGCGAGCGGGCCAGGGCCCGCACCCCCTCAGGGCCCCCGGCAGTCCGCGCAGTCCGTGCGCCGCAAATTCCCGGACAGTTTACGAGTGTACGGAGGGGGGCGGGGGCCCGGCTGCGCATCCTGCGCCAGGGCCCGCCCCCCCTCTAGTTACGCTTCTGGTGACAAGTATGTCCAGCACAAGCCTTTCTTTGAACTCATGTTGAAAAGGGCTGTATACTGTCACTTAAAAAGGAACAGTAACACCAAAGAATAAAAGTGTTTGAAAGAGATATAAATATAATGTACTGTTGCCCTGCACTGGTAAAACTGATGTGTTTGCTTCAGAAACACTACTATAGCTTAAGCTGCTGTGGAGCCATGGGGGAAGCCATATCTGTTATCTGCTGTGTATCCTGTGCCTTTTCAATCCTTTTCCAGCTTGAATGGCTGCACCCATGGCTACACAACAGCTTGTTATATAAGGAGTATTGTTATATAAATTATAGTAGAGTTTCTGAACCAGTTTTACCAGTGCTGAGTAACAGTACATTATAGTTTAATTACTTTGATTTACTTTTATTTTTTGGTCTTACTGTTCCTTGAAACTTTATACACAGTTTGTATTGCCATGGAGGATCAATAATGTTGGTAATGCTGGTAGAGGGTAGGGATAAGTGCAATATTTTGCTACTTTTGCAGCAAAAAAACCAATAGACTCTAATGTATAGTAAAACAATGTTCACCAACACATTCTGCAGTATTTGGACAGTGAGTTAATTATACATTGGTAAATCATTCCAAAGAACTGTCTTATAGCCATTTGGGAGCCACAAAATATTGTCCACAAGAGACTAAATTGGCAGCTTGCATGATATGATTTCTCTTGTTCTTTGGATCAGCTTGTAAAGAGGTTGAATTTAATGACGTTTTTTTCTTTCCAGACATTGATTGGGATGTGAAGATTGCTATAAGTAACATCCCAACAATAACTCTGAAACTTCCAGTTTCTAACCTTTTTACACGACCTCTAATATCCTTATATTTTACAAAAGGAGCAACATTATTCCATTATATCTGTGAGAGGGGTTAAAAAGGGGGGTCAGCATGAATTCACTGAATAGGACTAGGACTGAACTAGTGATGTGCGGGTCAGGGTTTCCCTGACCCGCACCCAACCCTAACCTGCCCCGCACCGACCCGCACCCGCACCAGGGGGTCCTTTTATAGACCCATGTCGACCCACCCTGCCGATGACGTCACAAAATTGGCGGGGCGAGCAGACGCAAGAGTATAAAACAGGAACCCGGAAGTAGGATGCCGGCATTTGAAGGCGGGGAGTCTGCGAGGTTGATCTGAACCCGTCCAACCCGTGGGTATCGGGTCAGCCCGCACATCACTAGACTGAACATACCTTTTGCTTATTGCTTTAATCACAAAAAATGTATAATTATTTCTTGAGCTAAACAGGGCAGTCAGAGAGATTGAAGCTACTCCATGTTTGGTTCATCCAAGATAGATAATTAGATTACCAGAACACAGATAAACTCCTTTATAACGGATCTCTCTTTATCTGTGCACTTGAACAAACATGGAGTAGCTTTTCTCAATTTGCCCTGTTTTGATGAAGAAATAACAAAAAATATCTTTATTAAATAGGCAAATAGTATGTTCAGCCCAAGCCCTATTCCGTAAATGGCAGTATAATGCCTCTTTAACCACCTCTCACAGATATATATATATGGAATAGTGTTGCTTCTATAGCAAAATATAAGGATTTTAGAGGTCATGTGAAACAAGGACATATTTTTGTCTTTGGACTATTTAAGAATTGGTTTTTAAATCTGCACGAATGACTATAACCCGAACAAAAAATGTGTCTGCAAAACCTGTTTCTGCAGGACCTGTGAGCATCTCCAGTTTATTCATCACTAAAGTATTCAGGTGGCCTGAGCTAAACGGCTAATTTGTTCATATTACAGTAAAAGTTATTGCAACCCCATTTGGTACCCTGTTAATTATCTTAATATATAATAATAACAGCTGCATCATTAATAAGTATACAGAAGCATTGAAACAAAACTATATTTTTCAGCACTGTATTTTTCTTTGAGAAAAGGAGTATTCATTAAGGGCGTCACTCATCCCTTTGTTGCAGTTTTTGGATCATCTTGTGGCTGGTATAGAAGATGTTTGTGGTCACTGGGGGCAGTATTACTGGAAAGATAAGTATTTTTTTCTTCTAAAATATATTGAAGGACTGTGAGTCATCTCAGTCTAGGAACAATATACTTTAAGTGGCAGCAGCTTTTTAAAACTGGAGTTATTTAGCTTTAGCTGGACAGCCAACTCATTTTGATGCTTGGAAAAATATGATTTCCATATCAATTATTTACAGTATTATGTTCCAACATTACAATACAAATAGGATGTTGCAATCTGTACAAGAAAAGGCACAATAAGGGGCAGATTCACTAAGGGTCGAATTTCGAAGTTAAAAATACTTTGAAATTCGACCCTCGAATTGAAATCCTTCGACTTCGAATATCGAAGTCGAAGGATTTAGCGCTAATCCTGCGATCGAACGATCGAAGGATTTTTCGTTCGATTGAACGATTAAATCCTTCGAATCGAACGATTCGAAGGATTTTAATCAAACGATCGAAGGAAAATCCTTCGATCAAAAAAAGGTTAGCAAGCCTATGGGGACCTTCCCCATAGGCTAACATTGACTTCGGTAGGTTTTATCTGCCGAAGTAGGGGGTCGAAGTTTTTTTTAAAGGGCAAGTACTTCGACTATCGAATAGTCGAATAGTCGAACGATTTTTACTTCGAATCGTTCGAATCGAAGTCGAAGGTCGTAGTCGAAGGTCGAAGTAGCCCATTCGATGGTCGAAGTACCCAAAAAATACTTCGAAATTCGAAGTATTTTTCATTCGAACCCTTCACTCGAGCTGAGTGAATCGGCCCCTAAAGGTTTGAATTGAAATAGTGAAGGCATACAATCTGTATTCTGGAAGAATAAAAATACTACATTCTGTGTTTTGGGTGCTCTGGGCAGCCTAGGAAGTGACACACTAAATGTATAATTAGGTCTGAGGTTTACAGAAGCTTTTGCTTAAGTGGATCACACCCTTGTACCACCCTATCCTAACTTTTTTGCATTCCTGTTTAATGGGACCATAACCAGAGTCACAAGGTATTGCAAAATTACATGGGACTGATAAAGAAGTATTGTGTTTCCCTCACTAATTATTCAATAAAAAAACATAAATTATAGCATTTTCAAGGCTGTTGATAACAGAAGCACAAAGTAAAATCTAACTCATGTGGTGGTGGTCAATTGGACTGAACCAATCATCTGGCCTTGGGACAAACTAACAGATCACATAGCAGCCCTGTATAGAAAAGGATTTCCTGGCAGTGTATAACCATGAATGACAAGGAATCGAAACAAAGAAATAGCAAACCCCCGAAATGTATGGCAATGCAGGTGAGACGACTCAATGTGTGTGTGACAGAGCAATCTTTTAATTTTTGCCATCTGCCCCACAACAGTACTGTTGTCAAGTGATGAAAGTTTTTAATCTTATACTGAATCCAGTTCCAAATTTCCCAGTAAACTGCAAAGGAATTTTCTGTGAATTGTTTATTTTTTTTTTTAATAAAAAATTATGGTCCTAGTTAATTGTAGGGTCCTTGTTTATTGTAGTTTATTATTATTATTATCATCACATATTTATATAGTGCCAACATATTCCACAGCACTGTAATTCAAACACTACTATTATTGTTTTAGTACTCCCATCACTGCTCACTGTTTATCTGGGTACTTGCCTTTGTTTTTGTTTTTTTTATTCCTGTTTCTGCCTATCCTTTTCCTGGATTATTTGTTTAATGGGTTGGACTCTAATTTTTCCACCATCCACCATTTTTTTCCTACATATTTTCTTTTCTACCTTTTCTTTTTTAACTATCCGTTTTTATGTTTGTCTTTATTTATCATTTTGTTGCAGTTTTTTCTTTTGTTTTAGTTTCTTTTTTTTTTAACTGAGATTTGTATGCTAGAATAAGCTATATTTAGTGTTATGCCTTTGTAGGGAACAGAGAAAAAAATTGCCCCTTTACCAATGAGACCAAGTTCTTCAGGGTTCTCATAGGGCACCTCCAGTCACAGTTGCTCCCATTGTTACCCTGCTGGATACAAACATTGAGGAAAGTATTTTTGCTTCTGATTTTGGGGAGCTAAGAAATTAAAGATGATTATTTCTGATGAATACTGCTAAGAAATTGTGATGATTGTGATGGACAATTTTTCTTGAGTAAAGTAATTTAATGGTTTACCAAAAAATAATACATGGCACAATTTTACAAATATGTCTTTGGACCTCATTTATACATATATTTGTACAACTAGCTTAGCCCTGAATGAAAAAGAAGAACATTATTTTATCATTATATTTAGTATACTAAGTATACTATAGTATACTTAGTATACTATTTGTTTTCTACCCCTCTCCAGGTTTGAATACTTCAACACTAAATACCTCAGAAAGATTCTACTTTGAGACAATCAAACAAAATCTAGCATGCTATTGAGCTAGCAGAGTGCGGGCAGCTATCTGATATCTCCAAAATCTCTGCTAGGGGGTAGGTATTATAGAACACACAACTACCTACTGTATATCACACTGTGGAGAACTGAAAGTACTGTTAAAGTATAATATAAATATCATATATATATATCAATAATATAAAAATTATTATGGATCTGTATAACCCTCTATAAGAAAAGGGTTATTTATGAAATGCCGGCAGTGTGAACTGATGTAACACAGATACAAGTCTGCCATTTGCATTGTGCCATTTTTTATTTGTTTACTGCAGATATTTGATCTTGTTTAGGCAATTGGTGCCCCAATACTAGCAAGATTCAGACTTACAACCCCCTTTTTATAAAATAATTATAATTCAGATAATTAATAAAAATCAACTGCCCATAAGTCAGCTCCTGTTTTTAAAATTGGTAGCTTTTACTTTAAATACATTGTTTTTATATGAAATCTTATTTAGTAAAGGTATTGCATTGAGAGAGACTGAGAAAGGCTCCTCATACCTGTAAATGCCAATGAGTGATTTATAATCTTGCTTTAGAAATTCCTGCTTAGTGCCTATTTTTAAAAAGATAATTATAAAAATGTAATTATTAAACAACACAATAGAACATCATGTAATTAATCTGAAATACACAAATGGATACTAGTTATGGGGTCCCTTATCCAGAAACCCATTATCCATAAAGCTGTGAATTACGAGAAAACCATCGTCCACAGAAACAACATTTCATTTTTCTCTGTAATAATAAGGCAGTACAGTATCTTGTATATGATTTTAACTAAGCTGCATGAACCAATCTTTGTGACAAAACAATACTAATATAATTATTTAATTATTTAATGCTTTTAAACAGACAAGCTGTGGTGATCCAAATTACAGAAGATCCCTTATCTGGAATATCCCTGGTCCCAAGCATTCCAGATCATAGATATAGAAATATAGCAATGTATTATTGTTTATGAGCAAATCAAGAAAATGTAACAAAAAACAAAAATAAATATGCAGATTTTTTTTAAAATCTGGATATATACTAAGGGGCACATTTACTAAGCTAACATAGCAATTTGGCAGGTTTAAGGTGGCGAAGTGTCGAAGTTGCAGTTTTATAAAGAGACAGTACTTCGATTTTCAAATGGTCGAATATTCAAAGTTTTTTCAATTCAAATCAAATTTTGGCCTATACGATGGTCGAAGTACCCAAAAATTACTTTGAAATTCTAGATTCATAAAAAAGACAGCTATAACTGAATCTTGCTTTATATAATCTGCCCATGGCTAGTATACATATGTGACATTCCGTCAGAACATTGCATGCACCTAATAAACCTTTGTTTTTTTCATTTTTTTTATCAAACCATGAGTTCTCTATGCACAGTAAGCTGGAGGGGAGAAAAATACTAAAAGTTTTTTTACAAGCAGGTTAACAAAAATTCATTGAGGAACCAAAATCAGCTGGAGAATAGGAGAAAAAGGCTAAGAATCTAAATGAGGGTATTGTGTAATGTTAGTGGAGAGAAAATAAAGCCTAGAGTTTTAGTGATATAAAAAACCCTGAATATACTTTGGAAAAAGTTTTTTGAATTTTGTTTTTAGTTACAACTTAATTGGCTTTTGGCAAAGAGCCCAGAAAAGCAGCAGCTGCAGATAAGATACTTTTGTAACATTTTCTAGATAAGCAAATATGTAATTGTAACAATATAGGATAACAGCTCTATAGAAGAAGTTGGACTCACAGCTTAAAGGGCAATTCACCTTCTTTAGCAAAACTGTAACAACTGAAAAGAAAAAACACAGAAATATGTTCAAACTTTCATAACCTGTCAAATTTTGTAAAATAAACATGGTAATTAGGAGGTGTGGCCACACAAATGGGCGTGGTCAAAACATATTTGCAGACCTACGAGCGCCGCGCAACTTTTATTGTATGCACTGTAATAGCCATAGGGCTTATTGTCAAGCAGGGGTGTCTAGGGTTGCGACCTGGCCGGTAAAAATTATGGCTGATCCCAATGTTATTAATAGGGAAAAAGAGAAATATATAGGAAGGCCGGTATTTTTTTGTAGAAAAGGTGGCAACCCTAGGGGTGTCCTGTATGTAATACCTGCTGTGGCACAAAGTTCTGGAAAGCCTTGCACCCCTTGTCACTCCTGCCTTGTGCCTCCTGAAGCACGGTTAGAAAGGTAATATGTAAGGATTTCAAAATCCTGCACATGTGTTGTCCTGTTTCAGGCCCATTTTGGGTAAAAACATAGCCCATTGTGCCTGTATTTTGCAGTTTTCACTTTCATATCCTTAAAGATATGGCTGATTTCCACTTAAAACAGCATACTATCTTAATTTTTTTTAAATTAAATGTTGGAATCCAAGTTACATAGTCTCCCCCACTCCAAAAAAATAATCATAGCAAATGCATTATGCTTAGTGTAATGAATATAGAGCACTCAGTATTGTTTGGCAATATCTAATCAAGTCCATGAATATTGGCAGCCAATTAATATACACCATTAACTGAGGTGCAGGGTTTTTCTTTTAAGGATTAATATGACAGTTAACTCTTTGCAGGGCCAGAACTAGGGGTAGGCACAAGAGACACATGCAATGGGAGCAAAGCTTGGGGGTGCCAGGCACTTACCTTATATGCAGCCTACCCCTAGTCCGGCAAGTGTTACCACACTGAAAAATGGGTGCGCTCTGTGAAGGCCAAGTGTTTTGCGCACAACTGCGTGCTGGTAAGCACGCGCGCCCTCGGTTACGCATGGTTGCGCACAATTACGCACGTGCGCCCTCGGATACGCACGATTACGCATGTGCGTCCTCGTTTACGCACGGTTACGCACGCGAGTCCACGTTTGGCGCACAGCTGCGGCGGGGACCGAAGTTGCCAACGGCAACTGACAGACCTGGCCTGGCACTGACTCTTTGCGTAGTTTTAAATTAATTTACACCTTTAAGATTCTATCAGGAAAGTTTGGTGTTTATAGAGGTTATGGGTTACTGGGCGGCTGGTGTGTTATCTGAGACATTATGATCATTTACGAAATTGAAACTCTAATACAAAGTAAAGTTCCTGCCTCAGTTTGTTGAGGTTATTATGGTTAAAGTGAGATGGTGGTATTAAATTAATGTATTATATGGTTAACAGAGACATATTTATGAAAATTTTATGATTTTGGAGAAGCAATAATAAGATGATTTCTGCATCAATAAACCCATTCAAATGTTTTTATGAAAATTCACATATTTACTGGCTGGAAAATAGTGCCATACAGTGTTGGACTGGCCCACCGGGATACCAGGAAAACTCCCGGTGGGCCCATTGAGCTGCTAAACATTTGGCCTATTTCATGGCTATTTCCTATTTCTTTGAGAACAAAGAGGTTAAATATATGGAATAATAGATTATAGTATGTAAAGAATAGAGACTAGGAGAATAGAGGTTGAGTGAGGAGAAGAATAATAATAGTACTGAGAGTGGGCCCCTGGTCCTTTGGTGGGCCCCTGGTGTCCAAGTCCGACACTGGTGTCATATGGTTACACACTGAAACCTGGAAAGTGGGATTTGGGACAGTCACTGGAGACTTTTAGTTTGGCATTACTCTCCACCGAATAATCATTTTCTTGATTTTGTTTAAGAAAGTTGTAGAATGCTGACTGAAAAATAGGGGGTACAGTGTGAATGTGAGCTAAAAGCTTGCATAGATAACTAGAATAGAATA
Source organism: Xenopus petersii (assembly GCA_038501925.1). Taxonomy (NCBI): domain Eukaryota; kingdom Metazoa; phylum Chordata; class Amphibia; order Anura; family Pipidae; genus Xenopus; species Xenopus petersii. Next base: position 83,463,047 of record CM076686.1, read on the forward strand.
TGACTTATTCATATGTGTGGTTGCATAAGAGATCATGCATAAGAGATCACCCAGAAAGGCACTCTACAAGTAATTTGCATACTGGATTATGTAGGCTGGTTATTACTCTTTTAGCCAGGGACACTATAAAACTAAATCAATATAATAAAGCTGCTAATCAGTAAAATCATATTTTTGTAATTTCTGCTATTACAAGTCAGCAACTATTGCTGTTTAAATGGCACCGAATATTTGATATTTGGTTACAACAATAGTTTTAAAAGGGTCGCTAATAAATTGGGGAGATGGGCACTACCATGGACCCCACCAGGAAACAAGGGGACCACCGTTAGTATTTTCAGCTGCAATGACTTTTAAGTTAAATGTATTATCAGAATGACAGACCCCTCCTATTAATCACTTGAATGAGTTCTATATTGCTTATTTATTTTGTAGACTTATTTATTGTTCTAGAGAAAAAATGTCTATTGTTTTGACCACTAGATGGCAGCACAGCAGCATATTTCTCAGCTTAGAAAAGGCAAATATCAATGATTTATACATGTTTTGCTAAAACAGGCGAGAATAGTCCTGGCAAAATGTGTTTAGTGGGAATACATAAACTGCAGCTGAGTTTCTGTTTGGCTATTCCTGTAGCAGTAACTGGTGACCTCTAGCATTCCAGCTGTGTAGAACTGCAACTCCCAGTATTTTTCCAAGCTAAACTGTTCTGTAACTGTATTTATATAAGAATTTGGTGTTAGAGTCCCTGACTATGGAGCTGTTGCATCTTATAAAGCCAGTCGTTTATTTTAACCCTGTATAAGTGACATATCTCATATAGTAGATGCTAGTACAATTGCTACTTTGTATTATTTCTTGTTTACTGGTATTGCATTGATATCTTTAAACTAAAAAAACAGTGATACTGATACCTCCAATAATTTCCCCTCTTCCCTAAAAAATCCCCCCCAACTCCATCAAAGGAAATGTTTTATCAGTCCCTCTGGAACTATAATTTAATGGGACACTATTGTTGTTTTTTTGTGCTTTACAGAATTGTACACTTAAATGGTGACATGTGTCACACCCACTATATATGATACCATACCACAGTTATGGGACCTGATATCCAGAATGCTTGAGACCTGGGGTTAACAGATATTTCAAGTAAGGACATTATCTGCATAGTTACATAGTTACATAGTTAAATTGGGTTGAAAGAAGACAAAGTCCATCAAGTTCAACCCCTCCAAATGAAAACCCAGCATCCATACACACACCCCTCCCTACTTTTACATAATTTATATATACCCATATCTATACTAACTATAGAGCTTAGTATCACAATAGCCTTTGATATTATGTCTGTCCAGAAAATGCATTGCACATTAGTACTTGTTGCATATGTTTATTAATACATTTGTACTGATGGGAAAAAATTGCAAAACCACCACAACAAATAATATGCAGTATAGTGAATATATATCAGTAGTGAATGGTACCCTGATTCATCTCATATTGAGAATATTGTACTACCAACATGTCCCTTTTTTTGTTCCTTGTTTTTCTATACTCATCCAAACTGCTGGAAGCTGCATGTTACACAATGGCATAAAGTCATTCAAGATATTCACACTACAGGAGCAGCTGTTAGTAGAAACACTATTCCCTGAAATGTATATTTTTCAATTTGCTGCAACGTCAGTCATCAGACTGCCCAGAAAGGTACTCTATTATGGGCATTGTTTCATTTTGACACTTGAGTGTTTGTACTAGTCAGTGTATATATAACATTTTATAAAGTCAGGGACTTGAACAGTGTGCGGAACGCTGCCCCAGCAAGTTCCATAGAAATAGGAATAGTGTTTATAATGGAAAGTTACTAAAGAAAATGTGCAGATTTGGTGAAAACACAAGGGCATATTAATTCTGACCAAACAAATGTTGAGCTTGAGTAAGATTCTTTTAATTAATAACCACTCTCAGACCACTATTGCCCTCTCCCTACTGTTCTTGCTTACTTCTTGCACCAGCCCCTTAAATGATTCCTACTCTTCCAGCAACTTTTGCTATTTCCCTACATTTACAATGGACGCTATTATCAAAATGTGCATTGAATATGATTCCCTGTAACCTGAGGCTATATGACCTTGTTGTGAGTCAAATTATGTTTAAAACATGAAGGTCTCACTGGTAATCACTACAGCTTAATAACTGATTATAAAGCAAGAAAAGGAAGAAAAAACTAAACCGCAGAAGTTTTCAAATGTATGATTTATGAAATCAGGATTACAAGTAAATGCAAAACATGGTTGGACGTCCCCAACCATTGTTCAGATTAGTGTTGGATGCTGCAAACTAGTATTAGAGGTTGTTGTTGATTAGGAAGCAGCTTTATTATTACGAAATAAAACATGTTAAAGATTTTTTTTAGAAATATAAAGAAAATCTAGAACTCAGAACTCCCATAGTTTCATCATTTTTTCATTTGGGTTGTTTGTATATCAGAGACTATCTTGCAATGCTTTGTTTCAATTGGTTGGTTGTTGGTGCAATAAACATCAGTTGTATTACATTTTGTACATGTGCAGGCCAGGAGGGCAGTCATACTTGGCTTTCAGAAGATGAATATTTTATTTCTTTAGCTTTGAAACTGCAGTTGACAGTCCTGAAACACCAGAAAAATATAAGAGAGAGAAGATCTTGAGCTCAGGCCCAGCTCTGCAGCGTTAATTTATATCACATCTCAGGGATTTCTAGATATTTAGTAGATATGGGGACGTTCAACTTTTATGGTTTATTAGTGTTTTATTTAACATAAATAGTACCATATATAGTACCATATAATTCTTTGTTAAAGGCAATTTCTTTTCAGTTTGCAAATAAAAAAGCAATGCAGTTTATTCATTGGCTTTTCCACTCTTGGGAACTTACAGCACTGCTTTCTCCAGGCTTTGGCTTCCTGTGGTTATGTAATTGATATAAGGGGTTACAGGCAGTGGTAAAAGCCCCATAATGGTTGGTTATTAAAAGACCATTCAAAACAGAAGCTGTAGGATAGAAGAGTAGGGAAAACCTACTTGTAGGATAGAAGAGTATGGAAACCTAAGTCTTATACCAGAGATGTTTTTTTTTGTTAGAACAGTAGTAACTGCAGAAGTCAGGATCATAAAGTTAGTACTTTGGAACAAATACTTTATAGCAGAGGTGTTTAAACAGCTGCCCTTCCATCCCACTAATGCTCTCCAAAAATGATCACTGCCATTAATTGCTGGTTAGTATTACACTACAGCTGAGCATGTGCAGTTGATCTTTGCTATATCTAGCAGAGCACCCCATAGACTTATAATTTGGCCAGACATGGAGACTAGTTTGCTCAGCTACCCATCAGTACCATCCAGCTCTAAGTTCACTGCCAGACTATATCTACCTGCTTTTTTAATCTCCGTATAGACTGCCACATTTAACAGATTGCACTGCAGAGCTGATACTGTCGATATGAAATAGCGATTTCCGCCAAATTTTATTCTGTAATGACAAGTTGAATGATTCTCAAAACAGATTGTATTGGAAAAAACATTTACATTCCGAGCATTGTGGGACTAGGAATGGATTTTCCATTGAATAGAACTGTCAAGCCATTTACAAAATAGGTTTTTGATTTTATGATTGCTGTCTTGCCAACAACAGCCTCATGAACCATTACCAAAAATAGACTAGTTGTGACATCTTGCAGGGCAGAAAACCTACTTTTGTTCTGTTAGATTCTTAGAAGTGAACTCACTGGAGGGAAATATTTTAAAAATGCACAATTCGGATTCAGAAGTGTTGTTCGAAATTGGATCATCATGTTGCCTTGAATGTTCTTGCTAATGGTAACATATTTTTTTTGTTGGCAGCAATAGAACAAAAGGGGAAACTAATCAATTCTGGGCAAAAAAAAGAATGCTTTATCTTTGACTTTTGAATGGAAAACATTTAAATACTGCGTTCCACCAGTCACTGGGGAATGTACTCTACTAATGAAGTACATGTGAATAATAGGAAATAGTAAGGGGAAATATGGACCTTTTCTGCATTTACCCACCCAGACTGCATCTCATTTTGAGCATTTTTGTTTTTTTTATATTTGAAACAACAAATCTGTTTCAAAGCAACAAGTTGCAATGCCATGGCACACATACAAAAGAGTATGAATTCAGATTTGGTTATTAGGTTAAGTTACACTATTTGTTGTTCCTATAAGCAAATGTGTTCTGTACCCTTCACAAACTTCTACTTTCATATATGGTTGAAAGTCACGTGTTGTTTAAAGTCAGTGTTCTTCAATGGTAACTCAGAGATACCTTTTAATATACATACAGTAGGATATAAAAAAAACTGCGTACAGCAATGTCCTTAGTTGTTTTGCATTTTTACTTACAATTCGAGACCAGAGGCAACTTCCTGTTCTGCAGAGTACAACGTGATAAGAATAAAGGGAAATGTGTAAATAAAATGTAAATTTGCTTTTTGGCTTTATGAAGGTATTATGTGTATATTTGTGTGTATTTCAAAGTAGAAATTGCTTGTAGTTTCAGATTAGGTTTTTCTGTAAGTCATTAAGGTCTGCCACTGAACTCTACAATGGGGGATTCTAAATACTGATCCTCTGTCAAACTGATTAATCAGCATTAGGATCCAAAGGATTTAGAAGAAAGCAGTCGAAAGGTGGCCAAAGATGCAAAGATCCGCTCATTTGGCCATTTCGCCAAACGAGCGGATCTTTCCCCGAAATGCCATTAACAAACATGGCTATATCGGGGGTAATCTTGATTGTTCGGCCGTATGGCCGGTGGGATCGGTCGGGTCAAAATCAAACCTGACCGATCTCCGCCGGATGAAAGATGTCGGCACACGGCACACGGCACACGCCACACACGATCCGAAAATCGTACGAATCCTCGATTCGTAGGATAGGATCTGTGTGTCTATGGCCACCTTAACTGACATTTAAAAAGCAGGTAGATATAGGATGGCGAAGGCCAAATGATGAAATATTTGGTTAGCATGTGGATATTTAGTATATATAAAAATCCTGGAGTTTTGTTACATGAGACACATTCTCCCTCCTGACTATTCATATAGTCTCTTGTGTGTAACTCTAGTCAGAAATGTTTTAGGTGATGACAGAATCTGCTCTCTAATACCACTTTCACCCTGATACATCTGGATATATGAATTAAATTTCAATAATTAAATCACCAGCCTTTGAGATGGCAGTAGCTCCAAGATCGCCTTGCGTCAATAAGCTCATTGTGCATAAGGGGAGTGGAGTTGGGATGGAACCATAGTGCAACTATGCAGAAGTGAAATGAGTGACCCTTTAACAAATGCTATATATTCTCACAACAATTGTGACAAAGTGTGCGTGCCCACAGCTGTAGTAGTGCCTTGAAAAAGGCTCCCATTAGCATCTCTTCTATGATTCCTCTATAGATTTGTTTGTCATCCCTTTAAAGAGAAAATAAAGTCTATTTTAACTGTGTTTATTAACTTGGTGTTTTATTCCATGTAGACAGTAAAGAAAGAAGAGCTCTGTGCTAAATTCATCTAATGCCATGGATGTCTTGCTCATACAGTACATTAAGGAACCTAAGGAACAGCCACACTTTGCAAACAAATGCCAAAAAACTCAAAATGTATGAGTCTCTAACTAAACTTTTACAAGGATACAGCAGATAAATGTATACATAGTTGGGTTGAAAAAAGACTAAAGTACATCAAGTTCACCCCCCTCCAAATAAAAACCCATCATCCATACATATATACACACACTCACTCTGACCCCTCCATACATGCACAAACTATATATACCAATATCTATAATTATTGTAGATTTTAGTACATCAATAGCCTTGGATATTATGCTTGTCCAAGCATTTTCAGAATCAGCCATCACAACATCATCTGGCAGTGCATTCCACAACCTCATTGACTGCACTGTGAATAACCACCTACACTGCATCAAATAAAAGTTATCTTCTAGTCTGAAGGGATGGCCTCTGGTGCGGTGATCCTCTTTACAGGGAAATAGGTCCCCCCATTATCTGTCTATAATGCCCTGTAATGTACTTGTAAAGAGTGAGTAAGTGAGCAAAATACAGAGCCAGTACTGCTGTAAATATCACTGTAGAACTTAACAACACAGAAAACTTGTTCAGTGAAAAAGGGCAGTGTACATTACTTAATTTGTAAAATGCTGTGTAATTCACATTTGCCTTCCAGGGACTTTTTTTTAATTGGAATACAATTGGTATATATACGGTAAGTTAGAATTTTTAGCTACTGGATGTATGCTCAACCTTAATTGCTCCAAATGTTGCAGGACTACAAGAGCCTACATAGATTGTAATGATTTACACATGCTGGAATCTGTGGTATGACAACATCTTGTTTCAATGGGAGGCCTATTGCTGTTTAAAACAGTTACCAAGTAGTTTGCTAGTTTAATATTTAATTATTCTCTGCACCAATCTTGTCTGAACTGTCCCAACAAATCTTCTGGAACCACTTTCTTAAGTCAGATCAAGGCACAATAGGTGTTTTGGTGCACTTTGCTGCCATGTGGGCCTGTTCTGCACATTCTGTTTGCATTAAGGGGAACAGACAGGGCCACATCTGTGGCAGCAGAATGTGTAAGAGGACAATATTTGGAAAACTTAAAAGCACATTTTTGACCATTCAGATTCTCTCCAGCTGTTGCTTTGTTGCACATTCCAGAATTTCCTGTCATGCATTTACCTGTAGCTCAACAACAGCTGGAGAGGCTTATGCTATTTATCACTGATTTAGGGCTTTATTGTAGCAGCAAGAATTCAGAAAAAGCACTGGAACAGACCTGCACAGTGGATATAGTAAATGCATTCTGGAAAGACAGTGTTTATGATTATCTCTAGTAAGAACTACAGTAAAAGGAACAAGAAACTTTGGTGCAATGATATGTCTGCTACCCAAAAGTTAGTAATATAGCATTGATAGTAACTAGCTTATCAACTAAATTTCTCTTTTACTTTGGAACCAAAATCATCCATATAATCTTTGAAAATCTTCTTATTTAAGTTTGGGAATCGTTTTACAAATGGAAAATCAAAGGCTAAGTGAAGAGATAAAAGGGCATGCACTGATCATATTGGAGAAGAGTCCAGGACTAGACTAATGACAACAGACAAGTCCAGGAAAGACAGAACATCCCTTGCAGTTGGGTATTTGACAACTAAAGTACACCATATGCATTTGTCTGTACTAGGCCAAAATATGAAAACATTATTTGAGTGGTACAGTTACATTTAGCAGTTGCTATATAGACCAAAAAGCCCAAGTGTTGGGTTGTGTTCTATTCTCTTAGAATATATAAGAACATAGCGTAACACAGATAAATGCTTAGCTGTTTCTATTACTCTAAAATATGCCACGCGATTCAAAGTACAAATATATCTGCTTTTATTGTTTGGATAATTATAGCTTCAAACATAGCCAGTCGGCAGTGGTTTCACTTTATAATTGTATATTGCAGTTCTGTGGATAAAAGATTCACTCTATTTAAAGGATTTGAAGATTACTTAAACAGTTTCCAGTTCAGAATCAGTTTTAGACGCTGTGCTTTTCTGTAAAGTTTTATAAATAAACACAAATACTAGAGAACTAAATATATTCTCTGCAAATTACCCATGGATTTACAAATATGGGAGGATTATTTCCTAAGTAATTCACTATAGTCACTGAAATATAATAATAAGAGACTTTTGGAGCAATGTAAAAACTGGTGGCTGAAATAAAAGGAAGGAATGAATAAATAGAATTGTAGTACATAGACAAAATCCCCTAATCTATTTTATTTCTAAAATATAGTTAAGAATAATACATTGTGAAATGCAATATTTTTTCTTCCTATTAATTGTTTTCCATTTATGAATTTATGACATTTCCCCAGATGGGAGCTTTAGCCTTAAAAATGGCATAAATATACTACTTGTGATGAGATCTATTATTTGAAAACCCATGATCAAGTAAACTCCTAAGAGCATTAAGCAAATAAGTTTTATTGTTTTTATTCTCTGTAATAATAAAATAATATAATGTACTGATGGTAACTAAGGTGCTCAGTTACCATGAAGAAGCTTGTCGTGAAACAATTCAAATTAGTTTATTTAATATTTCAATGATTTTTAGCAAACCTTAAATATGGGAATCCAAATTATGGAAAGATTTCTTCTGAAACCCCAGGTCCCAATCATTTTGGATACCAGATCTCATACCTGTATCTTTAAAATATGGCAATGCCATTTCCTGATAGTGTCCTAGTTCAACAGATAGTTCTTTATTTTTGGCAGATAAAACAGTGACCTGTACTTGATCCTACCTAACCAGCATAAACCCATGTGAAACAGTTGCAATTTTTACAAACATTTAGACGTTTTCATAGCTGTAAGGAATGGTGCCCCAAATTAGAAAGATCCCTGATCTGGAAAATGCCACATTCCAAACACTGGATAACTGATCCCATGTCTGTACTATTTTTATTTTTAGCATGTATAATACACACTGATATATTTATGTCTCTCACTTTCAATTCTCAAGTACAATTTTCTGCTTTGTTGCCCTTTTTTACCGTTAAAAAAGTTCTGTTAAACTGTGCCAGAAAAAGAAGACAGTGAAAACCCCAAACTGTGAGTGAATTTTATGAGAACATTATTCATTGCAAGTTAAGGAATACTAACGTAATACACCAGGGTGCCAATTAATGATTAGTAATGCTCCTTTGTTTAATGCAGAGGCCCTTTCAGCCATACAATAATATTATTTGTTATTTTCTTTTATAGGCTTCTTTATTTAGAGACCTCAAGGGCACTGGGAAGACTAACGAAAAGGAAAAATAAAAAATGATATTATCAAGGTAATAAAAGAAGCAATAAAGTAGGCAATAAAACACTGGGATTAGGAGCCACACAGTGCAATGTATAGAAAAGCATGTATGGATGAGTACCTTACAGAAAAATGATAACTATATTTGAAACATAACTATAATTTATTTAATTATAGTCAAACTCCAATATTACACTGATGCGTCGTACAGTTTGCTGTATTTTATGTGGGTTTTTTTGCAGGCCCCTACTGTTAAATGTCAGTGGGTGCATTTCCTGAATTTTAAGCCATGGTTTCCCACATTTGATGGTATAATTTTGTTTGACCACTGTGAATGATACTAATAAGGACACATTTTAAGTAATTTCTTTGCAGTCCCACACCAGTCCTATAATCAAACCTTGATTTTATGTTTCTAGACCCTGGTCAAAAGTGTTCCCTAAATGAGCACTAAGGGTTGCAATTTTGCCCTTGCACTTTATAAATTACCCCTCAATAAAATAAACGGCTTTACTTCCATAAAGAATATATGACCTATATGATGGCATTTTAAAAATGAATTTATGATGGAGTCTGACACCCAATATTGATAGAATGGGATTTATTACGCAAAAAACAGCAATCCAAAAAAGTTATAAATATACAATTTCCATCTCCCTTAATAGATCCCATACTGTAATATGGTTAAGTACTTAACCTATACCAATTATGAATGCACAGGAGACAGATTTCTGGCATTATTTGCAGAATTCACACACTAGATTAAATCCTTAGTATTCAGCCTAACCAAATCGGAACCCTAACTGTAACTTTGAAGCTCTTAAAGGAGAAGGAAAGGCATATTTAATTGGGGGTGCCAAAAGTTAGGTACCCCCAATTGATAATATATACTTACAGTAGCTCACACCCCGGACAGGTGCTCCTATCAGGAGCAAACTGCACCGGTCCGGGAGTTCTTCCAGCAAGCACCATGATGTGATCGGCTTCCTTCTTTTTTTTCTTCTGGGCCAAGGTAGTTTGGCACCCTAGACAAGGGCTTCAATCAGCCCCCACATTGCCACTTCTCACCTTACCATTATGTTTTTTTAATAAAGAATTGTTACAACACATTATTGAATGACACTTTTCATTTATAGAAATATGTAATGATATGAACAAAAATAAGGAACACTAAAAATGTCAGAAAAACCAAAACAACATTTTCAGTAGGATAATTTTATGAGCAGCAGCCAAAATATTGCCCCCACATCTGTGCCAACTGCAGCCAAAATATTGCCCCCCAAATCTGTAACTGTGCCAGCAGCAGACAAAATATTGCCCCCAAATCTCGGCCAGCAGCCAGAATGAAGTATCAGAAAACAAGGCCAGTCTTTGGGTTTTCTCTTTCTGTGCAGCAGCAGCTCTCTTCAGTGCGCACCAATGCACCAGGCAACCAGTTCTCTGTGTGACATTGATGTCTGCACGTGTTTTCTACAGTGCATGTGCCACAGCACGTTAAAAAGCACCTGAGACTTGGAGTACTTTAAACAAAGGTACATGCTGATGCTGCTAAATAAGAGGGAGATGGGGAGCACTGCTACCCACACTAACCCATACAAATCCCACACCAAAGTGTGGTAGGCGTTACACCATATATAATTAAAGGCCTACCAGGGTTTTAAAACATTTTTTAAAAACAAAAAAAATTCCCCATAAAAGTGTATTTGGGGGAATAATTGCGCCCTAGGCAGGAGCCTACTCTGACTACCCCTAGTTTCGGCCTTGTTCTTCAAATTGTTCTTCAAATTTTCCAGGGCAGATTCATGTGCAGTAGAACGAAATAGCCGACTTCTTCATTAAAGTTGAAGTTGCTGATGTTACTGAATACCTACACACCTGCTTTGCTCTGCAGGGGTCAGTTTACTAAAGTGCGGTAAATCTGACTTTAAGTTTCCGCATGTTATCGCTGAGAATATTTTTATGCCAGAATATTCGCAGTCATTACGATCACTTGCAGTAACTACGTTAACCAGCTTACGTTAGAGGTAATTTTAGCGAGTTGTGAATTTTCTGGCGACAAATTATGTTTTTGCAAATATTTATGCTATAAAATAGTCTTGTTTTGTGGCGGTTATTATGGCAATTTTTACTGTGACATTTATGGCCAGAAATGCATATTCAAAATTCAAACTTTATTGACTGATGATTATACCATCCAACAACATTACCAAGAGTAACACCAATCAAACATGTATGCATCATATAAACCTTCTGCCAATAGAATCAATAGCTACAGATCTCTCCCCTGTCAGCAAAGAATGATGGGTAAAAAACAGTATTATGGGATATTTCCTGCCCCTTGAGAACTTTCTGGCGAAAAAAAATACTTTTATGCCACTACATAGGTGGCGGTAAAATTATGCAAATATTCTGGAGTTAATTTTCTCTTTAGCACATTTCGCTGTTTAGTAAAGCGGGCATTAATGTGAATGCGATAACTGGCAAACAATTATTCTTGCGCAAGAAAATTTGCAAATTAATTTTTAACGCAGGTTAGTAAACTGCCGATAACATATTTGGCGAAAATTCTGTCTATATATTGTGCGAATATTTTTACCGCACTTTAGTAAACAGACCCCTGTGTATGATAATTACCACATCTTGCAACTCCCATCCCATACACAAGTGCTGTCCATGTCATAGACTAATTATCCACTATTTCATATGTTTGGGAGCAGGATTGTTATAAAACAAAAAAGACATAAGAATCTCTTGAATGGACACAGTCTTGAATTAGAGAATTATTATTGTCATTATTATTGATCTCTAGGGGGCAGACTTATGTAGGTTTAGTTTAATAAACAAAAACGCACTCATCTTCTATTCATTCCCATGAGATTTTTTAACCATATTTATGGCGAGTTCTAACTTTTACCCATACTTTCACCTTTACTTTCACCCATACAATCTTAAAAATCACATAAGAATCAATAGAACGTGGGTGAGTTTTTGTTAATTAAGCTTTAAACTCATATTTTGATAAATCTGCCCCTAGGTATAATATGAAGTAGGCAAAAGAGGTCTTAGAAAAGAGGGATTTGTTTTATTTCTGCTATGTTCTTTAGTTCTAGTTTTCACACTATGATAAATAAGGCATCATAACTTTCAAGCAACTTTTTTAATGCATTCCTGTGTGCAGTAATTGCCTCAGTTATTTGATTAGAAATAGGAAGAGAAGCAGTTTTTTCTGTAGGAAATTCCAGAGCTAGAAAATCACATGTTATCTGCATATATTCAAGGAACACAACAGACCAGGGCTATAATCATGCACATAATCCTTAATGATCTGCATATGTTTACTTTGCATTCGCCTCACAAGTTGTGGTGATTTTTTTTCATACCACAACTGTTCAGAGGAAGAAGGTCATCTGCTTTTAATAGTTCCCTTCCAGCACTCCTCTGAGAACCCTACACCAGCTATTAAACCAGTGTCCCAAAATAGCACCCTTCCTTTCATTTACCAAGCCCTGCCACTCTGTTTTTGTCTGTCTCTTTCTGAACAGAGCGTCCACCAAGATGAAAGTTGGAATCGCTGCTTTGGCTGCTGGTATTATTGGTGGGATTGGAGTTCTCTTATTCCTCATTGCATTTGGAACAGACTACTGGTTGTTGGCAACAGAAAACTGTAATGTTTCCAGTGAGCGCTCTCCTGCTGCCGAGGTAATCAAATGATCTCAAGCACTGCTGCCATTTGTGTGATGGAATTTGATCGAAATTGAGACTGGACAATATGGTTTCCTCCTAGTGATTTCCATACACCAAATACTGTATAAAGCAGTATATAGATCAGTCACAGTCATTCTTCACATATGTGGTTTCTGTCATTGCCTGCTGGTTGCCATTGGTTATAGATGTAACCCAATGCTGAGGCATTTTGTTTTGTTCTATAGCAATCTAACTTATCTAACTTATAAGAAATGTATTTATTTTAGAAATATAGAATGCTGTAGACTAATACAATATTAGATTTATATCATAGTAATAGCAATTTAGCATCTAGTAAATAATAATATTAATTATTAACAAAAACTGCTTTGGTCAGAATATACACCCGGAAGTGCCATGCTTTGTGATTAGTAGTTAATTTTTTTTTTCTTTACCTTAGAATACAACAGATTCTCCAAAGCCCATCTTGTTTTTTCACCATGAGGGCTTCTTTTGGAGGTGCTGGTTTAATGGGGATGAATATCAAGAGACAATTTGGAACTTCTGGTTTAGTGAGTATCATTTACTGATAGGCACATCTTTTGTGTTTTGAATGAACTGCTGTGCATTAAATATATTTGTTTATTTTTCACATATTAGGCCAGATTCAATTCAGTGAGAAAAAGGTTTATAACGTGAAAACTCAAGGACGAGATTTAATTTGAGATGCCATTCAATTCTGAAAAACATCTCAATGTTTATCACTTGAAAACTCTATTGAAGTCTATGGGAAAAAATCTGGAACTGAATTTGAAGAATAGTTTATATAACAGGTATGGGACCTGTTATCCAGAATGCTTGGGACCTGAGGTTTTCCAGATAAGGGGTATTTCTGGAATTTGGATCTCCATAGCTTGTCTACTAAAAAATATTTAAACATTAAGGGGCATGTTTACTAACATTGGAGATAAATATTTGGAGAGATTTCTGGAGATATTGCCCATGGCAACCAATCAGCAATTAGATTTAAACAGCCACAGCCATGTTAGAAAACAAAAGCAAAGATCTGATTGGTTGCTATGGGCAACATCTCCAGAAATCTCTCCAGATATTTATCTCCAATGTTAGTAAACATGCCCCTAAATAAACTCAATAGGATGGTTTGCCTCCTATAAGGATTAATTAAATCTTAGTCATCTTAGGATCAAGTACAATGTACTGTATTATTATTACAGAGAAAAATGAAATCACTTTTTGTATTATTTGATTAAAATTGAGTTTATGGGAGATTACCTTTCTGTAATTTAGAGCTTTCTGGATAACAATTTTCCTGATAAAGGATCCCATTCCTGTACCATATTTGCAAGCTGAAAAAAAATCACTCCATGAAACTATTTTAGTTTGCATAAGTCTGTTTGCCAGTGCTATTTCTAATTTGCACTTTTTCCATTATCTGCATGTTTTATAGCAGTTTTTAAAAAGTTATACGTTAGTTATTGAGAAAAAAATCACTTACTAATAAAAAAAGATCGAAGAGTGAATAAGGCAATGATTCTAAAAGTTATAATATTATTTAAACATTATTTAAATGTTATTTAAAAACATTATTTACATGTTATTTAAACATATAGTAATACAGACAAAATAATGCTCTGCATGGAAGGCTTTCTTTTCAAATAGCTTTGCTCTTTTTAATGAATAATTTGCTGTGATTCCCCCTATATTCCACCCAAAGTCTTTTGACAATAAAGTTGGTAGTTGGGCCTCCACCCAGAAGTTCACTGCAGATTGTTGTGTGATAAAAGCCACAACATGGATATTTATAGCTCCATATGGTGTCATGGAAACGGCCATGCTATTAGCAACGCCAGTTGCCCAAACTTCTATGCCTGCAAGTCTAAGCATCCTGTCTGCAGTCCAGCTGCCTATATTTGTATTCCAGTATATTTTTCTGGTTGCTAAGAACTCATGTCTGGTTATTAAGGCAGAAGGCATAACTGTTGCCCTGGCTTACAAAAATACATTTGTTTCGCCCAGGCTCCTATTGCTAAAGCTATGCCTGTTGCCTTGGGTTGCACACAAAATTGGCATAGTTCTTATTTTAAATTATAACCCTTTTACCCTGAACTCCATGTTGGAGATCATGTCCTTGCCCAGGGTCAGAAATTATAGATGCTTACCTGGCTCTTAGGCCAGATATCTTTATTCAAGAAATATTTAATTGTTGCTTAGACCTTTTGAGCATTAGAGTTTCTGGAGGGTAAAGGTATTTTAATGGGCAAGATATTTTTATTCATATAATGTTTAAGTGGTTCTTATACCTTTATGACTAATTTGAACTTCTTTTTTTTATTAATTCAAAAGAAAGAAAGAAAAATAAAACCCTGTATGTCTTTATATTCCAAAATCACTAAAAACAATTTATACTACTACCAATAACTACTTAGGAACTTATAAAGTACTTGTGACAAGCACAAGCACTTAAAATTTTTCTCTTTCTTTCTTTTGAATTAATAAAATTCAGTGAATTGGCGATTACACCCCGTTGTGTCTTTTTTAAGGTAATAAATTGCTGAGAGTATACAAACTTTCTGATAATTTGAACTTCTATTGTGATGAATGCAGAGTGTAGGGATCTTGTGCCTGGGCAATACTTCTGCTTTACAGAGCAGCACCCCAATAAACGTGCATTGTTGGCTTTTGCAAATATAAAGTGCTGTGAATATCAGACTCTACATATTGATATGCTGAATTGTGTTGCTGCACCTGAAGATATAACATGGGTGTAATGAAGTGCCACCTGTAGTTTTTTTTTGGGTGCAAGACCCACCTCTTTAAAACCTGATACAATCTGTTGCTTGGATGCTCCTGGTTTTGAGTCTGTCTATGGCCAGTAACCAGCCTGACCCTTGTTATGTATTTTTATTTAACCAATATCTGTTTGCCTATGGCCAAGAGTACTGGTTTGCCTAATACATTTCCTCAGTCTGTGCATTGTTCTAGTGCTTCTTTATCTCCATTACCTCTAACCATTTATCTTCTGTTGACCTATTTTGGATGCTGTGTATTCCTTGGAGAACCCCAGGGAATTGTGCTCCATGAAAAGGTAGCAGCTTAATATTACAGAGCTTTATTGGCCAAAGTTGGTGAGTCCAGTTTTCTGTGCTTGCTCTGGGTATGCTCCTCAAAAATATAATTTAAGTGAATTTAAAGGCGCTACAATAAATTTTTACCACATTGAAAATCACTCTATACTTGAAGTCGAGAATTATGTTATAGATTTTAGAAAGTGAAGTATGGTAACACATTTTTCCCTAAACAGGAAACCGGTTGCTATCAAAGAGAAGACATAGATTATATAAGGAGCATCTTTTATTTGATCTCTCATGCATTGCCCAAGCCTTTATGTTACTAATTATTTATTTATTTATTTTATTTTATTATTCTTTAGCTAGCCAAGCTCACCCCAAGCACTGCATCCATGGATATCTGTTTCCCATGCCCATCGCTCTAGGACCTGTTCCTCATCCATCTTATGATCCCACTGCAGGTACGTATGGCACATTCACTTTGTAATACCCTTAAAGCACTGCACATAATCCTGTTGTTTTATCCCTACAAAGCTGGATGTGCTCATGATGGTATTAAGCATGTACCGTTATTACGCCTTTACTTTCAATTTCTATTACTATGTTCTTGAATAAAGATTCTAGAGACCAATGCAGGTCTGCAATTGCTGTTGGGATACAGTATGTACAGTAGGTACAATTTCACAGTACAAATCCTTACAAACCATCACTTGCATTGTTCACACACACACTTGCATACAAACAAGCACACTGATAGAAATACAAAGATGTCATTATCAGTGTCCCAGATACCATCATCTAGAAACATTTTCTTAGATTGCTTGATAATAATCTTCCATGTGAGAATATGTCTCTTTTACATTGCAGCAAAGTCTCCCTTTTTTTGACTTGCCCATAAAATCCAGAACTTGGATAAATGAGGAGCTGGTTGGAATTCCCTTAGGTAGTGGGAATGAATTAATACATATTCCATTCCAGAATTTAGGTCCCAATAGTTACCATGTTCTTTCCCCTTTAGTTCCATGAATGTATGAAAAAGCTGCATACGTGCAGGCAAATACCATATTTAATGTAAATTGCATATTTTGTTTAACATAGTAACATAGTAACATAGTAAGTAAGGTTGATAAAAGACACATGTCCATCGAGTTCAACCTTTTTTTTTTTTTAATTTATTTTTTTTTATTAACTACCTATCTGCCAGTTGATCCAGAGGAAGACAAAAAAACCCATCTGAAGCCTCACAAATTTGCCTTAGAGGGGGAAAAATTCCTTCCTGACTTCAAAATGGCAATCGGACTAGTCCCTGGATCAACTTGGACTATGAGCTATTTCCCATAACCCTGTATACCCTTACTTGCTAAAAAGCTATCCAACCCCTTCTTAAAGCTATCTAATGTATCAGCCTGTACAACTGATTCAGGGAGAGAATTCCACATCTTCACAGCTCTCACTGTAAAAAAACCCCTTCCGAATATTTAGGCGGAACCGCTTTTCTTCTAATCGGAATGGGTGACCTCGTGTCAGCTGGAAAGACTTACTGGTAAATAAAGCATTAGAGAGATTATATGATCCCCTTATATATTTATACATAGTCATCATATCACCCCTTAAGCGCCTCTTCTCCAGCGTGAACATCCCCAATTTGGCCAGTCTTTCCTCATAGCTAAGATTTTCAATACCTTTTACCAGCTTAGTTGCCCTTCTCTGTACCCTCTCTAATACAATAGTGTCCTGTTTGAGTGATGGAGACCAAAATTGTACGACATATTCTAGATGGGGCCTTACAAGTGCTCTATACAATGGAAGAATGACCCCCTCCTCCCTTGACTCTATGCCCCTTTTAATACAGCTCAAGACCTTATTTGCCCTTGATGCTGCTGACTGGCATTGCTTGCTACAGCCAAGTTTATCATCTACAAGGACTCCAAGGTCCTTTTCCATAATGGATTTGCCTAGTGCAGTCCCATTAAGGGTATAAGTGGCTTGGATATTTTTACATCCCAGGTGCATGACTTTACATTTATCAACATTGAATCTCATTTGCCACTTAGCTGCCCAGATTGCCAGTTTGTCAAGATCCTGTTGCAAGGATGCCACATCCTCAATGGAATTAATTGAGCTGGATAATTTTGTGTCATCTGCAAACACTGATACATTACTTACAACACCCTCCCCTAAGTCATTAATGAACAAGTTAAATAAAAGTGGACCCAATACTGAGCCCTGGGGGACCCCACTAAGAACCTTACTCCAAGTAGAGAATGTCCCATTAACAACCACCCTCTGTACCCGATCCTGTAGCCAGTTTCCTATCAACGTGCAAACGACTTCATTAAGCCCAACAGACCTTAGTTTAGAAAGCAGTTGTTTGTGGGGCACAGTATCAAACGCTTTGGCAAAATCCAAATAGATCACATCTGCTGCCCCCCCACTGTCCAGAATCTTACTTACCACATCATAAAATGCAATCAAATTCGTCTGACATGACCTATCCTTCATAAAGCCATGCTGATTGTTGCTCATAATGCCATTCATTAGGACAAAATTTTGAATGTGATCCCTTAACAAGCCTTCAAATAATTTGCCCACCACAGATGTCAAGCTTACTGGCCTATAATTGCCAGGCTGAGATCGTAATCCCTTTTTAAATATTGGAATAACATCAGCTTTTCTCCAATCCATAGGCATCATACCAGATGACAGTGAATCTGAGAAAATCAGAAATAAGGGCTGATCTAAAACTGAACTAAGCTCTCTTAGAACCCAGGGGTGTATGCCATCAGGCCCTGGAGCCTTGTTTACATTAATTAGTATTAAAGCTTTTTTATCATATCCTGAGTCAGCCACTGACTAGATTGAGCTGAACCATTCGTGAT
Source organism: Xenopus petersii (assembly GCA_038501925.1). Classification (NCBI taxonomy): domain Eukaryota; kingdom Metazoa; phylum Chordata; class Amphibia; order Anura; family Pipidae; genus Xenopus; species Xenopus petersii. Next base: position 83,481,585 of record CM076686.1, read on the forward strand.
ATAAGTGAGCCTGTGAACCCGGACTCCTCTATTGGTTACACTGAAGAAAAGAACTGATTTAACACATTTTCCTTATCTGTATCTGTTACAACCATACTGGTACCATTATTTAACATGCTGAAAATGCAAACGTGTTCCATTTTTTCATTGTTGTGGAACAAAATTCATGTGTCTTTAAAGAAGGATCATCTCACTCTGCAAGTCCGGGCTTTTGCATATAAGTATCATATTAACATATAAGTCCCTAGTGCTATAAAATACCAGTAAACTGTTGATTTTTGTTTCTTAAAATAAAAAACAACTTCTCCCGAGGTCACTAATTGTGATGTGTATTGATTAACAAACAAATAAGCATCAAAGTTCAGATAATGATAAGACTGACAGGTTTATGCACTTCTTGGTTTTTTTTTTACTTGGAGTTCCTCTGCCCCAGGCGATGTCTGTATTTTTTCTGTTTTGTTTTTGTAAATTTGTATTTATTGCATTTATGGATGGATCAGACAAGGCTTATTTAGCTCAGCAAATATTACTATTGTTCCTTTATTCACTATTTAGGGAATGTTAGTGGTTGAAACAGCTGAAATGCCCATTATATTGAAATATACAGTCTGCCACAGGGTGCAAAATAGACCCGTTCCTACTGTCTGCCATATATGTTGATGCTGGTCATAACAATAGTTCTGCCTTGCACCTGCCGGCATTGTGCTCTACACTACGAGCTGTAGTTTTAATATGTAGAGTGCAGGTACTGTATACTTTCTTAATGAACACTAATTATATTGTGTTTATACGTATATAAGGCCCACTGTCTGTTACAATGCACTTAAGTATATGTAATAGTTACTCCGAAGGGTTCAGTTACAAAGTTCAAAGTGCAATTTTTTGGTACTTGCAATACTTTTTTTTTTTACTCTGAATTCCAAGATAATAGTGGGTGCTGGGGAAATATCTTCCAAATCAACTTGCATGCTATGCAGCAATACAGACACAATTTAGCGTTTGTTTTGCCAAAAATGACATTGAATTATGGGTTATAGATTACTAGTTTTTATAGCGTTAAGTTTTTGTCTCTTCAACATGTAATAATTTACAGTGAACACCAGGAGGTTTATACATTTTGGCAAGTTCTCAAAACGTTTGTAATCACATTTTACATGCACTTCATCATTGAGATGTTTTTATATTTTTAATTGCAATCCTATTTATAATATTTTTATATTATTTTACACCTTGAAGAGCCTAGAGGAGACATATTTTCAATACTCTGCAATGTATAATATTATTAATAAAGTTTCCTTGTATTCCTTGATGCTTGTTGTAAGTTACGTAGAATCATATGTGATTGCTAGTATCTTTGTGAATGAGCCCTGCAGTCTGTATCAGTACAGAATTTATGAGACTTTGCAACCCAAAGTATTGTTAGGTTTGGTATATATATATATATATATATATATATATATATATATATATATATATATATATATATATATATATATATATATATATATATATATATATAAATATATATATATATATATATATATATATATATATATATATATATATATAAAACTATACCCTATATTCTGTGTTTACCCAGTGTCTATGACACTGAGTATTATTTAGGGATATATATTAAGCTGGTTATTTTTTTATGTTGCTGCCACCTTAAGCCTAGGTTAATCTTTGAGTAAAATGCCTGTCCAGATTTATTAACCCCTTTCGTTTGAGGCAGGCTTGCCATGGATCTCACTTGCTTTTGTTGCATTTTGAAATATCTGTTCAATAGGGATAAAGGACTATTCTTATCCAGTGCTCACATAGAGAACATGTACCATCTGCCTCCGTACATCAATCTTTGGTATGTGACAGATCTCTCTGTCTGTCAGGACTTCTTCCAATACTGACAACACAGAGCTTTTATTCAAAGGCTTCTTTTTCTTTCTTGAAGAAACATTATCTTTATGGGTAACAAAATAATGATAAAAGGCTTTGCTGTTTGACACATAATTAAATACAATTACACAAATCTTCAACGTTTGGTATTTTATCAAGTACAGGACGACAATACTTCTGTTTTGCATTAGTCATGTTGTTCTTATCTTCAGAACATACACAAAAGCCTCTCATAGATTTAAACCTGATAGAGCATCGTCACAATTCTGACATTATATTAATGAGAATATTGCACCAGTTATCAAAGAGCTTAAAAAAATACTCTCCAACCCGGCTTGTTTTGCAAAGATACCATGTAGAAGACATAAACAGAAGATACTTGCTGAAGGACTATTTGATTCACTTTGTGTAACTGCCACACTTGGAAATATTTAAGCAAGAAAAGCGTCCTCCGCAGACAAGGAATAATAAGTAACACTGTTTGCTGATTTTAGCAGCAGTGAAGGAATGAATACATGATCTTATCATAGAAATATCCAAAACCAACCTTCCATTTCCTGTTTGGTGCCATGTTTAAGCGAATTTTTGTATAGCCCTTTATTTGGCAAATTGACCACATTCACATATTTCTCTTTACCTACATACAAAATTGCTTTGTCCATATGTAAATCTCAGCCTCATCTGTGTATCCCTTTTCTGGAAATTACGCCATCTGCTCCTATTTCTTCTGTGGCTCCGTTCTGACCTTGGGTTAACCCTGTTTGCTACACAGACTGGCCCTTTTATTTACCCGCTGGGAATATCTAGATGTGTATTGCCAGCTTGTTTTATAATTGAACTTTTAAGTGCACTACTTTACTGTGGTGATATGTTCTTGCTTGTGTTCATGTATGCAAAAAAATGTCCAAACACCATGAATATATTCTAAAAACTAAAACATTGAGATGTTTTTATTCATGGACTCAGGCCAACAAATATATTTAGCCTAAACTTCTAACATTGGACCATTATGAGAAGTATTCAGTGAGATGTGGTTAGATGAGGAAATAACCTGCAAAATGCTTAGATAAAAATAATTACCCAGCGGGTAGGGAAGGATTTAGCTATTATGTCCCCTAAGCCATGTCTGTTTCGATGATGCTGCCATCTAGCATAGTGTGGTTACTGAGCTTGACATACATGGGCTGATAAAAGCTCATGACTCCAGACTGAGCTGGCAGTTTTTATAAGCTTGTGAAAAAGGAACTCTACAAGACCTGCTTGATCAATGAGAGCAATATTGATATTGCCTGCTATTAATATAGTAGCTTTGCCATTGGGAGGGGACCACATAAGCCCATTGATGCAGTTCTCACTTAACAGGTCTCTGTAGGTCTCAGTTATGATCTGATCAATGGCCCCAGGCCCAACTGATTGGATTTTGACCACCTCGCCAAACAAGTGCATCTTACTTTTACAATAATGAAAATATAATTTCGCTAAACACATTCTTTACATTGGCTGTAAAGATTACTACATGTACAAGCCAAGGGGCAGCCCACTTCCAGACCCTGACTTTTGATATTTGGCCTTACTCATGTTAAAAGTGTATCAGAAGATATGCATGTTTGGGTCTAACAATATAATATGTCAAATGTGGAAGTTGTTTGGAAAAACGTCACAGGGGAGATAAGCTTTCTAATACAATATATCTGTATGTCTTAAATGCACATTTCTGAAAACGTTTCATTATTTGCCAAAAACACCTATGGCTCATAGTCTAGCCTATTTTGATGCCATGAGAGAATTTTGTAGAAAAAGTAGAGAAAGTAGTTTGCACTAATTCGGTGACTTACAAAGTTGTATTTGCAGATATAAAACAAACAATGCAGCTTGCTTCATATAAGACAGTGTCTATAAACTTCAAAAATAGCAACGCTGCAGTAAATGTAAGAAATGTGTCCCAATAACATATTTAGGGGGAAGGGATACTGACTTTACATTCATAATAAAAATAAAGAGTTAAATGTCTAGATAAATGTTTTTTTTTAAATGGCAAATAAATACTTTCATATGGACTGTTTACTTCCACAACTTTTTAATGATATTTTCAACTTTTCAATGAAATTCGCTGGTGGAAAATCTGCCACAACAAAAAAAAAGTTGTTGCGCGTCAAAATTCTCGCACACAAAATTGTCGCCTGTCAAAATGATGACAATTGACTTTAATGCGTTTGGACAAAATATTCAAATCCACCACGACCAAAAAAAAAAATTGCTGCGCGTCAGAATTATTTTGACGCCCATTGACTTCAATACGTTTTGCAAATTTTCGTTGTTTCACAATTTTTTTTCACTGTTTCACTAATTATTCGTCGAAGCAAAATGGGACAGATTCGCCCATCACTAATTATATGAATTAAGTTCTGTTTCAGCCTGGTTAAAGCACTAGTTTTGGCCTCAGTTGGAAGAAGGTAGTATAAAGATTGAGGTCTACATAGTCATTAAGTTGATCACACTCGTAATTCAACCGCAGGTGGACTGTGTGTGTGGGTCTGTGACCCTTATTGGTGTACATACGTGGTTTATTGGCACTTTACTCACTCATTTCCATTCAACTGGGAGGGTTAAACTGAGGGTGAAGGTGTGGATGTTGAATTGAGGAAGTAAACCAGCGAGGATTGGGCTTGATACCCACTCTTTTCTAGGTAACTGGTTAATTACCCCTATTCCTACCCCGTGGTTATCCCAATGCTCCATCACAGACCTAATTGGTTGGTCTAATTTCTGCTTCATGGCCTTTATATATCGCATAACTTAATTGCATTCCGTTTACCCCCCTGATCTTAACAATTATTATAATGGTCTCCTGGATTTACTGTTTTTATGTAAATTATTAGTAAAAGTTACGTTTAATTTGTTCTTTGAATCATCGGATCCTGTGATGGGGAGGTGCACTCTTTAGGGTTAGCTTTCTTTTTCTTTCTTTTCAATTACTGTTAAAACATTACTGCTTGTATAGTGAACATGTTAGAGATGCAGAATCCAGACTTTGGTTCTGGATTTGGCCAGGATTTGGCCTTTTTTAGCAGGATACGGATTTGGCCAAATGTTTGCCACACAAACAGTGCGTGGTTCTCTTTAACCCTTCCTGGTGCTATTTTGCATATACACATTTTTTAAATAATAATAAACCTTTAAAATAATTAAAAGAAAGTATGAAAACCATCACAGTGCCAAGTATCCCAGTACCTGTAATGTGAATATAAGAAAGCATAACGATGTAATGACAGTGTCACTTTATGCAGAAAACCAAACACAACTCTTAACGCCTGAATTAAAAGCAAATGACATTTTAAAGATATGTAAAATAAGACATGAGAGTTTTAAGTGTTTGACAGCATATGCCTAGCTTGAAGAAGACACATCTCAAGTAAACACAGATTTGCACTGCTCAAACAACTCTTCAGTATATTTCTATTTTAATTGCCAGTGTACAGAGGATTCTGGACTGCGTTCATCATCCTAGCTGTTGCTGCCAGTCTTGTGGGAGGATTGCTGTTGGTGTGTGCCGTTCCCTTTGTGGCTGCTCGACTCTATAAAGTAGGAGGCGGATTCCTGATCACTTCTGGTAAGATTCCAAGACTCAGTAATTAGATACACGGATGCTCTGAATGCCAGTTCTTGTGTTAGTATCTGAAGTGGAAGAGCTTTGTAAGAGCAAATCTGATTTATGAAAATCACTTCAGCATACTCTGTAAAGCAAAGAGTTATTTATGTATAGGTGTCTGTTTATTTATAGCTTACTTTTGCTTGTTTTACCATCAGGCTCCATTTAATATGGAACGTGCTTTTCCTCAAGCAATCAGAGCTTTCATACTAAAACCTTTTTATTCCAACCAATAACAGAACATTTTGTTAAATGAATGACTGCCCATCCCTTTAATCAAACAGATATCATCATTGAGAAATTCTTTTTTTACAATTATAATAAGAAAACACATGTCAAATTGCTATGTAGATCCTGTAGAACCTACAGCCAGACTTTACTTTGCCACCTCAGACCAGGCGAAGTGCAATAGAGTAGATAGGGATTTCTCCAAAAAAAAGTTGAAAATTTTGTGCCAAAAAACGTTGGCTTCATAACTTATGCGCAACTTCGGATCTTTGTGAATTTGCGCAGCCCTGGCTAATCTACACCTGCAAAGTGCTGGCGCATATTCGGAGGTAAGCAAATTTGCCCCATAGTTTCTTTTATTACATAACCCCATGGGGCAAATTCACTAACCGGCGAAAATTCACCATCGCTAGCTTCACACACATCACAACACTTTGCCAGGCGTAAATTTGCCTGGACAACGCTAATTCACAAAGATCCGAAGTTGAGCACAGGGTACCAAACACTGGCGAATTTGTGCTACCAATAATACGCTCAGCAGTTCGAAGTTATGCTAGCGTTGGCTAATTTGTTTACGGCGTGCAGTTAAAGTACAATGGCCGTATATGCTGCAGCAAACACATTACACTACACAAGGCCAGGGAAACTTAATAAAATTATATAGAGTTGTTGTATTGCCCTACACATGTGCCCAGTTTAGGTGCCATATGTTATCAACTGTAGGGGGGAAGGAGGGTATCCCCAAACAGTTTTTCGATCTTTTTCAGCCTATCACCCTGTAAAAAGGAAAAGACGCCAGCGTTTTTTGGGACTTAGAAAAATGTTCAACTTTTTTTTTAAGGAACTCCTATCTACTCTATTGCTTAAAAGGCTTATACCTCTTGTGATGCTTTACACAGCAATGAGGTCTTTCTAGCAAGCTCCACTCCCTGTAAAATCACAAACCTTTTTACAAATTTAGCGTTAGAAAATGAGGCAATGATCAATTTTATGGCTGGCAAAGTGATAACCAAATTATTTGTACCCAGTGCATGGCAATGTACAAAGTAATCCTCCCTCAGTTTGTATTCTGTTTGATCTGCTCAACGCAGAAAAGGCCAGTTCATTTGTGCAGCAGATAAACAAGAAAAGCCCCAGAGGAACCTGGAACATGTTCTTGAAGTAAAATCTTGGCAGTGTAGGCATTAACCCTTTCTCGGCTGAAACCAAATGCAGAGAATATTAATGTATTAAACGCACGCCCCTTAACACAGAAGGACATTATTTCATTTGGCAGTGTCCTGCTGGATTTAAGCCATGCTTGATCACTTGCTAATTTTCCGCTCAGCAGACAATGCATTTATTAAAAGAAGATAGATGCACATACGCTGTGCAACCCTTCTAGTTAAAAGAGAATAGCTTGATGCCATCATATTTGGAAAAATGTAAGCACTAAATAAGTAATACTTGTATATACATACTTGTATATACCAATACTTGTATATACATTAGTTTTAACTGTAAAAATGACTGCAATGGCAGGATTTGTTATATTGCAGTCATTTTTACAGTTCAAACTACTGTATATACAAGGATTGGTACGTACTTATTTAGTGCTTAAATTTTGTGACCCTTTCCGGATGTGGGATATTTCCATCATTTGGATCACACCTTAAGTCAGGGGTCCCCAACCTTTTTTACCCATGAGCCACATTCAAAAAAATAAAAAAAATAGTAAAAAATAGTTGGGGAGCAACACAAGCATGAAAAATTCCCTTGGGGTGGCAATAAGGGCTGTGAATGGCCATTTGGTAGCCCCTATGTTGACTGGTAGCCTACAAGAGGCTCTACTTGACACTATGCTTAGTTTTTATGGAATTAAAACATGCTTCCAAATGTCACGACCGGCACCCAATACCAGAACAAGTGCCAAGCACCCTGGTCTCGGCTCGGCTTCACCAGTAGTGTGATCACCGTTGGGATTCGGGAGGAGCCCTCAGTTTACTTGGGTGCCACCTGGACTTAACGAGGGGTGCAAGGGGAGATGTTGTGGCTGGCAAAGGGGCACGGCTGGTAGCAAAGTCTTTTGGGCCGAAGGTCACGGTACACGGGTCGAGGCAGGCGGAGAATAAACGTAGTCAGGCAGGCAAGGGTCAAACCAGGAAGTCAATCAGAGGGTTAATCAAAAGAGGTAGTTGGTAATCAGGCAGGGGTCAGGATCCAGAAGTCACAATAGTCAAAAGCCGGGCAGGGGTCACAACAGGAATCACAAACAGGTTCAGACAGAAATAGCTTAAGCTCAGAAGCACCAGGAACAAATCCTATCATGGGCAACTTGTCAGCAGACAGAATGGGCTTAAATAGTGTTTGAATTTCACGCCTTTGCGCGCTGACGTCATACGCCAGCGTGCCTGCGCCTTTAAATGGAAAGGAGGCGCGCGGCGCACGCCCTATAGAGGAGCCGGCACCAGCGAAAACCCGCTGGCTCGGCTAGGAAGAAGGATGGTGCGGCGGGCGTCCCCGCCGTACAGGTACCCTTACACCACGCCTGGAATCCAAAAATAAGCACCTGCCTTAAGGACACGGAGAGCAACATCCAAGGGGTTGGAGAGCAACATGTTGCTCATGAGCTACTGGTTGGGGGATCACTGCCTTAAGTCTATTAAACAACAAAACCCAATAGGCTTATTTTGTCACCAAAATGGTTATGGGTGAATGAGTGAATAGAATCACGTACAAGGTACTGTTTTAATATTATGGAGAAAAACAAAATTGTTTAAAAAAATGATTTGCTTAAAATGGACTAAAAGGTCTGTTGAAGTCTGTTGTGCTTCTCATACTTGTACTATTTATTTAATATTTTTTCCAAAGAGCAGACTGAGTTTCTATTTACTGAACATATGCATATCATTAGGATATATCCTGTATGTTAAGGCTATTATAACACGTGTTTTGTCTGACCTTAGCAGAGTGGGAAACCTATATTACCATAAATGGTATTTCAATTTACACAGAATTGGTTAATCAAGTACATCCACAATTCTAAGTGCAGAGCAACAACACCTTGCTCAAAGTTTACGTACTGGTATGTGTGCACTTAGGCAAATAGAGTGATGTATGAAATGTGCCCCAAAAATAGTCTCTGACTATTGCCATATATCTTCTTCTCGCTCTTTATGCTTTTTTCTGTCATCCATATGAACAGTTTGGTCCTGCTGACAGATCTAAAATATGATTTCATGTTGCAGTTTATGTTGTAAATGTACTGTTTGACAGTAGCTTTCTGCTGCATGACCAGTATAGGAACATGTGCTGTAAACTAATCCACAAATAATTTTGTTTGCAGGAGTATTACTTGTGTTACTGATCGTGCTCTTCGTCTTGTGGAAGGAGTTTGCTGCTGACCTTCAGAGGTACATTCTTCTTGAAAGAAGCCAGGCATGTTTGCCTGAAACCCATTTTCATGTTTATTATGGATGGTCCTTCATGTTTGCTGCTGCTGGTACCCCACTTGTCCTCCTCTCTGGTCTGCTGTTCCTTTTTATTGGAAGAAGCATATGTGTAGAAGAGAAATAAATGATAAAGAACTGCAATCGCATTAAAGACTATTCCTCATTGTAGATGTGGGCACAAAGCAATCCAGTTGAAGAACTTTAAAGTTTATATTCTTCAGGAACCAGCTGCGAGGCTTATAATTACAATATTAAGTAAAATCCTGCTATCAATGAACAATATAACAACGGTAAAGAAACATTCAATAGGATGTTCGAAATAGTGTAGAGATATATGCACTTTTTTCAGTATTCATACTGTATAAATATTTTAGATGCGTTCAGCCTTCTAGATGTACTTTTTCTTAAGTGAAACAACATAAGAAGAAGAAGATTTCTCTCACTTCACATTTTTCAGGTGATGCTGAACTACAAAAGCCAAAATCTCTGGCTCTAAAAGGATTGAGCTTCCTCAACAACCATGATGTTTTTTGCAAAAATATTTTTAAGGGCTTCTAAGAAGAGCAGAGAGGTCATTTAAATAATGCCTAGGCTAGAAATTTCTTGATTGTCAATCAAGTTGCTAATGTGTTAAAGTAATGTACCACTAGAGATTAGGTTAAAAATTCTCCTAATTCACTTCCAGTTTTTTCCCTGTGAGATAATTTTTCTGAATTGCATTGCATCTCAATGGGTTTTTTCCCAGTGTCCCGCCAATCCAGTTCGACCCTGACTCACTGTAATAACACTGGCCCATTGGGCCAACTTCAAAACAATGAATAAAGTTAATTTTATGGTTATCACATGAAAACGTATTCAGTCCCAGGAGTAAAAACTTTTCCAGTTTTTATCCCCATAGACAGTTTGCTCATTGAATTAAATCTGGTTCTATGGGGAAATCTGGAATTAATATGGAGATACAGTAAGTTTTTGCTAAGAGAGAGAACTTTTCTAAGTAGCAGAGAGCTTTCCACATGGGGATATGGGGGCTGCGCTTTATTATAAGGACTTATTTTGTTTTCATAAACTTACAGACACATGCATTGCACTTGCAATAAATCAACGATTCTCATGATTTGATTGGATGAACTGTTTTAGCTAGTGCAATGATAGCACTTCCTTTATGGGTCTATTCTCATGTGCTATCACATTATTGCACACTCATGAGCTACACTGAGAGTAAGGACTTTGAAGCTGATCACTGCTCTTAGGTCCCTGCATACTGTTATCTTTCTCAAATTCATCTTACTGTATATATGTAATTGATTTAAGTGTTTCAAACCCTTTTTTTCACAAACATGTGATGTGAGTTAAAATCTGTATCTTGTACAATCCTAAATATTATGGTATTGAAAGTCAGTAAATGCCTTCACCTCCTAGAAAGCTGGAAACAAAAGCTGCACACTTCCTGTTGGAAAAACTGTTCAATTTGGCTAAGGAAAGAGTTTTATGTTTTACAAAACCAACATACAGTATCACTGGCATGTGTGAAATAGTTATTTTTTGAAATGGTGGGTTTCATAATAGGGCTGTGCTTTGGCTCTTTCTTTTATGTACCGTATAAATAATAAATAATCTCTTCTGTTTTGGCTGGGAAGGGGCAAATGCCCACTACCCATTTATTCATTGGCATGATTGTGAATCAGTGTGGGTCATAATATATGGATAATTAATGAGGTGCACTTTTTTAGGTGGTGGTTACCTGTTCAGGGTGACTCAGAGTGCTTCCCAGTCACTTGCTGGAATAAAATAAATGCTAAAATATAAAAACAGTGGCTCCATTTTAATTAAATAATTCTCATTTTTAAATATGATTTCCTTTTCTCTGTAATAATAAAAGTATATTGTACTTGATCCCAACTAAGCTGCATGAATCCATGTTGGAGGCGAAACAATCCTACTAGGTTTATTTAATGATTAAATGGTTTTTAGGCAGGCTTAATGTATGAGATACAAACTTATGTCCTGACCCCTTATCCGGAAAACCCCAGCTACCAAGCTTTCTGGAAAATAGATCCTATACAGTAACTATCAGCCTGTACCTTATAAGAGAAGTGGTCTACTGAGAAAATTATATACCTCCAAGTGCATAAAAAAGAAAATTAAGTTATATGTATTGCCGGCTGTAAAGAATACGTCAAGTTCTAGATTAAATATATCACATAATAATAGCTAATTAAACCAGATATATCTCTCATCAAATCACATACGTTTTTTTATAAAACAATGTCACAACTAACTGAATTAAATAACCCAGTGGTAAAATATTATGACTTTAAAGCTCACTTTCTGTTCAATACATACATCATATATGAGAACTGATAAAAAAAAAAAAAACTTGTCTTAAAATAGTTGTAGCTTATCCAAAGTTATATATTAAGCTTCAGAAGAAAAATGGAAGTACTGATTGGTTGATTAGCAGGCAAATGTAATAATATAAGGTTTTGTAAGTCGTGACCTGATTCAAATGCATTATTTTATTTATACCCATGATATCTTATTGACCATTATTGCTGCACATTATTTGTTCACAAACTATATGGGGTAATGTAATTAAAAGTCTTGAGATTGCCTTCATCTAGTAACTAGGGATGTAGCGAACGTCGGAAAAAAAGTTCGCGAACATATTCGCGAACTTGCGCAAAAATGCGAGCGGTTCGCGAACGGTTCGCGAACCCCATAGACTTCAATGGGAAGGCGAACTTTAACATCTAAAAAAGACATTTCTGTCCAGAAAAATGATTTTAAAGTTGTTTAAAGGGTGCAACGACCTGGACAGTGGCATGCCAGAGGGGGATCAAGGGCAAAAATGTATCTGAAAAATCTGCCTGTGTGTGCTTGGAAGAGATAGTGTAGGGGGAGAGCTGTTAGTGATTTCAGGGACAGATGATAGTAAGTTTGCTGGCTAGTAATCTGCTTGATACTGCTCTGTATTGGAACAAAAAAATAAATAAAAGCAGTCCTTACAAGGACTACTGTTATTGCAGCAGTCAGCAGATGAGATCAGAAGCAGGACAGCTGCCCACTGCAGCTACATACAGAGCACTGCAGTAGAAGGTAGATTACTAGCCAGCAAAGCTACCTAAGCTTAAATGTCCCTCAAACCCCTGCAGACTTCTGTCCCTCCAATAACAGAGCAGTATCAACACGATTACTAGCCAGCAAACTTTCAACTGTCCCTGAAATCACTAACAGGCAGCAGCTCTCTCCCTACACTATCTCTTCAGCACACACAGGCAGAGTGAAAAAACGCTGCAGGGCTTCGGTTTTTATAGGGAAGGGGAGTGGTCCAGGGGAGAGCTTCCTGATTGGCTGCCATGTACCTGCTGGTCTGGGGTGAGAGGGCAAAAAAAAAGCGCCAACAATGGCGAACCCAAAATGGCGAACGTCGCGCGACGTTCGCGAACTTCCGGCGAGCGCGAACACCCGATGTTCGCGCGAACAGTTCGCGCCATCTCTACTAGTAACCCATAGCAACCTATCAAAAGTAATTACTCGGGACATTTTTTTCAGGGAAGAACTTAGGGCAACTGATATTTTTGCTGCTTAGAAGCTCTCCAATTCCAAAGTGTTGATTTATTTTGCATACAGAGCAAATCTCACTATAAGAGGGGTAGTTATAATTTATGAGAACTGTATAAAAAGATATGTTATCAGCAGTAAGAAGGAGTGGGCAGTAGGGGGCATTACGGAGGAGTTTCCCTAGTTAAACCTTTTTACTACCATATTATAAAGTAAAACAATAGTAGAATTTAAATCACATTGGCTCCTTTGGTTGGTGAGAAGATGTGGAAAGCTTGATAGAAGGAGGCTGGGGCAAGTGCATCATTATGTGGAGAACCCAACGGTTACAATGTTATCTCCCAGGACTGGGCTTAACTACTGACAAGCTAGAATCTTAAATAGCTTGCTTTACCCTAGCAGGGAGCCCCATTAGCACAGGAACCATAGTGGTAGCCTACAGATAGTGGAACCATCATAAACCACTTTGGTGGGAATTCAATATGGGTACTAGAGCAGTTGGACCCCAGAGGAACAACCAAGGTGGGCCCCAGAGTAGTATTTAGATCCGGTGCCACCCTAGACACCAGACTTAACAGCACCCCCAACGTACGAAAGTGACAACATTTGCATGGGGAGGGAAAGTGTTTTCTTTAGAAAATTTATTCAATTATATAAGTGCCTGAAAGCCACCCCCAAAAGCTGCTGCCCTAGGCATAGGCAATTTGTCTCCTTATATATAAGTATGGCTCTGGTGGGTTTTAAGGAAGTATCCTTGGGGAGTCATAGTGGCCCCACTGTAAATTATCATGTAGCACCATATCAATGTGTCGTTTTTGTCAAACTAGCAAGTGTAACATTTACACATGTAAAGTACTCTGTACTCTGTTGCTACAGGTCTATTTAACTATAGTAGCCAATCATCAGAAAGTATTTAGCATCGTATTAGTTGTTATAGCTTCCTGAAACTGGGCAAATGCTGTGTCTTTTATTACAAAATGGAGAGGTTGAAAGTGCAAACTTCTTACAGACCAAATATACAAAGCACACATATAAAACTTGGTCTTTTGTCATACAACCATCACCACACATGTGTAGTTTCCCTCAACTAGTACAACAGGGTCAATATTTACATGTTTATTATTACAACTCAAACCTTAAAGTTTAAGTTGGCCCACTGATCTTACTATAATATGGCCATTTCTTCTCTGCTCTCCTACTCTCACATGTGTTGCAGGATACCTGCAATTAATTGACATAGCTATAAAAAGTGGAAGTAATGAGTCTTGAGAAATATAACTAGGTACAAGAAATAGAATTTCCAAGTATACCAGAGTGTTATTGTAATATAATGGATTTGTACAAAACTGAGGACTTTGATTTCAGGGGCTGAGATCAGTAGAATTGTCTTAATTATATTTTAAAAGAGTTAGCATCGTATTTTCTTGTAATAGTCAAAGAATGTATCTGTCATTTTATAGTGGGCCTTTTCTGTTCTCCATTTAAGAATGAGGAATGAAATATTAGAAAAATTGATATACCTGTATCCCCAAATAAGGCATTTAGAAAGTAAACTATCAGTGGCTAATAAGTTTGAACAACATTGTTGAAATTTGAATTGTACAGCTGTTAAAGTTAGTTTATAGCTATGTGAGGTGGTTTATTGTTATAGTAATGGGCTATATTACAGTTAAGCCAGCAGATGGCACCTTACAGTGCCTAGAGGGTAATTCCCTTTCAGGAGCCTATATACGAGAGTGAAGGAGCAGGGAACTTCCTCTTTGGCCTAGGAACATTAAGCAGGCAGGATTGAAGGCAGTTGTGGCCAGACCAGGTGGTCTGATCCTTAGAACTAGTAAGTAGATAGTATTGGGTGTGAGATCACTCTAGGAGTAATAGATAGAGAGGATAATTTGCAAGGACAGCCTTTTGTCCCAACGAGGAGTGAGTATTTTGGGGTAGAGCCCCTGGACAAGTGTGCGCCAGTTGGGGATGTAGGTTAAAGGAAAACTATACCCCAAAAATGAATACTTAAGCAACAGATAGTTTATCAAATTGAATGACATATTAAAGAATCTTACCAAACTGGAATATATATTTACATAAATATTGCCCTTTTACATCTCTTGCCTTGAACCACCATTTCGTGACTCTATCTGTGCTGTCTCAGAGATCACCTGACCAGAAATACTACAACACTAACTGTAACAGGAAGAAGTGAGGAAGCAAAAGGTAGAACTCTCTCTGTTAATTGGCTCATGTGACCTTACATGTGGTTTGTATGTGTGCACAGTGAATCTTACGATCTCAGGGGGCGGCCCTTATTATTTAAAATGGCAATTTTCTATTTATGATTACCCAATGGCACATACTACTAAAAAAGTATATTATTATGATAATGGTTCATTTACATGAAGCAGGGTTTTACACATGAGCTGTTTTACTCAGTATCTTTTAAGAGACCTACATTGTTTGGGGGGTATAGTTTTCCTTTAATGAAGGTTAGAGGGAACCTACAGGAGCTGCAGTGAGACAGCCTAAGGGAAGCTTGTGTGTTGGACACGCCACAGGAGTAGCGGGAAATATTTTGTGGGAAAGGAGGCCCCTTCAATGTCCCCAGCAATGTATGACACAGTAGCCTTAACAACATGTGGAATTAACAACACTAGATCCTGCACTACTTCTGGATTGCTGCCACTTGTCAGGAGGCAGCTTAGTGTTTGATTACATGCATCTTCTTTATATTTGGATCATGTTGCCCCTTGCCCCCATAGAAAGCTGTAATTATTGCACCCTCTTGCTCCTGCCTTCACAACTCCCCAGGGGTTCACTACACAAGTCTGCCATAGAACTTATAAGATATATAGAGAACAGATCATAGATACTCCTGGACACAGAATTCAGTAACGCCTGATTGGTTACAGAATAAGAGAAAATATAAATTAAAAAGGCTATGAGACAGCAGCTTGTCTGGTCCACAAAATTTTGAATTTATGGTAGTCATAAAAAGTTGCAGTTGCAGAGCACAAAATACATGCTGATTAAATTATACTGCAGTTAATGTACTCATAAAAAGTGCTCAAATGCATACTGCAGGGCCATGAACTAGATGGTTATAATTGAAAATGCAGCACAATTACTTTTGAGTTTAGAGAGGAAAGGAAATGACAGATCACAACTGCTTGCTAAAATTGTTCTAGACCGTGGGGTGTAACTAGATGTTATTGGGCCCCACAACAAATTCAATTTAGGGCCCCAAAATATTGATAAATTGGCCTATTTTTCCAAGATATAATAAAATTGCTCCTTAATTAGGGCCTCACTGGGCCCTCTACACTCCAGCGCCCTGCTGCAACCGTGAGGTCTGCTTCCTCTGTAATTACACCCCTGCTTCTAGATCACTTAGAAGCCATTCACCCAACACTGCAGAGCCTCTACAGCTGTTCCATTTACTGTACATTACCTTATGTGTACAAAGTAGTAGATGTGTATAAGATCAGGCCTCTGTTTATGTTATAGTTATAATTTAATAGTTTATACATTTTAACCATTTCTTCATTGATTTTCAATATATAAATTTATAATATATTCATGTTTTGATTTATCAGGAATGGTCTGGTTATACGTATCTGACATCAGAGCCTGAGAAATAGATGGTTATAGCTATTTCGCTAGATGTTTGCAATTGTTTCTTGTGCACTTGTTTATTATAAACATACCTGGATGTGTTAGATGTTCTTCCCATTCTGCATACACACATGCATAGCTAGAAGTGGTTGTGGTCCTGAAGCATGTTTCTCATTGTGATCAATATGGGGTTAAATAGCTCGGAATCCATGCTCGAACTGCATCATTCTCCATCCTCTGTTAGGCACTGGTCCTGCAGCTAATGTGCAGTACATATGATAAGAAGGCAATATGCGGAGAATGCCATCGTAGCCACCTAAAAGCGAATGAAAGTAGCATAAATAATTGTGGTGTAGAAAGGCTTTCTGTTGCACCTTGCCTATCACTGACAATTTACATATCTTAAGGAAACCTTTGTCAGCTTCTGTCATTTCTGCACTATTATGTGCCTTTCTGGATAATTACCAGTTAATGTGCAAAAGCAGATGGAAAAAAAAAACCTTGAAATTTCTGATAGAGAATCCTCAAACCTCTCCCCTTATCTGTGCATAGCAGCTTCCAGATTTCAAAAGAAGTTTCAAAACCTTTGTTAAAAATGTCCCTGATTCCCAGTTTGAATGAACCAAATGACATTCAGCTGGAATTATTCAGCTTTTTTCACAATTAAATTCTATTATCGTGAACTGTCAAAGTAAAATGGTAGGTCTCTTAACTAATGGGCCTGATGTTTGCTAGCATTTTTCACCGAGCAGGTTGTACAAAGCAGGGTGCAGTCTAAGTGCGAGCAACAACGAGAGGTTTACTGAGGAGCTTTGACAGTTTTGGATAAAATGAGTGAATTTTGGTTTTTCATGAAACAATAGCGATTAGACAGCGGTTTTACTAAAGCTGAACACATTACTGAATGAAACCAGTTCTGTGCCTAAAGAGAATACCCTACCATGCATTCTAATACATGTAGGACTCATCTGTCCTTGTGAAGCTGTGTGCCTGAGGAATAAGGACTGTATTTATCAAAGTTTGTAAACACACAAAAAATGAGAGGTTCTTACTTGAATAGTAGTATTTCTCTTGTTTCACCTATTTAGAAAATAAGGCATTGGGTGATTTTTTTTTTAAAACTATTTGTGATTTATGTATTTTAGCACTGTCACATATTTCTGAATTTTTCTATAGATCACTAGATGATTAGTTTGGGGGTTATTTACTAAAACTCAAATTAATCTCAGTTTTTATGAAAACAAAGGCGACCAAATTCCCAACCACAAACTGAACTAATTTATCAATAATGTTTCTCAAAAAAATGGAGAGAGAGAGAGAGACAAAACGCTGCGACAAAATGAAGCGGCAATTCGTATGGTAAGATTGACACTAGGAAAACTCGTTTTTATTTAACTTTCTCTGTGAAAACGCAACTTTTTCAGATTATCAAACGAAAACCCTGAATTAATCGGATTATCCAGCGCAGACCACGATGTCAAGAAACAACTTCAGGGATATCATTGCCATTGACTTCCGCATGACCTCAACGGGTTTGAGATGGAGTATTTTCGGGTTGGATTTTTACCAGTTTTGGATTATGATAAAAAATGGGAGTTTTTATTTTTCCACGAATAATTTAAGTTTTCCCCCTAAAAACCCTGACCAGAAAAAAAATCAAAAAAATGAGCCCCCAAATGTCAAAAGTGCGCAATTGCAAACTATATAAAATGAGTGCACTACTATGAACACCGTGTGCAACTGCAAAGTGCAAAATATGCAATCACCAGGTTTATACCCATAATGAAGCTTTTTCCCCAGAGTTTTAGTGTAATTACAGCCTCACTCTGAGTTGCATCCCCTGCAATTGTCCTGAAGGATGTCTCTAAAGGATGCCATTGTGCTTTTTCTGACACAAATTGGAGGCAAGCTACATCTAGCATTTTCAGAGTGGATTGCTTCACTTCCAGAGTGTGTGTTCAAAATGGCATTTGTATTTGTATCATTTTGCACAAGATGCACCAATTGTGGGGACCATGAAGCTACTGCCAGGTCCAGGGTAGCAGTAGCTCCAGGGTTTCCCAGTGTCTGTAGGCGCAGTTAGACACCTTTCATCAGAAGAGGCAGGATGGACCCATTGGCAACCATGTGGAAGTGCAGCCGTGCATATTGATGCAAGTACCAAAATAAATTGAGTCAATATGTGCTCTCCATTTTGTACATTTAGAGCACCCCCACTTGTGGGTGCATTCATGAATGAGACCTTATGAGTTGCTATTATACGGTATAGTTTAGTCATTAAATGCAGATACTAATTTATAATTACACAATATTCATACTTCTGCCTTGTCATTGTGATTATAAATGGTTCTCCAATTTGACCAGTTAGGGATTATGAAAACAATTTGCATTGCTAATAGATCTGGTACGTTTTAATTTGTGGAATAAAACAACAGTGCTCCAAGATTTGGGAAACAATTATTGCAATTTAAAAGATTTAATGTCCATTTCTGTACATTTCCTATAAACCTGCTCATAAAAAACTACTAAAAACACAACCACTGCTCTACTGAACTAAATGAAACCTCACCTTAAAGGAAAACTATACCCCCAAAATGAATACTTAAGCAACAGATAGTTTATATCAAATTGAATGACATATTAAAGAATCTTACCAAACTGGAATATATATTTACATAAATATTGCCCTTTTACATCTCTTGCCTTGAACCACCATTTCGTGACTCTATCTGTGCTGCCTCAGAGATCACCTGACCAGAAATACTACAACTCTAACTGTAACAGGAAGAAGTGAGGAAGCAAAAGGCAGAACTCTGTCTGTTAATTGGCTCATGTGACCTTACATGTGGTTTGTATGTGAGCACAGTGAATCTTACGATCTCCGGGGGCGGCCCTTATTTTTTAAAATGGCAATTTTCTATTTATGATTACCCAATGGCACATGCTACTAAAAAAGAATATTATTATGATAATGGTTCATTTACATGAAGCAGGGTTTTACACATGAGCTGTTTTACTCAGTATCTTTTAATAGAGACCTACATTGTTTGGGGGGTATAGTTTTCCTTTAATTAAGTGCACATTGTATACATTTGTATAATCATCTCCCTATAGTGCCTGTAACTTGGCAAGGGTATGCATAATGGTTGGATTTACAGAAACAATTTAAGACAATTCTAATTTGTATCCTGCTCCTAAAATGACCAGTGGTCTCACTTAAAGCTGTGTTTAGATGTTATACTGTCCCAGCATAAAGCAAAGCTATAAAGTTTGAATACCTTTCCAATTCTTTCTACCACACTGGTTAAATGTTTAGGTATATGCAGGGCGAGTTTTGGGTTTAGTTTTACATTTGTTTCTGCAAAAACTCCACAATCACTTCCCTTTTATCATATCTATATAATATACTAGTGAAAGATATCCTTAGAAATGGTGTGTGATAATGTCATCAGGTCTGTAATTTATATCACATGGCTCAGTGAAACTTATGTATTGTAATAAATAATGTACCCCCTACTGTAAAATATAAGGATATCAAAAGTCAACTCAGAGTTCCATCACCTGTATAAAAGCGCTTGCCCTGCAGCCTCATGCCCTTATATGGACATGGAACTCCCCGGTGATGTATAATAGCCTTATATTTCACAATAAGGGGTACATTACTTACTATATAATAAAAACATCGCTCAAATGACATTGGGGGTCTCAAACCATCATGCAAAAATATCCTAGATTTGGACGAATGCTCATCCTGGCAAAAATATCATTGCAAACAGTGGATAAATTGCAGGGTTGATTTAATAAAATTCGAGTTTGAGATTTGGAAAAATCAGGGCAAAAAATAGAGATTGAGACATTTCTCAAAAAGTAGCATCAACATGATCATGTTTTTTCGCCTCAACTTTTCACATTATATCAAATCGCAATCATAAAGTATAAAAAAAACTCTAATACTCTAACTCTGAAACCTAATAGTTGTTGCAATGACATTTATTTATTGCTGCTGGCGTATTGTCTTTATCCTGGATACAGTTTTCTTTTCCTGGGATCATATTTTGGCACCGTAACAAAACTTAGTCGTGATTAAACTATTCGAGATTTATTATAACTGTGAAAATCAAAATAAAACACGACTGCAGCTTGTTGGCATTATTATTATTATTATTGTTTTAGCTTGAAAACAGGACTTTTAATAAATGTGATTATTTTATTATGTGAGACATTGAGATGAAAAGATATGGCTTCCTTTGTTGGTGGCAGGTTTGGGTTCCCTGATTTTCATGTGAATACACATCAAAAAGTATAATGACCCTTTAAAGCCCAGAAGCCATTCTAATAAAGAAACAGATTAAAGAAATAGTACATAGCAGTTAAATATCTACAGTATCTCTTGATTTAATCCAATATTCTTGTAGTTTGAAGTTGAAATCAGTTTACACATCCCTTTATAAATAAAGCAATTACATATCTTCCAACTTTTGCTTTTTATTTATAATCACACATGACACTGCAGTTTTTGAGATGATTAGAAAATTGTCTGTACTTGATCTTTTGGATGGGTCTTTAAAAAAAGGGGGGGAAGAAACTACAATTTTTTTTGTTTCTTCAAGACAAAATTCTAAGTAAGATTTTTTTTCTCTGCTCTGATTAGCACTTGAAGTAAGTGGTAATGAACTGATTGGCAAAGTCCTTGAATGGCAAGCAAATGTTTCAGCTCACAATGTGGACTGATTACTACAGAAACACAGAAAATTCAAAACTTGGTTAAGCATAAACCAGAAAACATAAGGTCAACAAGTCTTAATGCTACGGCTTGAATTGGGCTGCAAGACCGAATGGTATATGGGCTAATTATATCGTCAGGTCATTTGAACATCATCAACAGTAAGTAAGGCTTTTGCTTCCAGAATGGAGTCACAGAATGAAATGCCATTGATTAGTGACTTTACTCCGCTTTTTCTCCTGACAAGTGATTGTTAGCAATTCAACTCCACAAATGGAAAAACAAGAGTTTAAAATGCATAATATTTTCCACAGAAAGTCACACAATGACACTGTTTTATGTCATATGTTCTGATGTTCTTCTAAATCACATGGAGCACCATAAACTGGTCTCATCTCTGGTGGTATACTGTATGCTGGAATCACTGATTTGGGTAGTACAGAGTTTCATAGTAAAAAAAGTTGTGATACTGTAATATAACAGCCTTCTTTCCCTGCTCTGGCATTTTGAGATACATCTCACACATACAAGATGCTGGAAATCACAGTATTTTCCTTCTACATGAGATAATATCTGAGATGTCTGGCAGGTAAATATCAGCATATGGCAGCTAAGCACATGGAGTGTTTTTTGGTGTTTTGCCCACCCTGGTTTTTTCAAACTAAAATGTGGCTTTAAAATATCTGAAATCACTTCCACCAGTTAACACCCCCCCCATTGGCTCCTTTATGAATCCAAAAGGGAACTAAAATGTCATCTCACACTATCTTGTGGCTATCTTATTATTTATATATATATATATATATATATATATATATATATATATATATATATATATATATATATATCCCACAGGGATCTTCATCAGAAGTGTATAAAAAAACATCCAGAAAACCCATAATGCCCCAGAATATAAACCCTTTTCCTAGTATACGGAGTGCACCTTGGGTCTCGGAATATATATATATATATATATATATATATATATATTTTTTTTTTTTTTTTTAAGTCCTGTGTGTGCAGACCCTTCTTCTCTGCTACGTTTTGATTTTTGGACACTGCACCCAGGCACGGAGAACTCTATTAGATGTACGTGTATATGTATATTATACATAATTTTCTGCCAGTGTCACTAAGGTTAATGAAAGGCAGGTAGGTGAAAGTGCTGCTAATTTAGCAAGATGCTGTATTATAATTCCTGCCCTCAGGTCATTGTGTTCTCTTAGAGAGAGGATCTGACTGCTCTGAACAAAGGTGAAAAGGTGTTGTTGCTAATGTGTTAAAGATCTTTTTCTTTATTGCTGTTGTAAAGTGAAAGAAGCATAGCTACTAAGTGTGCTGGAAATGGAAACCAGTGTTTAGTGAGCCTCCTAATAGGAGTAGGATGTATTTTCTATTTAGCTTTGGCTTAAAAGACTAGTGTACCATTTCTCAGTTGTAAGACTAATCACATTCTTTGACAAGACTCTCCAGTTATTATACAAAGTAGGATACTGCCCATGTATGTATGTATGGTGGAATCATGTTTGCACCACAGGTCCTGAGACATGGACTCAAAGTCCCAATTTACTTAACATACTGTACCAGGTTCATGCATGTATTTATTATTCAAACAGCATACGCATGATTTTTCCATATGTCATTGGAAAGTGCCCACCTACACTAATGGAAACAGAAAATAAACACCTGCTTATCTGAGCTCTACCTAATATGCACAGGATCCTTCCCTCTCTATACAGGGCAGGATGTGCAACCGGGCCCCCGCCTAAAGAATGCCAGTATGCTCCCAGCATGCACCAAAATAAACTCTCTGTCCTGTCTCCTGCAATATCACAACTTGGCCCTGCCAGGCTCCAAAGGGGTGCAGGCCCAGGTGCACCCCTAGTAGTTACCCCACTGCTGAAGACACAGAGCTTTATTCAAATAATTTACATCAAAACTCTGCTTTCTATGGCTACAACTTCATTGTCATACGTTGGCAAAATTCCAGTGCGAATACTATCGATATCTGATGAGAAAACTTGAGTTGTATATATGTCATAACAAATATTCTTGGGCTTTGTGGGAGGGGTCAGCAGTGAATCTATGGATTCAGTTGAAATTTTGAAGTGCCTAAGGATCCACGGTATGATTGAGTTAAAAATACTGCCATTAAAGCTACTGTGCTTTAGATACAAAATGGCAAATTGTTCCACTGAAATATCTAATATTTAACCAATTTTTTTTGGCGCCTGACAATTTTTTCGCTTATTGAAGTCTTTGGGCGTTTTTTTTGAGGCAAAACCTGGCAAAAAACTTTGCCCATCACTACTCAGGGCTCATTTAGAGATTGACCCAACATGTCTTATACCAACACTGAATACTTGAGACCCTGGAATTACCCATAATAAGTTTTCCACAAGGGTTCTGCCCTACAAAGACCCATTCATATACATAAGACATATGCACTGTCCATTACTTACTGATATAACTACTAGGGAAAAATTCTTACCAATTGTTCTCTAGGGCACATTTATCTATATCTGTGGAGGGGGGCAGAAATAAATATTGGAGGCTTACAAAAAACATTTAATACTTCATGCATCATTTAGGCCACATGGTAATATGCAGTTTATCCAATTTGCTTCCTTTTACAAAAGCAACTTAGTGATGCCACCACCACACGATGGTTTTTTTTTTACAACTTTTAAAATAAACCATCTTAATTGGGACTGCTGTAAAGAAACCATTACTTTTTTTTGTAGGGCAACTTTTCTTAGAAGAAATCAAGCTAGCTAGAGTTGAGGGAAACCAATTTATTTTTTAAAGATAATTTTAGAACATTTTAAAACATTCCTCTTTAAATATGTAGACAGACATTGTCATTCAAACCATGAAAAAATATTTGCATAACATTGTCAGCATAACAATGCATCTGTCCTCACAGATACAAGGCGTTGTTTAATAAAGGATTTTGGTTTGAATGCAATTTCAGTCAAATAAACTGCTGAAAAATATTTCAGCAATTCAGCTTTCAGGAATATTTACTGGGCATATTAATTCACATATGGGGGAATGTAATAAAAATCGGTAACAGAAAAAACATTCACAATGTGAAAAGTTATGCCTTTGAGCGAACAAATTTACCTTTGCCAAATTTCATATAGCTTTTGCAAACCCAGAAACTGTTTAGCGACCTCTTCCAACAGTGGAAGAAAAATTGTGAATTTTATTGTTTGCGCCTTGTGAGTATACATGGTTTTGGGGGCACTGAAATTTTGACAATGCATGACAATGAAGTTGTAGTTCTAGAAAGCAGAGTTTAGATGTAAATGAAGGGGCCGATTCACAAAGGGTCGAATATCGAGGGTTAATTAACCCTCGATATTCGACTGGGAATTAAAATCCTTCGACTTCGAATATTGAAGTCGAAGGATTTTAGCGCAAATAGTGCGAAGGATTACTCCTTCGATCAAACGATAAAATCCTTTGAATTGAATGATTCAAAGGATTTTAATCCAACCATCGAAGGAATATCCTTCGATCAAAAAAAATTAGGAAAGCCTATGGGGACCTTTCCCGTAGGCTAACTGAGTTCGGTAGCTTTTAGATGGCAAACTAGGGGGTCAAAGTTTTTTCTTAAAGAGACAGTACTTAGACTATTGAATGGTCGAATAGTCGACCGATTTTTAGTACGAATCCTTCGATTCGAAGTCGTAGTCGAAGGTCGTAGTAGCCCATTCGATGGTCGAAGTAGCCCAAAAAACCCTTCAAATTCGACGTTTTTTTACTTTGAATCCTTCACTCTAAGTTAGTGAATCAGCCCCTATGTGTATAAAGCTTTCATGTCTTCAGCAGGTAATTCAATATTCACAACCTTGCATAAAACAAAGATAGGAACGCCATATAGTGAAGTATAGCTTTTAAATTGTAAATAATAAAAGCCCCCAACCGAGTATACTCACAAGATTCTAAATTAAAACAGCATTGAACAAATGTTCAGTCCAAGTCCACAACATTAATCCCTCTACATGTTTCACGTGGTGCGTCATGCTTCCTCCTGATAGCCTTCTGAGGACACGTGGTGCACCAAACGCGTAGAGGGATTAATGTTGTGGAATTGGACGGAACATTTGTTCAATGCTGTTTTAATTTAGAATGTTGTGAGTATACTCAGTTGGGGGCTATTTTATTAACAATTGAAAAGCTATTCTTCACTATATGGCGTTCTTATCTCTGTTTTATCCAAGATTGTGAAGATTGAACTAACTGTGTTTGGCCTATATACCTGTACCTCTTAATTCAGGCAATCTCTACAGAGAGGTTTCTTATTATCTTTATTAGTGGGGTTACTATACTGACACGGAGGATGTGCTTTTATACTTTTTATTGTGCACTTATGTATCTGGATATTCTTCACCATATTATTATTATTCCCCATAGAATATATTTTCAAGTCTATTCAGAATTAATCTGAATCTGAATATGATTTGCTATTTGGATTAGGTACATCCCTATTACAGATTGAACAGAGCTTCTAATATTAATTTTACAGTCACTAATACCAAATACAAATTAATTTTTACATTCCACCTGTTCCAGTGCAGAAAATGTTCCCTTGCAACACAACATATACTGATATTTGCAGTACACTTATAGAGATGACATAGTAATTATATTTTGGGCATGGTACAGTGCATGAGCCACAATATGTCATGGCACTGCATATTTCATACCATTTACTTCTGGTATGGTTAATTGGTTAAAAAAACGTAAAATGTGGCATCATTGACTGATAGTCTTTTAGCAGCAACTATTAATGTGTGACCAGGTCAACAGCAATGGTTGTGTCTTTTCATGGCACTTACGTTAAAAAATGAGGCATATTTTATTAACAAGGAGAAAATAATCAAATACAAATCTATCCCTAAAAGGAGGTCATCATTTTCCATATGGATATCCATGAGCAAAGCAATTTAAATGTCTCTCATAGCTTAGCTTGAGTGTATCATGCTATTGTGCATTCTCTGCGTGTTTGCAGCGAGCATACAAAGCAGACAGTTGGAAAATATGTACATCATTTAAATGTTTGCAATAAAAAAAAAAAGGAAACAAAAACAAAAGAAAGAAATTTCCTCAACAACACTCCTGAAACACCCTTACAGATGTTTCTGTACATTACCCAAAAACATCCCTTGAGCTAGAATGAAAATTGATTTTGAAAAAAAAAAAGCTGAAGGATATGAGCGGATCATCGTAATTGAATCAACATGCTCTGAAGGCTGCAGGCTACCTCTACTTCATTTCTCAGCTGACAGATTTTTTTGGAATTCTTCAAACCAAACACAAATGATTTGATTGCAATATGTGAAACATTTGACCATCATATCCTTGACAGTCAGTCTGCTGCGGGGGAAGGTTTGATAACTGTTGTTAAATTCTTGACAGCTATTCTAATCCATAAAAACTAACAAAACAGCAAAAGAGGATTCTTCAAGAAAATACATAGAAGTGGTTACTCTCACCGGCAGATTTTGCCACATGTTCCATAGCCATCTTAAAATGTAGCCATTTGGTTTATTGAATGTAAGTGGCATATATATGTGTATGCGTGTCTGTATATAAACACACAAATAAGCACCACGTATGGCAATAGTCATTCAGAGCATATATTGTCAATAAAAAAGCATGCAGAGTATACAGGGGACTTATAAGAATATTTCACTCCATCAAGCAAACATGACACATTTCTTATAAACCATCTGTAATCCAGCCATTGTTATGTTTCAGTGCCGGCCGCAGGCAGGTGTCAGTCTAGGTTACCTGGCACACAAGCAAATGCCCATAAATGTCAAGGAGATGGCCAAAACATAAAAGTCAGTGAGTCAGTAGCAAAGATTACAGCTAGCCACATGTTACACGTAATATGAAGTAAGAATACTGTGAAAACCAATAAGACTTTAGAGAACTCATATAAACATTGTCATGCAGAATAATGGTGTGCAATACATTGTATCACAGTTGCCAGGCCCGGATTTGTGGGCAGGCCACAAATGGTGGTAAAGAGCTGGGGTGCAGTTGGCTGGAGACTGGGCAGGAGATGTTGACATTTGAACGCTGTGTGAGCGTAGGGATCAGGGTGTGCAGGGGGATGCTAGTGGGTCAGTGGGTGCAAATGGCCTAGGAGTGCACCATTTTTAATCCCAGCCCTGACAGCTGCTGCAGTTCTTCATACCTGTACATTGTTGGGTGGCACATATCCATACTAGCTGGACTGTAATCCCATATGTTTTCATTTGCTTGTTGAGGTGCCAGCCTGCATTCACTTTTTTCCAGACACATTACATAAATATTGTAATGTGGTACACACCACCCAAATGCACAGGAACTTTGCTATGCACAAAAGTAGTAGCTTTAGACAAAAATAGTAGTGCATAGCTCAGCACTCATAGTCCAAATAACATCCACATCTTTCAACAGTAACAAATACAGAATAAGAAACTAACATAGTGTGCCAAAATCTTTACTCGCTGACTGACAGGTGCCCACCACAAAGCTGAACATCGCAAGCTTCACCAACTTTATAATGGTACATTACAGTACTACCCTGTAGCCTGTATATCCCAATGCCTGTATTCCTAAGAACCTAACTAGAAGAAATTGCATCAATTAAGACCTTGGGAAAAACAGGATAGAGTGAGAAATGGGTTTGAATGTTGCCTATCTTAATTTTTGATAAAAATGAAGTACTTGGACATATATACCTATATAGTTCATTCATTGCCCCAATAGCCCAGTTATAGTTCATATTCAATGTCGATGCATGAAGCCTTTCTATGTTTAGAAAATTAATAATAGGACATGTGACTCTATAGGGTAAATGAGAATAATAAGATCTCATTGACATGAGTTTGTATAAAATCATTGTATAAAGTAGGCCTGTAAAAAAGCCTAAAGTTTAAAGCCAGTCCCCCCTTACTTTAGGGAATCTGTCACAATGCAATTTACTGACAGACAGAATAGAATTCTATATATTTATATTTATAGTTTTAAAGTATTTATTAACACAAGTGCAAGGTACTGAACATGTATATTAAAAGTTCTACCAGTTTTACCTGTTCTGATAAATTGCATGCAAGAACAAGCAAGTGGCAAGTACAAAGTGCAAAGTACCGGGTGCATGGACACTTCAGGAGTCCTAAAGTAATACCTGCCTTGAGAAAATGGTACTTACAGTGTGACTGACTTATAACTAGTGAACATTGGTATTGAGGCTGGGCATCATATAAAATATGTATATTACTTAACATACTTGAGATCTCATTCACTACTGCCCAAGATGCAATTACAAAGGGACATAAAATCGGATGCATCCCTGCATCTAATGGCTGCCATGGGCAGCAAGCATTAAGCACAGAGAACTCCTGTACAATGTGACTCCTGGCACTCCCTAGGCTGCACTAAAGGAATCTCAAGCTTGGGGACATTCTAGAGGGGTGCTACTTGGTGGACAACACCTGCCTCCTCTGAATACCTCCAAATGCTTTCAGGACACGGCACACCTCTTTAGTAAATCAGACTTGGAGCTCCCAGGCTTCAACCTATGGGGCAATTTATAAAGCACAAAAAGAGTGTTACCTGTGCCCATATCTTTCACATCATCCCATTCATGATAAACCAGCCCTATGTTGTCTCACTTATCTAGGTATTGTAGGTGCAATTATCGCATATAAACATAAATCT
Source organism: Xenopus petersii (assembly GCA_038501925.1). Classification (NCBI taxonomy): domain Eukaryota; kingdom Metazoa; phylum Chordata; class Amphibia; order Anura; family Pipidae; genus Xenopus; species Xenopus petersii. Next base: position 83,510,401 of record CM076686.1, read on the forward strand.
ATTATACATACATAAAGGCCCCTCATTGTGTAGGAGTCCTACACTGCCCACTGGTATACTTAATCTATAGTGCATTTAAAATTAGCCCCCTGGTAAAACAGTGTGACTAGTAGTAGTAGGAGGACCATGTTGCACTTACCCTTAACTCAGCAGCTCTAGGGAGAGAGCAGGGAGCTTTTAAGCCCCAGCCAATTGACCTACACCTGTAAGTAGTTCCTTGTTCCAAAGGCCGAATGGAAGCGCTAGATGCAATATTAGGCTACACTTTGTAGACAAAATATGGAAAAAAATGGCACTTACCAACTGCTTGAAGCACCCATCTGTAATTTGGATCTTCATATCTTAAATTTACTAAAAATATTGTAAACATTAAATAAACCCAAATAGGATTGTTTTGCTTCCAGTAAGGATCAATTATATCTTAGTTAGGATCAAGTACAAGCTACCGTTTTATTATTACAGAGAGAAAGGAAATCATTTTAAAAATGTGAATTATTTGATTATAATGGCGTCTATGAGAGATGGCTTTCCTAGAATTCAGAGCTTTCTGGATAATGTGTTTCTGGATAACAGATCCTATACCTGTACTAACAAAATGATAAGAACCTGTTCAGTGGTATATTGTATACAGCTCCTTACTCTTGCTATGCTAATGAACTCTGTGATATTATATAATTATAGCAATCCAGTGAGTTGTTCTATAGCACACCTGTCCAATTTGTATTCAACCCTGCTTATGGAGTGTAGTAGTTGTTTGGGGACTAGTGGGAAATGCATTACACTGAATGTTTATTTGGCAGCAGAGGTCACAGCCAAAACTATGAGCTTTCCCCATAGGCTGAAATGAACCTGTAAATGTAAAATGTATAGCAAGTATTTGTCACACTAAATTGACACTACCCACAATGCTTTACATTTATAGAAGGAATGTTCTCATCTGCAAGCTTAAATAACCTTCGCAAGGGACTATCCTTGCCAAGTGTGCTTTATAAATTGCAATTCATCATCACAACTTCCTAAATATAAATGATTAGCACACTGTATAGTATTACAGTTGCATAATTATTAGTATAAATTCAAAGGCTAAAATTTTTTGGGCACAAAACATATACATAAAAAGAAGTGCCAAAAATATAATATTCATTTTGTAAGATGTAGCCAGGAGAGGGCACTTGTGGATCTCTTCTTCATAATTGTTATTGCAGATATCTCCTTGAACTTGGTTTGTAATATATGTCTTGTACTGGGGATAAATAATTAACTGCACAGTAGATTTTCCTTGCAGGCAATATGCTAGTCTTCTAATTGTGAAGGTAGATATCTCCTTTAGCATTTTTAGTTATATGAAATTAAAATAAATTGACCATTGCCTTTCAATTCTTACAAAATAAATAGCATTACAATAATAAATAATATAGTTTTCCTTTAGGGGACTTTATTTAATTTACAGAAAATATACGACTTAGAATATAATGCTCTTTACCTAGAACATTTAATTAGATCCCATGATGAGTATATTGCATTTGGTCCTCTGAGAACATCTATTTTACAGCCTTGCCTTGTTGTTCTTGCCAGTTTATGATTTAAACTGGAACAATCAGTAAGCTTTGCTTTAAAACAGTCCAAGAACAAGCCAGAGCTAATTATTAAACTGTGTTCATTACTAGAAATGTTATTGGTTTTAATCTTAAAAAATACAATATTAACAAATACCCAGCAGTATGTAACACAAGATAGGAGGACTTATCAATTAAGCTGGTGGTGTATGCAAAATATCAGTGCTATTTCCCACAATGCAATGTTCTTCACAGCGTTCCAGCATAATCACAATTGCTGCATTTCATGCAATATATATCTGATTAGTCAACACAGGAGCAAAACCTGTGCCCACTTTAATTGACTACAAATTATGGTGTTGTCAGTGTGGTTGTGCCAGAGAATACTTCTGGGTCAAAAGTGGAAAACACATGATCGTGGATACCCATTTATTAACTGCCCTGTTTTAGAGGTTTTTGAACATATGACTTAACTCACTGGGGTTCATTTATCAATACTGGGCATAGTTACCTATAGAAACCAATCAATGATTAGCTTTTTGAAACCACCTGCAAGTAACAATGAATGCAGCAATCTCATTGGTTGCCATGGGTTATTGCCCATGGGCAAATTTGCCCAGTGTTGATAAATGAGCCCCACTTTCTCTAAAATCACAAATGTCATGAGATTTATTGAGAAAACCTAAACTGAAAAAGCATTAATGGGAAAAGTTGCAGAAAACCATGACTTTTTCAAGTTATCGCACAATAACTATGACTTTTTCGTATTGTAACACAAACGTCAGCATCAAAAACGATCGAAAACCTCTAAAACAACAAATCAAAGAAAGATCTTCCAGTTGTAAAATGGACATCTACATGTTTTCAAAAGGTTTTGGCTGTTGTATTTTCTTATTCGGAATTGTCGCAGTTTTGTTGCATAATAAATCCTGAAAAAGTTTTTTCAGCAGTATTTTTTAATTTTTGGCGTCAAAAAGCTTGATCTGAAAAAGTCAAGGCTTAATAAATCAGCTCCTTAGTGCAGAACTTGTTGGATATCAGTAACAACTTAAACAATTTTAAGATCATCATATCTTTTCACTAATAAAGGGAAAATATTATTTTGATAGGAGAGATTAGTTAGTGATAAGATTGCATTAAAGCTCCAGTATGGAGATATTTTATACTGAATCCCTATGTGGACTGAACCTTGTACAAATTGGCTTTTCTTCAGAGATATTCAAAGTGTTTGTGGAAAATCTAGCCCCTGTGTGTTCTAGAGGTTGCTTTCATGTGAACTATTGCTTAACTTGGAATGGTTATGATAAAGACATAACCATAAATATGAATGTATGGCGTTTTAGTTACATTGCATTTTATAATTGTCAAGCCCAAAATCAATTTGGAAAACAGAACCATAACACAATAAAATAGTTTGCAGGCTATTAAACATAATACATATTGATTAAAGTAAATCAGAAAACGTGTACAAGTTTAGAATTCAGAAGCTGACACAGTGAACAGAAATTGTAATAATCAGCATTTCCTCTTTTCCAATAGTACTTTTGCAATCAAGACCTTGGAGGTTAGACCATTAGTTAAAATAATATGCCAGTTTTTATCACATTTTTTTTCCTCAAGGACATTGTGACCATGATTTCAATTAATATAACCTTTCACTGCATACAACTTCTATCAAGAACAGAGCTGTCTGCTCCCTAGAGAGGGAGGTAAACTGTAGTCTGTGTTATCTCTTTTTAATCTCACCTCCTCTATTGTATGCTCTGTTGTGATTGGCCTGGCTCTAATACTGGGTTACAATTATTAGAATTATAGCAGGGATATTTACAGCACACACTGACTTCGCTCAGCTAGAAGCCTTTCAAAGGGTTCATTGTAACTTAAATAACAAGCCATACCTGCAATATTACATTACATGCAGAATAACAAAGTCAGCACAACATGGTTTCTTTCAAAGCAAAATCCAAAGAAATGGTTTAAAATTTTACATTTTTGTTAAACGACCACTATTATCTTTGATTGAGTCCATCGAAAAAGAATTTACAATATGATTCCCACCAAGGCAAGTTTCGTGATATAATGATGAATGCATCTCCTTGGCTTTATTCTTTACCCATAGCTAAAAGACCATCCCAAAAACACAAACATCTTCTTACTTAATGTTATTGTATTAAAATAAAAGCAAAGTAAATCAGGTAAAATTTGTGCATCATTGATTTAACTTTAACTAAGTGTGTTGCTTGTTTATCACTGTACTACCTTGTTTTATTTTAAAAATACTATTAATATTCAAAACCTAAAATCATTTTTTTAAAAATACAAAAAAACAAGCAATTAGGAAGGAAAGATGGAGGGAAGGAAGGAGATGGGAAGAAAGGGAAACCTACAAACCTTGACAACAGGATAAAGGAGAGCTTTAGGCTTTTACAAAACTGAGCTGATGCTTTTGATGGCAACAGACTCTTTGCCAAGGATGACCTTCACTTCAGTGATGATGGAGGCTTTTTGACATTATAACTGATGTTCATCCTGACAACCATATCCAACCTCCTCCATCTCCACAGCTTCCATCTTTAAACGAGTTAAGGCCAGATGCCTGTTATCCCATTATCAAGGGCCTATTTATGCCAGACTCCTTCTCCTCCTGTTCATTCCTGTATCATTGAGTCAATTCCTTGGTTCCTGAGTTCCATGATTCCTGTGTTCCTTATCCTTTTCCTGCATTCTTGACCTTTTTTTGAGCCCTGGCCTGTTTATACAGACTTGTTTTATGCCTGACCTGAACTATTCCCAGCTTATTGCCAGTCTTGACCTTAATTCTATTTTATGGACTTGCCTTCAGCCTGCTATTACTTTTGTTGTTTATTTGTTTTCTCACTGTGCACTGTGTCTTCTGGTTATTTAAAAAGCATTTTAACATGTGTCCAGGAGATATCCAGCACATTGTTCCTACCTGCCAGTCACACATTTATGGCTGTACTGACAAAGAGGATGGCTAGAATGTTAGTGGAGACTAGGTAGGTAGTGGTGAGAAATTTTGTGGGAGGTACGATCAGACGATGACCAGGACATAATATAGGAAAATGGGGTGGAGAGGAGGAGGGTGATAGTGTATATGGCAGAGAGTATTTGCAGTATATATACACAACTACAAACAGTATTAGATGGATGTTTACTAATACAAGAATCTAAGCTGGTAAAATGGGAGTTATTGCACACAATGAGAAATATGATTTAATTGGAACTGCTGAAACATGGCTGAATGTGTGACACAACTGGGCAATAAAGAGAGCTATAACTTGAAGTTGAAACCCAGTTTATAATAAGAAACTGTGGAAGAGGATGAAAGGGCTAAAGCCCTACAGTTTTTCACATGTGCAAGTTAATTAGAGTATGCTATAGACCTCCTCATGTAAGTGAAAAGGACAAACTGTGTAATAAATGTGTTACATGACAATGTTATTTCACAGATTGTTGGTGACCCTACAAGAAATTATGATATTATGGATCTAGTCATCTCTAACAACCTAGAACATATTATAAATACCTGTGTAATAGTGACCATTAGTGACATTGGGTTACCAAAAACTTCAAATTTCAGGAAAGCAAACATTAAAAATTATTACTTCAGTGTGTAGACTGGTACATGTGTGTAGACTGGGTTTTCAGCTTTGGGGGCAGGAATTTGGCCCTACCCATGTCATGAATCTGTGTGTTTAAGACTACAAAGATTAGAGAATGAGAGGGAGACAGCTGATGATTCTGAGACTCAAATGGTTTGGCCTTGTGAAAAAAATATCCATGGAGAGAACATGGCAAAGGCTACATTTGTAGGACATTTTCTCTACAGCTCCCACCTATTTTGAAGAAGTAAATGCTTGGTATAGAGCTATCTGTATCAAAATCATCTTGGGGTATAGATGCAGAACACATTCAACAAAGCAGAAGGTTTAAGAAACAGGCTACTGATAGCCTGAAATATATAGAGCATGTAATCTACATATCCATTTTGTTCTTAAGACATATACCATTTTCACGTGATAACTTTTTCTCACTGAACTGAATCTGGCCCAATATATGCCAAATTTGTTTTTTACAATAAATTACATTGACTAGTAAGTCTATGATGCACACGTTTTGGGAAGGATCTCCATCCAAGCTTATTTATACATCTAAAATATAAATATACTGAAACAATATATAAATATACTGCAAATGAACTTAAACTGATAGTTCATATATAGAATACAGACTTATCTTGACAAACCCTCCTGAAAAAGTTGCTAGAGAAGCAATAGTTGTGCAAGCAAATAAAAATAAGATGAATAAAAACACATACAAGTAAGAATAAGAATTGCACATTTTAGTGCTGCTCTTTTGAGTCTTGGTAGCAGGTGGTATATTTTGTTCATTGGTAACTAATGACTTTAAAGTACAAAACTAGATATGTACAATTTTCTTTTTCTGAAGTGAGCCTGGAATCCAAATATCTTTGCAGTTTGCAAAACTTACATAAAAAATGCAAACACATGCCATGCTAAAATCATTCATACACAGGAAAAACTATTCACATTGTGCAGATTTTCTCCATTTATTACATTTTCCCCTAGTGCCTTTTTTACAGCAGGGTCTGCAAACAGATCTTTGGTAAGCATAAATGCATTTATCTGTAGTGATTATTCACCAAATTATTCCTATACTATATTACTATAACATGCCATGCACCACATTTGAAAGTCAATAATATGTAAAGAAAAGTCATCCAAGGCTATGCGCTATTTCTCTCATGAGTTAAATAGTCTGAATTTTTTATGTCTATTATTTGGCACAAGGAATATGTCTGCATGTTTCCCTGAAGTGAATACAGTAACAAGATAAACATGATAGGATATCTCCTTCAATCCCCAATGCCATCCTATCTTCTTTATTTATTGCTGATTCAATTTTGTCAAATTTCCCTTTCAGAAATCCCATTTCTTTTAAATCCACTAGTTGCCCTTGGGTTGTTGACCTTTATTCTGCCCATCTGGAAAATAAATGAAGCAGGAAGGATCAGTATAGGAGATATAAAGCAGAACAGTTGGTTATTTTTTAGAAGATTTAGTTCAGTACTTTTCCTTAAGGAGCATGTCCCTTACAAAGAGAGGGAGAAAGCTACATTTCCAAGCAAATGAATAGAACAAAGATAATATATCCTTTGTATTTTTAGCAGGTTGCTAAATATATCCAGGCTCTGTCCTTAACAAAATGTGCCACTTTGAAAGAACTACTGAACATTTCAATTATAGCAAATGCTAGTGCAGGCTAACTACACTCTAACCTTCAATTGCTAATTTATGTGACAATTTCCCAATAATATATTAATTACTGTTGTTGATTTAGGTTACAGCATAATTAGTGTAATTTTAGCTGTTTTTTTTATGAAATTTGATTGTAAATTTCCTTCCAAATGCAGTCCAAGGGGCATAAAAAAATACTATAGATATACAGGAAGCACATATGCATAGAAAAAGAAAACCTGGTACTAGCAGTCTAAAACTGTGCAAATTTTCAGAAACCACTAAAATGAGAAAATTATGTTAACCGAAAAAGTGCTTAATGGACCAATCGATTTTTTTTACATTTTTTTTTAGGGATGCACCAAATAAAGAATTTTAGAATTCAGCCCTGGTTTCAACTCTGGTTTAAATAAGCAGATTACTTCAATAATTCATACAATTAATAAAATACCCTCCATAAAAATCATAGCATGTGCAAAATGTTTGTCAACTTCATGTGGTCTAAAATCATGTGATGTTTAAGGATTAGGGGGCATGTTTACTAACATTGGAGATAAATATCTGGAGAGATTTCTGGAGATGTTGCCCATGGCAACCAATCAACAATTAGATTTAAACAGCCACAGCCAAGTTAGAAAACAAAAGCAAAGATCTGATTGGTTGCTATGGGCAACATCTCCAGAAATCTCTCCAGATATTTATCTCCAATGTTAGTAAACATGCCCCTCAATTTGGTTTAGGCAGAACTATGGATTCGTCTGATCCTAATCCTGCAAAAAAAAAAAAAAAAAAAAAAATAGACTTGTATTGGTCCAAATACCATTATCTAATATTTACTTGATTATGAGCAGAAGCAGTGTATAATAGTGTTATTGCTCCCCAAACCTCACTCACCAAATATTACTCATACTAACACTTTTTTTAGATGAAGGTCTCCAACCTGAATATTTAGTTTATTTTTTGAGGTCCAGTGACCTTGACTGACCTCGAAACTCGAATAGTATCTTATTTAAGAAAAAACTTAAATGTCAAAAATTCAAATGAATATTATTACCAACCTGAAAACTTGAGTCAAATTCAAATCAAATTAGACAGAACTCGAATCCAGTTTTTTTCTTCAAAAAAAAAAAAAAATCTTGAATGTTAGATAGGCTATTAACATCTTCAAATGGGTCATTGGACTTCTGCCATTGACTTCTACATGACTGTGGCAGGTTTTAGGTGGTGTAATAACAATTCGAGTTGTTCCCAGGGTCGAGGTATGATAAATCTCGAATTCGAGTTTGGATTATTCCCAACTTTATTTTGTGCGTTTTGACCAAAAATCTAACTCCAAGAAATTCTAAGTGTGTACAGGGGCATTCATGGGGCTTCTGCCACCTCCCTTCTCCCGCTCCACCCTTAAAACTTGAATTTGAGTTTGGATTATTCCCAACTTTATTTTGTGCGTTTTGACCAAAAATCTAACTCCAAGAAATTCTAAGTGTATACAGGGGCATTCATGGGGCTTCTGCCACCTCCCTTCTCCTGCTCCACCCTTAAAACTTTAGCGTTTGAGTGGATCAAGTGGGGGGGGGGCTCATCACTAATGTGCTCTCTGCACTAAATCGAAAATTTAGCTTTTTGTTTCTCCTGGTAACTGCCATCCGAGGCAAGGTGCTCACCTTACCTAATGGCAAGAGCAGCCCTGAGTGTTTAATGGTCACAGGTAGGATACAATAAACATGACTAATTTGATTACCCTTCCCATCTGAGTTCCTAGGCTCCTTCCAGCAATAGTCAAGGGTATCAGTTTAGACCTCCCACATAAAATTATTTCTCTTTTCCCAACAGGAACCCCAACTGATTTTAAATATAGCAGGGTGAATATTTCAGTATATAATCTATAACCAAAATTAGCTTCTCAAATGCGAAGACAGGGAACAAAGCATTAATTTCAGCTAATTTGTTAACAATTAAATACGTAGAAAATGTACAAAAATCCATCTACCAGAAGGCAAAAATATACTACTTGAATGACTGAATAAAAAAAGCACCCATCTACATATCTTTTTTGCCATAAAAAAACCCAAACAAATAATACCCATAAACGATTGTTAGAGACTGCTACATCAAAAAGTCTCTAATGGCTAATTTAAACAATAAGCCAAATCACAACACACTGAAGAAAATGAAAGAAATCTATGTCTAATATTTCATTGATGAATTCTGTTGTAAACAATATAATCTTATAGTGAAGGTAACAATGATGAGTCTAATCAGAATGTTAGTGGCTGTGAGTGCTCCATCATTGGCATTTAGCAATGTTTTGTCTGAGAGCAGGCGACTATTGCAGACATAATTACAATTAAGGTGAGTATTATGCTTTAATGCTGGATAGACACTAAGACAATCAGTATTTCTTTTTAAGCTGCTATACAGCACAATGTGGATGGAGCTTGCTTACAGAATCAAATGATTACCCAGCTTGGAATTTATTAGTCTTACGAAATGGAGCAGGGAGCAGCTATAGAAAAGCTAATATATAATAAAACTGTACCAAAATGGAAAACATTTCATGTAGCGAATCAGCAGCTTAATTTTTCACACAACCACCAAATCATGAATAAATGCAGAATATTTGTACTTAGAATAGCTAGTCAGGGATAAAAAGCTGTGCTATTCCATTTAGGCCAGTGAAATCTGTTACACCAAGTTGACAATATACGTCACGGTATAACGATGCGCTTTGTAGCTAAGCAATCTAATATATGCAGGCAGACTTTCTGTTGCTAAACCTTGATTCATTTATTTCATTGTGTGCATTGACCTTTAGATATGATTTCACAGGATACGTGGCTTTTATAATTATTCAGATGCTTCATGCACACAACATGTTGCTAGGGTGCCACAACCTATAGTCCTTTTAAATTGGATCAGGGATAAGCTCTCTAGCTGCTGAGGAACAACGTACATTATCATCAGCATACCAGAGGCCAGATATATTAGCCAGGATTTATTACATTGGGAAATGTACATCTGAGTATGCCTGTCTCCAACACTACAAGCAAATGTATTTTGCTATATGTAGACCAAATTTTCCTGTGTTATCGGACCTAAGAAAATTCTGGTCTACAAAGTGCCACCCCCTTTTCTGGAAAACCTTTTTTTTCATCATCGGTTTTCTTTTTTTCAGTTTACAATTTGTGAAGTATCATTGATGGGGAAGGTGCAAGTGCACTGGGGTCCACTGGGCCCTAAAACTGGAAAAGGATTTTTATTTTAAATAGGTCATTGTCAGGGAGCCTATTTGCTCCCAGCAGGAGTAGTCAGGACCAAGGAGGATGCTTTAGGGGTTAAAGTCCAAGTTCGCGGTACAAATAGGATCAGGCATATCGTAATCAAAGTCCAGGCAAAAGTCCAAAAGGCAGACAGAATAATATCAAAGTCAATGTTCAGGCAGGGTCAAAAGTCCTGGAATCAATATAACAGGATTTATCAAACACCCAGGAATGTTCAAAACAAAACCTACAATCGGGCATCAAACCCTCGTCCTTGGTGAGTAACGTCATCACGTGGCGTCGGCCCACGTGGTTCATGGGCGTCTCCATCTTAGATGCGGCGTCGCCATCTTAGACGCAGCGCCGCCGGAGACGGGAACACCATGCAAGAACCCTTCAAATGTTTTTTAAATACAGCTCTAGAATAACAAAGGGCATGCTGGAAGCTTAGACCTATAAAGTTTTAAGAGCTGCAGATTGGCCTGATATGATGAAATGCCAAACATATTTCTGCATAGGGGTTGCCTAATTTTCTTCTCTGCACTATAACGAACATTAGCATGAAGGATTATTATTATCATTATTATTATTATTATACTTATATAGGTGACAACCCTGAGACTGATGTTTTACCCCAAGGATTGGACAGCTATTTGTTTTAAATGCCAGACAAAGTCAGGATATGAAAATGCTCCAAAAGGCTAATATCAGACTTTTTGTTTTTACACCCCCCCCTTAACACTTCCTAACTAACAGGGTTGTAAACCAAAAAATAAAATGTACTTCTAAAGAACATTCAAGTATACAAGAACACATTTTCAGTAATTTGTAAATGTAACTGCTATTGACAACAGTCTGTCTGTCCCCTGCTATTCCCTTTCCTTTTGATTCATGTACCAGTGAAACAAAGTAGCAGCAGTTTGTTCACCTCCATCTAATACTCCATCAATTAGTGATGAGCAAACCTGCCCGGTTTCGCTTTGCCAAAACTTTTTCATAACTGCAAAATTAGGGAAACATGTCAACATTTTTTGCCTTGTTTTTTTACCCCCAAAACACATTGATGTCAATCTGAGTTTTTCTATAAAATTGATGGGTGCTTTTTTTCGTGTACACATGTTTTCATTTGGCTCTTTTCTCACAGTGAAAATTTTCATGGAGAATTTTTTTGTGGTGATGAAATGTAGAATTCCATTGCAAATCCATACCTACCGGAAAAATGTATTCATCACTACTTACAGAGCATGCATACTCACTGAGCATGCATAGGAATGGAGCATTGACTGAAGGGGAAATTACAACTGTAATATTGATTTAATGGAACATCTCAACCCCTACAATGCAGATAATAGAAAGGGATAGACAGGTACCACTTAATAGTAATGACATTTACAAAAACTGTATTTATTAATAAATATTTGGACATCATATGATATATCATATGTCTATAGAAGTAAGTCAAATCAGCTGGACTTGCTGTGTTTTTTTTCTTGAAGACATTTCACCAGTCATCCAACTGGCTTTCTCACTGGTGAAACGTCTTCAAGAAAAAACACAGCAAGTCCAGTTGATTTGACTTACTTCTATAGATATACCATGACCTGGATGAATGAGAACATTCACAAAGATAGATCATATGATTCACTACACACAATTTTACATTTCGCTTGCAACACCTTAATGACCGAAGGACTTCCATTTAGAAATGAGCAGTCTGTCCCTGCTAATTTTTTTTGACAAAATACTCAATCAGCCATAAGACAACTACATCTACAACTATATCACTACAAGAACCATAAACTATGGTTGAACACAGCTGACCAGAATTTTTCATTAAATTACACATCCTTTTTCTGTTGCATTTAGTAATGGGGAATTTGATGAATGCATATGAATAGTAATGATTTATAAAATACATTTACAATCACAGTTATTTTGATGAGATATTGTAATAAGACCCAGTGGTCAAGTGGGGCGGTGGGGATGCCCGTTCGGCTTTCTAGTGGAGCGTACATCCTTCTTGGGTTTTGATGCTCACGTCCTTTCCTTCTGATGTCATCACACTGGCATGAAGTTCAAATAATTAAGGTGCCTGTTTTTTTTTTTTGTTTTTTTTCCCCAACATAGGTCTTATGAAAAGAAGGAAATTTTAAAAAGGGCATATTGGCAGCCTTGTCCTTCTGCCAGTTATCATACAGTTTCATGCTGGATCTGGCTGCTTTATTGATCAGACATACCACTGGGTATCTAATGGACATGAACAAAATAAAAGATAATTGGCCTGCAGTCATGTAGTATCTTATGTTTTTTTTTCAGAGGGGAGAGATTTTTATATATTTTAAATCAATGTTAGTATTTTGTATTTTTGTACAATCCCTACAAGTCAAGCTCTACATTTGCATTTCTTTATACATTAGTTTTCAAGTGACAGTGATGAAACAGTTATCAGATGTCACTCAATGTGGTTTAATTGGTGTTTGGTGGGAGAGGGAGAGAGAGAATATCAGCTAATCAACTCAATAAAACTCTGGACATGTCAACGCCCCACCTTATTTCCTATTACAGTGCATCTTTGGCATATATTCAGATAATTGTTCATTGCTACAGCGACACCAGAACTTTCAGGTAAATGTAATATCTAAAGCCTGCTTTATTTGGTACAGAGTTGATAGCAATCTGTACTATTTCTGTTCATCAAGCTTTCTAGCTCAGCCAAATTAATAGCTAAACTCAAACCTTTATGCTTTCTGTATCTGTTGCAAAACGAGATCTGTTACTGATCTCTTTCCCATAGAATTACTGTATATGGAATCCAGGAAAATACATGCATACTACCCTGGATATTCCCATCACCATTTGCCAGCTGTTCATTGTGCAATTGTCCCTGCGCATTATGGTTTCATCTCATAGCTATAATCTGCACTTGGTTACAGGCCTAACTGTGTTCTTGGTGCTTCTTTGCTGTTTGATCACTTGTTACCTGCCTTGGCCATTTTCTGACTTCTATTGATTTCTGAATATTCTGAACTGAACAGCAATAAGTGCACACACTATATGGCTTATTTACATCGTCAGACACAGTAGGCAACTTGCACCTTTCCCCACAATGAGTTGTGTTTAATAACCACTTTGATTAAAGGTAATTGTGTCCAAATATGTTCTGCGCACTTCCATAGTGGTGCGTTCAATGGCTATGCGATCTATGCGAACCTTGGAGCTACTGTCACCTTTTGACCAGGCAGTAGCTCCAGGGTTCCCCTTTAGTACCCTGTGTCAATCCCAAGAGCATTGGCATGCCTAAAGTATTGGACACCCAACACTGGAAATGATGCCAGTCATACTTTAAAAATATTCCAATCAACTGCATCCAATTCTGTGCACATGCATTGGTGATTATTTTGATATTTGACAGAACCAATGCCTTTTACATTGACATAAAATCTTTAAAAAAAACTGCCATCTTCCTCATACTATCAACCCAATAATACATGAGCTTTGCTGTATCGTTAGAATTTCCAGTGCTTGGTGGAACTCCAGCTGACAACGTATATTTATACTTCCTTTCTGTTCCTAATATTTTCTTTGAACTAAACTCTGCTTTTTTTTCCAAGATTTAAAAAAGGACATGAAAATTTTATTTCAAACGATTCTGTAATTTCCACATTTGTGTATTACTCTCACTGAGTAGTGACATACATAAGTGTTTCCTCTAAGCAGATTTAATTTTTAATTTTCCTGAATCAGTGTTAACCAGGGGGGGAAAAAGGTAATTGTTGTCAAGAGCATTCAAACTGTCAGAATATCCTTCAATCTAAAAGCTGTTAGAATCTGTGCAAAAGTAATTACAAAAACTCTATTCAGCTGTAATAATAACCTGCCACTGATGACAGCAATTACTGGGAAAGTGTAATAGAAATCAAAGAAGCATTTTCCTCTGACAAGTACATTTGTTGCTAAGGTTTACTTTGCTTGAATAGTGTTGACAATGATGATGTGCTGTATCATTCTTAATCACGGTTGGCATGATGCTACAGTCTGAGCGACTCACTGGTAGAATGCAACTAATTGTGTGTTTCATTTGACACTGTCCGTATTTTCTTTACTCAGGGACATGTATTTTAGCTGAATAGAGGTTAAGTATTGTGTTCCCTTGTCTGCCTCGCACTCATTGTAAACGCAGGTTATGAATACACTATTGTTTCAGTAATAGGGCTTCTTAGTGCTCTGACCAAAATTGGGGCTGTGAAAACTAAAAAAGGTAATTTCTTCAGCAGATGCCAGACCTTCACATCTTGAAATATCTGGCAACTCCCAAAGAGTTTGTTTGAAAGCATTGATAAAGCCCATTTTTAGGGAAAAATGTTACGGTTGCAGTAGGCTTAAAGTTAATTAGAAGTCCTCAACAGTGTATTAAACAAAAAGGACCTCATTTTACAAAAAAAAACATTTGAATGCTTAGCAGAGAACCAGCATTGCCACACCAATGTGTAACACTCATTTTTGGAATTTTACGCTGGAGTTTTGAAACATTATTCAATGTGCTTCCATTCAAATTACGAAAAAAAGGTGTCTTACGCCAGCAATAAAAATATACAACACTATTCACTATATCTAGTTAAAAAGCCTTTATTGTAATGTGTCTGTGACTCTTGATAACTGTCAAGGTTTCCTAAAACATATGGCTTGCCTTATTGTATCAGTAGAATAAAAAGGCCTGCGGGTGCTTGAAATGTTGAAGTTGCCATAGTCCAAATAGATAATAAAGGTGTAAGATGTTAACTAAGAGTGGTACACGAACCAGGTGTCCCTGTATGATGCTCAGGTTTTGGTACCAAGAGTTTATAGAGACTATAATTATTTGTCCAATGATGAGTCATTCAGAATCATGCACAATATCCCATATTCTGCCAATAGAAATATAAAGAGAATCAAGTATATTATGTTTCTGGATGAAACTGCTACAATTAACAGGAACAAAGAGTTGAAAATGTAAACATTGGACCTTTCAACCATCGGATGCACTTCACTAATAAATTAGCATTAAATGTAGAGTCATCTCAGGCTCCAATCTTGCTAGCTTTCAAAGGCACTCATGCAGAGATGTGTTTGAATCTTAAGAGATTGGCACTTATTAGCACCTATTAGCATCAGGCCCCTCGCCAAAAAATCTACTGAGGGGGCCTGGCGCAAACAGTCCTCTTCTCCTGGCCCCCTCCCAACCACACCTCATGGGCCGGCACTGCAACGCTATTTTAAGGTAAAAGATGGGTCGGGAGGGGACCTATGCTATATAGGTGGTTACGCCAGTGCCTATTACTTCTTTTAACACATCTTCCAAAAAGGACAGCAACAAAAAAAGACAAAGAATCATCCACTTACCATCTTAGCAAAAGGATAACGGCTTCCCAAGTTCCCATAATACGTTAGACTCCCCTTTAAATTAAAGGCTAAAGAAAGCACAATTCCTTTAGGGGTTTGAATATGTTAGGAACTCCCCAGTGACTTGGATTGTTTTTCCAGGTTCTCCTTTGAGGAAACAAATGTGGCAGACCAGGGTAAAATGTATCACAGTACCATTTAACTTGCCTTTCTCTGGGGTCCCTACAGACATAAACTTGTGAAAAGAAAATTCTTTACTTTGCATGCGCGATTCTGTCTAAATAAGGATGGCTGGAAAAGGGAAGTAAGAATGTAATTAGTTATTACTAAATGTTAAAATATAATTAGCTGTTTTGCTATTCCACCTCATTCCAGCATGCAGTTTAAAATGCTATTTGTTTGCTGGACTCACTGACAGATTTGTTGAGGAGTTCAATGGAAAAGAAATGAGTATTACCATTAACAAGGTCATGTCTGAGGGTGGGAACAGAGCTGAGGTTTGGTGATGGAAAAGCAGAAAAGGTTAAACCAAAATAAAGAAGCAGAAATGCTGTGGTTTCGTTGCATAGTTACCATGGTACTTAAACTATATGTATTTAATGGAATAAGTTTGCAATGTTCAGTATGACTTTATGAATTTAATAATATACTACAAGCAATATATTTTGTTGATGACGATAAGACTCTTCCATTAGCAATTGTTAGAGAGGTTAGGCTATAGATTCACACTCCCATAATATATCAGTCAATCCTACAAGTATTTGCAGAAGTCAATTCCTTTCCTGATGTAGTTTCTTACATGGCAATGACTTGTTTTGGTTGTTGGTCTCCAATAAAAAGTCCAGCATCTTATATAAAGGAGCTTGGGCACATAGATGGGCTCCAACGAATAGTACAAGTCTGACTAGAATAGGAACCAAAAAATAAGTGTGTGTGTACTGGAAAAATGCATTTGGAATCTGACACAGGATATGGGCTTGCACATAAAATTTATCAATATGCATCTTACATATGTACATTTTCTACAAAGTAATTATGGGATAGTAGTATACTCATCTTTGCACAAACGATACCTTTTTCACTCCAAATGCATTAAAGTTTTTTCTTGCAGTGACTTTTATGTCCCTGTGACTTTTTTGTTGCGGCAAACTTTTATTGCAGCTTCCCAAAAATTTTTACAGATGGTGAAATGCGGAATTTCACAGTGAATCCATGACTGGGGAAAAAAATAGATCATCACTAAACAGAATGGTATCCGAGTGTGTGTTTTTCACCACTGACAGTAACTTGCATCTCCTTGATAAATGAGCCTCAGTAAAAAATAATGGAAAACACTCATATTAAATTAAAATAATATCAATTTGGTTAAAAAATTGCAAAGTTTGTAAAGTTTCCTTTTTCTACCGTGATTGTAAATTCATAGTTCTAATATCCTTATAAATGGTGCATTATACCTGGCAGAGCTAAGGAGGGGAATTCATATATAGGTATGAGTCTCATCTGTACAAACTATACACTGTAATATCTAATGTTATATGTTGCCAACATTGGTCAAAAGTTGGGTAGTGATGAGCATCATTTTTTGCCAAGTTTTGCTACAAAAAAAAAAAAAAAAGCCCATAGACTCCAATATGTTAAAAATATTGTTGGGCGTCAAAAAAAATTGTCACCTATTGACTTCAATGCATTTGGCAAATTTTTTGCAGTTTTACAAATTTTTGGCAAAGCAAAACAGGTCAGATTCACCCATCAATAGTCAAACGTGTTTCACTTGTTCTCCTTTTAAAGTATAATATATATTGCTTTGCTTGATCTTATGCCGATATACTTGACAGATATTTATGGTTGTACTCAAAGCCTATGTAACACAACAGCTAGGACTGCACTAAAGATTTCAAACCAATTACCAGGACCATAAAATATTTTAAAAAGTGCATTTGGAGACTCCATCTTGGCAGTGTTTCAAGTTCATTAAGCCATTCTTGTTACTTTTAGTCCATGGGTGTTCCCTAACTCTAGGGTTATGTCTGAGATTAAATCCTCAGGGTAATGTTTCCTGCAGAAGCAGCACTGACCTTGAAAGAACAGGCGATTAATTATAAACCCAGCTTTGATATTAACTGCAGGAAAAAAATAATCTCTAGGTCAGAATTCCATTTGGACTAAAGAAAAAAAAAATTGAATATATTTAATATATAAGATATAATGAAGATCCATGTAGATTATCTAGCAAGAACTGTATCTAAGGTGACCTACATTTTTGAGTTCTTGGAACATGTTTTTAGTGGTTATCATAGAACTCTCAGCACTTTTGGAATTAAAAAAGGGGTCATGGCCGTACACAATTTTAATATTACAACCAGGCTCTTGTAATCTTGTATTTCTCATATGCCAACAAAGGATCTATCCCTTTCTTGAAAGCACTTATTGTACCTTTCTATTTCATCTATTGATAGTTAAGAAATACATTTATAAACGGCCACTTACACTAAAATGCAAGATGCATTTATAGAATAGAGAGTATGTTTATGCAAATATGTTTTAACAAATGAACATTTCTAATTGCATATACCATAGCATATATTGCGTTGAATTAGAATCATGGAGAACTGGTATTTAATTCAAACACCAGTTCAATAACTAAAAGTATTTTAAGTGGCTTTTATATTTATCAGCCTTTGTAAATTTTACATACTGCATGATTTTCTAGAAAAGGTGCAATTATTTTTTTTACAGCTGCTAAAAGCTTTGATAAAATTAGGGATGCACCGAATCCACTTTTTTGGATTCCGCCGAATCCCGAACCAAATCCGAACCCTAATTTGCATATGCAAATTAAGGGTGGGAAGGGAAACACATTTTCTACTTCCTTGTTTTCTGACAAAAAGTCACACAATTTCCTTCCCGCCCCTAATTTGCATATGCAAATTAGGGTTCGGATTCGGTTCGGCCAGGCACAAGGATTCGGCCAAATCCGAATCCTGCTGAAAAAGGCCGAATCCTGGCCGAATCCCAAACCGAATCCTGGATTCAATGCATCCCTAGATAAAAGGACCTGGTATTTATTTGAGCAGTCCTATTTTAGCATTGTGGGTTAAAATGTTTGGCCAATCAATATTTACCCATTTACAAAGTTTTTTATCTTTTCAGAGGAACTTTGACAGCCGGAAAAAAAATTTGTTTATTTGATAATGTGGTCCCAGCAAATTGGTGCAGAGTGATTGTAAGTAATATGACTTTAACCTGGTCATTCATGTGTTTTGCTAAACAAAAAGGTGTTAATACTAAGTTGGCAGTAATAACCACACAGAGACATATGAGCACCAAAATGTTAAGTGAATTGTATGTATGCCTATTTATATAGCACTACCTAAATATGTAGCACTGTACATCAAAACAATAACACTAGAACAGACTGGGAATGTTGCAGTAGTAGAATATAAATGAGTATCAAAATACAATTTACATTTAAGCTCTTGTGCTGTGTTAGACATAAGAGGAAGGCTGCCCCAGAGAGCTTACAATCTTAGTTAATGGTAACTTAGAGACACAGAAAGGAGGGTAAATAAGTCCTGCAATTTACAGTGGTTGAGACATGGCCTCACAAAAAACAGCTAGTCTTTAATTTTAGTTTTGAAGAGAATAAAGGACTATGTGGAGGAACTGAGGTGTTGAATTTCACAAGTAAGCCACAACAATATAAAAAAGTTTAAGAAAGGAAACAGCAGTGAAAGTAGGTGGCATGACTAGGCGGTTGTTCTAAAAGAAGTAGTTGGCCACGAAAGTATGGAGACACAAAAGAAAAGTTGTAGTGAGGTGCAGAGGAATTAAGGGATTTGAAAGTCATAAGAAGGATTTTGTAACTTTTTTTTAAAAAAAAAAAAATCAATAATATCATATACAGGTATTAAATATATTATCAGGAAACCCATTATGCTATTTGAACAATTATTATTATCTTATTTATTAATGATTTTCTATTTCTATGCAATAATAAAACAGTAACATGTACTGTACTTGATAATGGCTATGCTGTATGGATCTATAGTGGTGGCAATTTTTTTTAACATTTGAATTTATTTTTATTTAGTATTCTTAAGGTGTGGTCCTCCATATTACAGAAAGAACCCTCTATCCCAAAAACCCCAGGTCTGAAGCATTCCATATAATAGACCCCACACAGATATTAGTATATTGAGTAAACCACATTTTAGAAAACTGGGCTTCCAATGCTATGCAGCCATTGACGTCAGCAAGATATTATATGTGTATGCATCTCTGCTAGTACTGATAGTAGAACTGCACTCACTTTGTGTATGTGGTCAATAAACAGTAATGTCAGTAAACAGTCATTCAGTGTTCACTCTAGAGGCTCAATATTATGATATTTGGCTACACTCTGATAATTAATCATCTGCTGAGACTGCTAGAGGGAGTCATATTAATTCAGCATCGCCAAGGAACTCAGGACTTCAAATGCTTTGGGAGAGAGGGGTGCAATTAGCAATATACTAGCAACATAACACTTTAGAAATGCTTCCTGCTTCTCTCTGCACATTGTTGTTTGTTCAGCACTTAACTAATGTTAAAGGAGAAGGAAAGTCTTCTTCTACTTGGGGGTGCCCCCAAGTGATTGTATTGACTTACCTGAAACCCTGGGCTGGTGCATCTTTCAGCAGAAATCTGCACTAGCCCGGGGTTTCTCCAATGAGCACCACAAAGCAATCCTCTTCTCGTGGCTGTGCATGCGCAGTAGAGCAAAAAGAAGACTTTCCTTCTCCTTTATGCACACCACTCTCATGCTGGAAATAATGGCAACTGGACTTTTAGCATCAGTGTTCAAAAATTGTATGCAATTACATTAGGCACACCCCCCCACACTATACAATTATGAAAAAATTACACTTCTCACAATGAAACATCAACTCCATGCTTGAAAATAAACTGTACATTATCCAGAGATTTTCTGGTCCAAACTGATCACTTACACTAAAGGAGCTTAGACCAGTGTAGGAATAATAATAAGAATAAGCACAGAAGATATAGTAGTGATTTTTTACTTTTGTGAGAGAATTTTAAAAAGTGTGAACTAAGCACTCCATATTTTGCCAACAATCTCATCTCTCCCAACAATTTAACCGCATAGTTTGTTAGTAGTGGGGGATCAGAGCTATGAGTTCACAAAAACAATATACTCGCTTACCCATGTCTTTATCTGCTGAAGGATTTGAAATGAAGTTTATGTTGTGTTATGATGTGAGTGCAGGGCCGCCATGAGAAATCACAGGGCACAGTACAAAAATGTTTTCAGGGCCCCCCTGGGCCCCGACCACCAAGCCCCACCCCAGATCCCACCCACTCCACAATTAAAAGACCACATAGACATCAGTGCTAAAAAAGGTAACCCCCCCACACACAAGTTATAAAAAGTTACTGATTGTCAGGCCCCCTTATAAGTTTAAAAAAACATTGGCACTAGGGCCCCCCATAAATATTTTTTTTAAAAAATTGGTTACAGGGCCCCCCTTACAAGTAAAAAAAATTAATGGCCTGGCCCCCCCACAGGTTATAAAAAGCCATTGGTGATATGGGGCCTCCCTGCAAGTAAAAAAAAATTGATGGCCTGCCCCCCCCCCACAGGTTATAAAAAGCAATTGGTGATCTGGGGCCCCCTGCAAGTAAAAAAAAAATGGCTAGATATCCCCAAATTTAAAAAAAAAAAAAAATACTTGCCAGGGCTTTGTGTGTAAGGGAGGGACCGACCATGCTCACTTATTGATTTCAGCTCAGCATGCTGCCAGTAGGTCACTGCAGCTCTGTGCAGGAAGCTTTTCTCCAATTAAGATTTCCTGAAATCAAGTAAGTGAGCATGGTTGGGCCCCTCTTAGACAGAAAATCCTGCGGGCCCGGGACAACTGTCCCTCCTGTGACCCCCTGATGGTGGCCCTTTGTGAGTGTACCAAGACTATTATGGACCCTCCCTATAACTAAATATAAGCAATATATCATATATTGTAAGTAATCAGGGGTCAGAGAAAAAATTCCATTTCTTTACTCCGTCCCAGGTTGCAAACTGTCACACTAGAAGCAAAAGCTTTTATTTTTAAAATGTTATGAATCTTATACAGAGTTTTTAAGGTTGGACTGGTTCATTTACACACTGGCCACTACTTCTGTGTCAATTCCCATATTTGTAGCTGGTATGAACAGGTGGTGAACAATGCACAAGTTCAGTTGCAGCTTAATGGGGGAATGTAATAAAAGTCGGTAATGGAAAAATATTCGGAATGTGAAAAGTTATGCCTCTTTGCGAACAACTTTTGCTTTGTGCGAACTTAATATAACTTTTGCAAACCCGGAAACTGTTAAGCGACCACTTCCGACAGTGGAAGAAGGCTTGCAAATTTATAGTTTGCGCCAGTGCGCAGTGAATGTAATAAAACCTCTTACTGAAAAAGTTATGTTTGCTCTAAAAGATTAGGAAACCTTCAAGCACTTCTTAAAAGTGGGCAATGCGCAGTGAAAATTCCGAATGTGCAATGAAATTTTGTAATGCATTTTTATTCTCATTTAAGCAAATTGTTTTGCTCTTTGCAACTTTTATTACATTCCCCCATAAGTTTCTTTCTTTCAAAATGACAACAATGCTGAATTCAGATGGTACTGGTAAATACAGTGGTGTCACATGATTTGGCTAGACTCATTCTTGGTATTAATTTTTTACAGTTATTCTACTGTAAATGTTAAATGGTATGCAAATACATCCATTAGTTGATATCAATATTTACCCTATATACTCAAGTATAAGCCGAGGTGCCTAATTTTACCTACGAAAACTGGTAAAACGTATTCACTCGAGTATAAGCCTAGACACAACTACAGCCCTGTCTCCCAGCAGCGCACA
>CM076686.1:83537778-83582778 GCA_038501925.1 Xenopus petersii
ATTCGCAAAAATACTTATTAATTTGGGTTAAAAAGTACAATAGCAAATGATGATTGTATTCATTTAAGTCATCAGTTGTCTTACTTTTTAATGTTACTCCCCTTGGAGCTGCAATCTTTTTCAGTGCCCTCTAGGAAACCATTGGTGTATCAGGATTACAGCCATAATTCCAAGGATATCTAGCACAGTAAATACATTTTCAACCCACATCTTACCAACTAAAATTGAAACTGGACTTTCAGTTATATTATGGAGAGCAAATAGGCAGACTCCTCAAACCTTAACCCATCTGGCATTGGAGCCTTTCCTTACTACTCCACATTACGGAACCATTGTTATGAGTTAACTTACAGTATGTTCTCAGCAATTATTCTTGGGAACTGTGGGCATATTTGTAAACATATTTAATTCAATCTATTCACAAATAAATCATACCGTATATACTCGCGTATAAGCCGAGTTTTTCAGCTCCCAAAATAAGCTGAAAAATGCTGCCTCGGCTTATACGCGGGTCAGTTAAATGAAAGGCAAATATAAGACACTACACCCCTGAATAGCCCTACTATGGTAGTGTTTGATCGCTATATTTTTAGCTCACCAATGCGTACATTTAAGTAGTTATTCATACCGGTATGTCTGATTTACAGCGTGTCGCCGCTGCCATCCTGTGTAAGGTATGATCGCTTCTGTTCCTTCACTGTTCGATAGTGCGCATGCCCCAATAATAATTACCGGTATGCGCATGAACAAATAGCAGAGACCGCAGCAAGGAAAGGTTCATGTTTCAAGCATGCGCAGAGATGAGAAATATCTCCTAATGTGATTCAATGCTGCCGCGGGCAACCAGCAGGAAACACAATCAGATTTCTGTGACGTGGATGGAGTCCTGTTCTAGCTTTCCGCTTAGAGTGTCATTCCTCTCAAATGACACCAGGAACACAGGAATTACTATGGGCTGTTAGTTCTTGCAAACTACCGGTATGTCTTTTAAATGAGAACATTTTGTTTTAACCTGTCGTACTCTCCCACCTTCCATATTTAATACAGCAGCCTCATACTAAATGTGTAAGTAGGCGTGACATGATTATTGAAACTTACCAGTAGCTGCTGCATTTCTCACCCTAGGCTTATACGCGAGTCAATAAGTTTTCCCAGTTTTTTTAGGTAAAATTAGGTACCTCGGCTTATACACGGGTCGGCTTATACACGAGTATATACGGTATATAATGTAATTTATGCCAGCTTAAAGAATATGCATATTCAATGACCTCCATTGAAGTCAAAAGCCTGTTCCAAGTAGATCACCCAGCTTGGTCAATTAGAAGACAAATACAAATCATACAAAGCTTATGACTCTCAGGTTTAATTGAAGATGAGGCATAAATGTATATATTACATTGAATAGAACGTTTAAAGGCTGCTATTTTGATCTTTTAGCAATTATCATATCAGGTGAGCAACAGGATGTCCTAATGCATTCTGCTTGGCATATGCCACCATGCTTTTCAAAAGAGTTCATGGTCACTCAGTTTTCTGCACCTGATGAACTTTCAGTTTGGATACCAAATATTGTGTCCCTTTCAAATTCTCCATGTCTGCCAAAACTGTGATATGGCTCACAATTGACAAATTTGTCATTGCAGATATCTATGTCCATTTCTCAGACTCCTTGAAGTAGCTGAACACCATTCTCCTCTGTGGGATAGCAGTGGCAGCAGGATTGGGCTTGATAACCTTGCTCCTTGATAGTTAACATATGTGTTGAGAAAAATTCGGACAATTAATGGGCAGATTTATCAAGGGTCAAACTGAAAATTTGAATTCCAAATTTAAAATTTACATTTCTGAGTTTATTTTAGTTTAATTCGACAGGGAATAGTTAAAATTCGATTCGCGTTTTTAAAGAAATTTGAATTTTGAAATTTATCATTTACTGACCCTTTAAGAATTCAAATTAGTCTATTCACCACCTTAAACCTGCCAGATTGCTTTTTTAGACTATGGGGGACATCCTGGAATAAATTTGAAGTTGTTTGGAGACATCCTGAAAATCAAAGTGAAAAAACTCAAATCAAGTTCGATGCAAATTCGATTCAAGTTTGTGGGTCAATCCCATTCACCCGAATTTGAAAAATTCTATTTTTTTTTTTTTAAAAAAATTGGTAATTTTTTCCCTGAATTCTGAGTTCATGGGAGTTTATGGGAGTTTTTTCAAATTCCCATGAACTTGAAATTGGACCCTTGATAAATCTGCCCTTTGATTTCTGATTGATTCCAGCATGGAAAATACATTGTTAAATCCAAAAGCATTAACACTTTTACAGGCAGCACGCATCAATAATGCTCATAAAAGTTACTGATGCTTGGTGAAATGGTCCCTGTATCTTCAATAGAAGATTCTAATTTATTTACATAAAGTATGGATTCAATACCATAACCATAAATTTAGACAAAGGGATACTCAATGCTACTTACTAATTAAAACTGTGAGAGTGAGCAGCCCAGAGTCTAAAATGATTATTTTTTTTAAAGCATACTGATAATTACTTAAATTTAAGGGACTGTATACCCCCCTTTTCAAAAAGAGTTCAAGTAATAGAGCTTGTGCTGAACATAGCTTATTGTATTTATAAAAAAATAACTGTTTGTTGTTACTAATGCTAGTGAATGCTAGCTAGAAAACTTTGGTGTTGCACCATCTTTGCAAACAATCCCAAGTATTTATACTGCTAATAGACACTTTCCTTAGTGAGTTATATAGTTTGGACTACTTCTCTGTAAGTGCCAAGTGAGGGGAGCAATGTCACCTTCTTTGAGCATCTTTAAATGTGCCAAACAAACCATTGTATCATTCCTCAGCAATGTCTGAATTAAAACTCCCTATTGATGAATCCTTTCAGGCTATTTTTTGCATGTTATTCCTCCTTTTCCCTTGCCATCATTTCAGTATGACTTCAGCTGATATACAGAGCCAAACTGTTCCCTTAAACATACCAAGTGGTTATTGGCTTTAACATGTGTGAGGCGGTGGTGGAGTGCGAGGAGTGTGTATTTGTGTCACACATAGTGACAGACTGATGGGTGGCTGATGACATTGCTCTGCATAGCTAATGACTGCCATGGATTCTCTGTTAGGAAAAAAAAGCAACATATGGAGTTTAGATGATGTCAAAAGTTCCATATGTGACTGTTCAAACAGATCAGAAACTCGAGTTGTTTGTATCTTTCCCCATGGCACAGAAAGCTCATTAGCAAGTTTAATCCCTGAGTTCAACTCTGTTTTATATTATTTCCATGATTTTCCATTTTAATGCTTAAGAGTTATATATTTATAGCTGTCCTATGTGCTGCCCCTCAAATTACTGTAGCAGGATCAACAGTTTCTTTATCATAATGTTCAGTCACACCTACCTCAGCTGGTATTGCTGCAAAAGAAGCCAGGTTTGTGCAACAGATGTCTGCTTGGATGCATGCCCAGATATTTACTTCTTGCCTAATTATGTAAGGAAAGTACACAGGGCATCTGTCATCCCAGAAATTCCATCTTGCAACTAACCACAGCCTAGGCAAATGTTTAGGAGAAACTATACAAGGTTCTGCTATTTCTATTTTTTAATTACAATATTGTACTAAGACACATTTTACCTGTTTAAAAATGTTTGACCCTCTTCTACAATACAGAACCTTGCAACATATTTCAGTGTATAAAATGATGCACATACTGTATCATGTAAATAATACATAACTGAATAGAGAAAGAGAGTCTTCTTTTTTCTTATGCATCTCTCATTCTGACTTATAAACTGCTACCTGCTGGCTATGTCATGCTCAACAAGTAGCAGTTTTTATGACAAACTAGAGAGTTGCAGAACCTAAAAAAAACTTCAAAAGCAATTCAAATGAAAATTGATTTAAGTTTATTTTAGAACTGCAAGTGACTACATATTTCTAGAATCTCATTTAAAGGTTAATTATCAATTTTTTACCTGAGGTGCACTCATACACACACACACCTTCAAGGACAAATAAGATTGAAAATGAGGGAGGGTTGGCTATTTTTCACACACAGTAATGACCTTTCTTATCCATTCATGTAATGGCAACTTTGTTATCACATTAGAACACAATTAATAAAAAAAACAGTATATTTTTATTATTGTACTTTGTATTTTATTGTTGCCTTGATTGCTGCATTAGGGTAGGACTTGACGACGTGATTGGAGCCAACACGTCGCAATGCGACTAAATGTGGGCTCCAATTGCATCAAGTCCTTCCCTTACACATGTGGTATTTATAGGTCCTAATATATGAACCAAAGCTTACATACAGAAGTAGGCTAGAAATGTTGTACATTATGTTTTTGGCTTCTGTACTAGCCAAAAGCAACCTGTGTCTTTAAATCTGCCCCTGTAGCTCCCATGTCCTTTTTTTGCTGATTCACTGCACATGCTCTGTGCTGTTGTCAGTTACTGAGCTTATGTACCCACTCACAATATACAGCACACATAGAATATAAATGTCAAAATATAAGGCTGATTAGTAATTAATACAGATAATTACTAAATGACAGCACAGAAACAGCTCTGTAGCATCAGCTTATGTTACAGGGCAACTTAATTTTCTGTTTGATAATTTGAAACAACCCCTAAATTTAGCTTTTCAACAGCTGCTCAGAACCCAGAGCATGCGAGTCTCGCAGACACTTTCCGAGATGGTGACCCCCTGTGAAGTCCTTTACTGATTCGGTGCAACAAGTTTATTATATACAGTAAAATATGGCACTTTTAGGCATATTCATTTTTATGGTTTAGTTCTGCTTTAATGCTTTTAGATTTCTTTGTTAAGGGGAAAATTTAGTAATTTATAAATTTAAATGACAGCTATTTCTATTCTGTGAAAATCTCATGTCCCAGTCTACATGTTAATGTAATTATCTTAGAGTAGACCCTATGTATGAATGCTTTTTGCAACAAACATTAAAGGAACAGTTCAGTGTAAAAAATAAAAACTGGGTAAATAGATGGGCTGTGCAAAATAAAAAGATTTTCTAATATAGTTAGTTAGCCAAAAATGTAATCTATAAAGGCTGAATTAACTGATGTCTAACATAACAGAACACAACTTCTTGCTTTTCAGATCTCTAACTCTGAGTTAGTGAATTTAAGGGGGGCACATAGGATATAACCGTTTAGTGAGTTTGCAATTGATCCTCAGCCTGCAGGTCAGATTCAAAAGCAAACAGTTGTAACCCATGTGGCCCCCTCAAGTCATTGATTGGTTACTGAATGATAGATAACCAATCAATGGAAACCAAAAGAGCTGCAAAGCAGGAAGTTGGGTTCTGGCTATTATGTTAGACATACGTTCACTCCAGCCTTTATAGATTACATTTTAGGCTGACTAACTATATTGAAAACATTTTTTATTTTGCACAGCCTGTCTATTTACCTAGTTTTTATTTTTATACTGAACAATTTATTTAAATTATATAAGATTATGGTCATTTGTAATTTACGTGGGGTTGTTGGAGATCACTTAATTTCTGGTTGGCTCCTCCACAATCTGTGCCATAAAATTGTCATGCATAATATTATAAACTGGTTTCAGTTAA
Organism: Xenopus petersii; assembly: GCA_038501925.1. Lineage (NCBI taxonomy): Eukaryota > Metazoa > Chordata > Amphibia > Anura > Pipidae > Xenopus > Xenopus petersii. The sequence continues at coordinate 83,543,391 of CM076686.1, forward strand.
ATGTGCTGGCAGCATTATTGCTCTAAGAACAGTAATAATTAAAATCCCCCATTAAGACCCGCCCCAAACTAGCAACTTTTCTATTTGCAACAGCCTTGAGCTTCTTCCTCTTCCATTCTTCTGGGTTTCATTTTCTTCTGTCTCTCTGAAATAATGGATAACTCTTTATATTTACTGCCCGGCTGCGTCACTCATTCAGCTATGTTTCAGCATAAGGGTGGTGGGGCACTGTCCGATTCAGGGGGATTAGTCGCCCAGCGATAAATCTCCTCTTCTTTGATCTCCTCGAAATGCCTTCCTGCCAGCTAGAATGTGAATCACCGGCGGGATGGCACTCGGATCGCTTTGTTTTCCAAAGTTGGCCAAAGTTTCCTTGTGAGGAAATTTCGGGTGACTTCAGAAAGCCGAAGAGTTTAATAAAACTTTCTCAGTCTACATAATAAGTTATTATATAGATTCCATTGCAACCACTCACTTCATTGAATTAATTTCCTGTTTGGGGTTGTGTAAGAATAATAATATATTGTCTGCAAATGCTGTTACTTTCAAAGTGTTGCTGCAAATTTGAATGCCTTGGAAATTTGAATTAACTATAAAATGCCGTAATAAGGGATCTATTGCTACATTAAATAATAAAGGGGATAGGGAGCAACCTTGGCATGTCCTTCAATTAATTGGGAATTGAGGTGAAAGGCACAAGGTGTAGCATATAGATTTTTGAATAGGATTAACATATGGGTACCAAAATGTTGACATTTTAAGAGGCATCATATATGTATGTAGGATATTCTGTTGAATGTTTTATCTGAGTCTAGATTTAACAATGTACCATATTTTCTTTCTTCTAGGTTTCCATGATACAACAGTCAGAATTTTCCGAATAGCTTATACTGGATTTCTATTTTTCAAGAAGCCCATCTGGTGTTCAGTAAGTTAGTATTTTTTAGTGTTTTAGTTAGTATTTTTGATGTCCAGATTCAATAAGGATATAGGCCTTTTTGTACTAGAGTCTGTAGAGTCTCTGCCTTTTTTGGGTAAGAAAATGATTTGTGCTACATTCGCTTTTTGCTATAGGATTATGTGGAGTTATTTAATAAATAAGTAGAAAAGGATTTGAGGAAATTAATTAAACTAGGCCAAATAAATATAGACAATCTCACTAGCGGGGAAAGAAAGGCACTTAAACAGAGACATGTGTTCTCTATATTTATGAATTTCTTTTATATCTTGCTGGCCAGTTTTTTATTTAAAAAAATGTATTAATAAAAATGACAATAAAATATCTTACTTTGGAATGACTGGGCTTCATTTATTTTTTTTTTATTATGTTTCAGCAATACCAATGAAATCATATTTCTCACCCAGTGCCATTAATGCTGCCATTTTATCAGTCATGCTTCTTGAACTAGTAAACATACATTTATTACTGGTACCAATTATTTTTTTTCATACAAACATACCAGTTCTCCATATCTTCTAATCTTCTAGCCATTTCTTCCCCTTTCCCCCAAGACAGCTTCACCATCATCATTAAAGTGCAGGCCAAACCTGGCCTGAAGCCAAAAAAAAAAAAAATCAGTCCAGTTATCTAAAAACCCAAAGCCCTCCTCTACACCAATCTCTTAGCCATTAATTAATCCTCCTAAACTCTTGCTTGACTTGTAACTGTGTGCATGGCACAGGTAATATCTCTGAGATAAGTCAATTTTTTACCTTGTTTTCTATAATCAATTTTCTCTTTCATCTACCCTTGTTGTAGTTTGCAATGTAAAACAGTCTTCCCTAGTGCTCAAATGCTAGGAAGAGGTAAACAGGCAGTTCTGTAGTAGGATCCTTGATCAGATTACCCATTTCCACTTTCTAATAAATGAATCCCCTAATACTACAATATGATAGTCCGCTTGCTCCATACATACATACATACATACATTCTGGTCTGCAGAAATTACATTAATTTACTAATATAAAATATTAAAGTACATTTATTTTAACCTGTAAAATATTTTGTTTTACATTTTTACTATACATTTAAATTAAAAAGTTTGGGTACAATAGCTGCTGCAAATTCATATATTTCCCAATTGCCACCTGGTTGCACATGTTAGAGTCGATAGAAGCACATGCACACTTCCTATTAATAAGAAGAAAATCCCATTTAGAACTGATGTTAAGGACATTATTTAAAAAGTATACATTTTATTGTGTTTGTGCTATGAATATAATTACGTTTTGAAAATGAAACCGGAAATGATAAATATTGGTTTAAGGCTTCTAAAATGGTCCTTCAATACAAATACTATTCAGTTTCCAGGTATTAAGTTTTAAAATCTTTCAACTCTTATCAATCATTATGGCAATAGTCTGGGAATTGCATGAAAACATGTACTATGAGATTTCAACAGCTTAATGTACCATTCAGGCTTATTAAAACATAAAAGCAGATATCCAGAATTCCTTTTGTTCAGGAACATTTTTCCAAAGTTAAAATACTTATTTTAGTCTTATAATTTATACTAAAAGAATTGTGTTATACAGAATATATTGTTCAGATTGGGTGTTTATGGCAGTTATGTCTCAGTTGGTCAGTCTGTTTATTCCTTATCCCAGAAAAATACAAAACTGATGCAATAAAGTCCATTAAAAAGTTGAGTCCACACTAACCTTAATCAAATGCTAAGTAATGCTGCTACTCATTGGTACAGTTCAGGAACGTTGCTCACTTGTAGCTGCTTCTTATTTTCCCTTTCTGTGATTTTGGTATCTTTGCAAAGGGCATGCCTAATGTGGTTAATGCTGGATCTAATTTCTTTCAGATTCTTGGCCAATTGGTATTAATGTCCCATTTATGTTATGAATGTTATTTATCTTCATATTGTTGCCACTTAATGGCAAAAATAATTTTGAGTAGAATCTGTTACATTGTATATAGCCAAAAGCAATATGCCTATGTGTCTCAACCTGCCCAAAAAGCACAGAGGTTTACAGCTAATTACAAAATGCAGGACACAATTACAAAAAGTGTACACAATGCAAAAAAAAAATTTGAATGTGGCTTTTTTTTTTTTTTTTTTTTTTACACTTTTTACATTGCATCCTGCAATGACTCCTCCGGTGTTGGGTATTAAAACTTATGTTTAAATAAAAAATAACATTCAAACTTCACCTGCGACTGCTAGAAGGGTTCACCAATCTGTACCTTCATCTTCTTTAATGAAAGTGCAGTGAGTGTCACTTTCTATTGGAATGAAGACTTGGACAAAGCCAGGAAGTCTAGAGGCATGTGCCTAAGGTGCAGTGGTGTGATGGTGGCGGTTCTCTGCACAAAGTCCGAGTGGGATGGAATTGAGTAGGAAAGGAGGGAGTTGTGGGAGCTTGCCTTGGGCACGCTCATCTGTAGACTCAGCAGGGCACTGATTGATTGAATATGTTAGTGTGCTGCTAGAGGGAGATTGAGCAGGAGGAAGGATGGCTGTGACTGAAGGTTTTAATTGATGTGCAAATATTGTAAACATAAAATTTAGTACAGGTATAGGACCTATTATCCAGAATGCTCGAGACCTGGGGCTTTCTGGATAACGGGTCTTTCAGTAATTTGGATCTTCATACCTTAAGACTACTAGAAAATCATGTAAACATTAAATAAACCCAATAGGCTGGTTTTGCTTCCAATAAGGAGTACAAGGTAATGTTTTATTACTATAGTGAAAAAGGTAAACATTTTTAAAAATTTGGATTATTTGATTATAATGGGGTCTCTATGGGAGATGGCCTTTACGTAATTCAGAACTTTCTGGATAACGGGTTTCCGAATAATGGATTCCATACCTGTACAGTGCTCCCTCAATATATTGCTTGCTAAAAGAACAGTCCAAACTAGTATAACAAGAGTAATGACAGTTAAACAAACTGTTTTCTATCTTAATGCATAATTGTTATAAGACTACCTGAAGTAAGTGAGGGTTCCATTTTAAGGGGAAAACGTCTCACGAATCCCCCCAAAACTGCTGAATATAGAAGCCCTAGAATGGTGTATAGTGATGAGCTAATCTGTCCCATAAAAATTCCAAAACGCATTGAAGTCAATGGGCATCAAAATAATTTTCTACACCTGTCATTTTCTTACACGTGCAACAATTTATAAAATAATGGCAATTTTATATTGATCTAAATTAATATCATTTATATAATAAAGCCTATGGTAGTTTTTTCTTCTGGCAACATTTTTTGTCTCTGACTTTTTTGTCCAAATGCATTAAAGTCAATGGGTGTTTTTTCTTATGGCAACTTTGTCTCTGCAACTTTTTTCTTGTGGCAAATTTGCCGCTAATCCATGGCTCGTGAAAAAATTTGCTCATCACGAGTGGTGTACAAACAGCAAAGAGTACATATTGGCAGTACATATTGTAGTGATACTTCACTACCGCTCATCAGGAATTAGGAAAAGTGCTATCCATTTGAATGGTATAGTAACCTGAAATATCACCTACTGTATGTAGTGTTGTGTGCTAAATGCCCTTTTCGCTGAGATTTTATGCTCACTATACAATTATGTTTTCTAGTTTTTCTTATATGCATAATTAAAAATTAGCATTTTGCTTAGTCTAAACATACATTTGAACATACAAAGGGGAAGCATTTCTGTTTACGCTTTATTGACATTTAATTATGTTAAGCTGCAATTAAGGGTGAGAAAGATCTGTTAAGGTATGTGACCACTGGGTAAATGGTTTTGAACAAAGGTTTATACTGACAGTTATACTGACAGAAAATCCGTTTGGGAATTTGAGCCAACTCAACAGGATATTTTTCCGTTAAGAATTGTGAAATGTTTAATTTACATGACAGCAACAAACAGGCATCAGCAAAAGAGGCAAGGCCAAGATACAGCAACACACAGTATACAGGACTTGTCATCGTTTGTCAAAATGTGTATTTTCCTGCAAAGCTTTATTATCTTACAAGCATGAAAATTAAAGAATATTTTTCATTTTGTTAAATGTGAATGAAAAAGTTTTAGGGGCCTATTAAACCTTGCGTTTTTCTGGTGCAAATCAAACTTTTAGAGGAAAAACAAAATTGATTTTGTAGAGATTTATTATACCCTATTATACTCCAGCTAAAACCTGTTGAGGCCATGTAGAAGTCAATGGCAGCTGAATATTTTTCTTGACAATCTGATCTGCGCTGGTTTTCATTTGATAAAATCGACTTGTCGCTGAAACTCAGAAATTTAGTACAGTTGATTTTTCAAAATTTGAAAAAAAAAAACGCAGATTCAAATTGATGCATAGTTTTGTCACACCGTTTTTTTCACACTGACTTTTTCAAGCTGATTTTTTTTAATAAATTAGTTAGCTAAAGATTGCTAAATCTACCTAGGATATCTTTAAGTATACTTTAAGGTTTCAGGCAAATTTTTTTTATTCAATCTATTTTGCTGGAAATAATATGATCTACAAAACAAGTAACAAACATTTTTTGTTTAATCTCCATTAGTACAGTTTTCAGAAAAGCTTATTGACTTTATACTTGTAATAATAAAAGGCACTAAGTTTGCCCATTTGTTGCAACAAATAAAATGTTGCTGTGCCTGGGTAAACTTTGTGTCTTTCAATGTGTTAAAGAACTCTTTCTGTTGAATAGCCCTTTCCTTCCCACGGCTCTTTGATATTGCCACTCTGTATGTTTCCCTTAAATAGTTGTGTTATATATCAAAAAGAAAGCTAGAAATATAGAACCTATGGTGTCAGCAGTCATGTGCCTTAAACGGTATGATCTGCAGCAGACAAGGGATTAAACGAAGGCATCTGGACATGTTTCGATTAAAACTTATTGCAAATAATGGCAGGTCCAAAACAAATGCTTTTTAAGCACATTTTTTTAAAGCAGCCCTGTGTATAATAATCTGATTTAGAAAATCACGGCTATACACAGAGGAAAATAATGTTAAAAATATTTAAGCACCATGGCCAGCACCCAGATATAGAGAGCAGTAACTGTTTCTAGCAAACAAGGCAGGCAAACCAAAAAATCCTTAAACATTAACTTGATGGAATCTGGAAGCAAATTGCTTTAGATTTAATAATTCTCAAGAATTTTTGTTGCAAATATATTGAAATGCATAGTAAGAACTAATAAGTGAGTAAAAGGTTAATAAACATTACTGAACTAAAAAAAAAAGGCACAAAAGTGTTTAGCAGGGGTTTAACAGATCAGGAAAGGTCCTTAAATAAGATTCGACCACACAGATATGGATGTTAAAAATGTAGATGGAAAGCAGCTTTCCTTTCGGTTTTGGCATAGTCTGTGCAGTTGACGTCTGTTTGAAATTAAATTTGGAGTATTAAAACTGTGAGTGCATAATCACCGCATGTAATCATGGAAATGAATAACATAGATGTGTACTTCTTCCTCTGTTCTCTAAATAAGGAGAATTTCTTAAGGTTTGAAGATCTGTATTCCGAATCTTTTACTTAACATAGCATCATTGAAAAGCATTGCAGTGCATATGGCTTGTAGGTTAAATATGCACATCCAACATCAGAAGTGTAGAACAAAAACACATGAGTGTCTTAAAGTTCAACAATTTGCATTTATGCTGCATTTTGTCTGGTGGTGTTGGGTTCTACAATTTGCACTGTGATGTACACTGATAACATTTCTAAGGTCTTGTGCTGCCCACGTAGAGAAAATATTGCCAAGATAAGCTAGCAGAACACAAAGTACTGGCATGCGCACGAGCCGTGCAGGGCCAGATATCTGCTTGGCAGGTTCCTCCCTGTTAAGTCTTTCTTGACATGCACATTTGGCACCTATTGATTGCTCCTCAGCTCACACCAATCCATCACCACAATAACAATCTGTTTGTTCCTGCTGGATGAGAATTGCTAGACCCCAGGGATCCTTTAGATTTGGACAAATATTTCCTAAGTTATTTTCTGTCTGTGCCATAGTGTGAAAATATGATGCCAGCACACCAAAAGGAACTTGTTTTCATAGTATTTTGTTACCATTTTAAGTGCTTAGTTGTACCCGGGAGAAAAGAATCATGTATAAATATTTATTTCTTTTTTTTTACACTGGAGTTTCTTCTTAAGTGATCTTTATAAGAGTGTTTTCCATGACACATTTTTGACTCCGTTTCGCAAAAAAAAAAATCTGCCATTGGAGGAAAGTGGAATAATTAATCACTAGTGCAGTAGCTCAGTGATTACTATTTTTCATACTCTAGTACTTATGGGCCCATATATGGGTTCCTCAGGAGGTTGTGCCCAGTTTATATAGTGCTAAAAATCAAATATCCCTTTGGAGGGAGGGAGGAATTCATGAGTGTGATATGTGTCATTTTCCTTTTCCTTTTCACATCAATTTGGCCCATTATGTACAGTAGGTGGAGAAATCAAGTAAAGATCCACTCATCCACATCCCACAAGCTGCAATCGCTGCAAAACTTCTGCCCATAGACTCCAGTGGGTCGCACATCAAAAAACAATTGTCAACCATAGACTTCAATGAATTTCGGCACATTTTTCTCATTTTGTAAATTTTCAGCAAAGTCAGATTCGCCCATCACTACTTACCAGGTATGCCCAGCTTAACACTGGTGTTTCCTGAGTACCAGCCATGCACCAAATTCTGCCACATGATCTATAATTAAACATAAACATCATTGTTTTTGCTTTACTTAAAAAGGACAGTTGGAGTTTGCTTATTCTATGCTTGTAGCTTATATATTATTATTATAATAATTTAGGGGTTGCACAGATATTCTCAATATTTTGGATGATGCTTGAGGAACCCCTGTAGGAGGTTTTATTTCTATATGTACTCCAGAGGATTCTTTTTAATCTTGAAGTTTCTAACCTTTGTATTTCAATGAAGCCAGGCAGAAGATTAAATAGAAATGGTAAGTAATCATTTATGGAAAAAATGCATAAACAAAAGAATAACCATGGGGTAATGTTAATCAGAACGAGCAATAACAAGTGCTTTATGAATGAATCAGTAATAGTTATGTGACTTTCCACCACATGAAACCAATTAAACCCTTTACAGCATTTGCCTAATGCCATAAATATAATAAAGACTATTTATGCTACCTAAGATTGCTTGTTACAAAACTGCAGACATAGGATCTATCTGGAATACTTAAAACCTGCGGTTTCAGAATGGGGGGGGGGCATATTTCTGTAATTAAAAGCACCATTCCTTAAGGACTGTCTTTGTGAATATGAATAAATACATGATGACGATTATGATATATTCATTCACGTTAACTTAGTTACTTAGGTACTTGGATTCCAGAGAAAATAAACGAGGCCAAAACGAATAAGGGGCTGATTTATCAATGTTCACATTTTATATTACCAGGATCTGATATTTTGTGCTAAAATTCATTAATTTTAATTATGTTTTCTGTAACTCAAATCTGTGTTATTTATTCAGTGGAAAAAGTATGAAAACATTTATAGAACAATTGGGGCATCTAAAAGCTTGCAAGGTCATACAGAAGTTAATGAGAGCTGTCTTTTGAAGTGTTTTTTTCTAATCCAAGTTTTAAAGTTTTTAATTCAAGGTATTCAATTTTTTTTCACAGTTATGCACTTTTATGTATTTGTATTTTCAATAAATAAGCAAACGTTTGAGTTTTTTTAAATTGTAAGTTTATTGCAGAGTTTTTGAGTTTTTTTTAAATTTTAAGTTTATTGCAGAGCTTTTGAGTTTTTTTTAAATTTTAAGTTTATTGCAGAGCTTTTGAGATAATTTGATATTTCAAAGTAATTTTGGAAATTGATAAATTGGGGATAGAAAATCTTGCCTGGCTGTGTGTGTACACTCTAGGGCCCATTTACGGATATTGGTTTTATTTTCTTTTCCAGGAATCTTTATAGTGCTAAAAGATTTTATTGATTACTCATAATCAAAATCTTTTTTAAATTTATTAAGAGTTCTACTACAAAATTTTGCCATCCAAAAGCTGCCATCAATCAAAAACCAAAAGGTTTCCTTCTTAATAGTCCCAATTCTAGTAATATGCATGGTTCACACATGATGAAATTCAAAAGAGACTAGAACATGTTAAGATTAACAAAGGTCCAGGGCCAGATGGTATTCATCACAGGGTACTTAGCAAGTTTAGCTCTGTGATTGCCAAACTTCTTTACTTAATTTTTCAGGATTCATTGAGATCTGGCATAGTGCAGAGACTGGCAAATTGCTAATGTCGTGCCTCTATTCAAAAAAGGATCCCGTTCTCAGCCTCAAAACTATAGGCCAGTTAGTCTGATAGTGGTAGTAAAGCTTTTCAAAGGGTTAATAAAGGATAAGATACTGGACTTCATAGCAAATCATAATACTATGAGTTTGTTCCAGCATGGTTTTATGTGTAATAGATCTTGCCAGACTAACTTAATTTCTTTTTATGAGAAGGTAAATAGAGACCTCGATTCTGGGATGGCAGTGGATGTGATTTACTTAGACTTTGCTAAAGCATTTGATACAGTGCCACACAAAAGGTTACTAGTTAAATTAAGGAATGTTGGCCTGGAACATAGTATTTGTACCTGGATAAAGAACTGGCTAAAAGATAGATTACAAAGAGTGGTGGTAAATGGAACATTTTCTAATTGGACCAGTGTTGTTAGTGGAGTACCGCAGGGTCTGTACTAGGTCCTTTGCTCTTCAACTTGTTTATTAATGACCTGGAGGTGGGCATTGAAAGTACGGTTTCTATTTTTGCAGATGATACTAAATTGTGCAGAACTATAGGTTCCATGCAGGATGCTGCGACTTTGCAGAATGATTTGTCTAAGTTGGGAAACTGGGCAGCAAACTGGAAAATGAGGTTCAATGTTGATAAATGCAAGATTATGCACTTTGGCAAAAATAATATAAATGTAAGTTATACACTAAATGGCAGTGTTGGGAGTTTTCTTAAATGAGAAGGATCTAGGGGTTTTTATAGATAACAAGTTGTCTAATTCTGGAAGTGTCATTCTGTGGCTACTAAAACAAATAAAGTTCTGTCTTGCATTAAATCAAGGGATGAAAACATAATTATGCCTCTTTATAGGTCCTTGGTGAGGCCTCATCTGGAGTATGCAGTGCAGTTTTGGACTCCAGTCCTTAAGAGAGATATAAATGAGCTGGAGAGAGTGCAGAGATGTGCAACTAAATTGGTTAGAGGGATGGAAGACTTAAATTATGAGGGTAGACTGTCAAGGTTGGGGTTGTTTTCTCTGGAAAAAAGGCGCTTGCGAGGGGACATGATTACACTTTACAAGTACATTAGAGGACATTATAGACAAATAGCAGGGGACCTTTTTACCCATAAAGTGGATCACCGTACCAGAGGCCACCCCTTTAGACTAGAAGAAAAGAACTTTCATTTGAAGCAACGTAGGGGGTTCTTTACAGTCAGGACAGTGAGGTTGTGGAATAAACTGCCGGGTGTTGTGATGGCTGATTCAGTTAATGCCTTTAAGAATGGCTTGGATGATTTTTTGGACAGACATAATATCAAAGGCTATTGTGATACTAAGCTCTATAGTTAGTATAGATATGGGTATATAGAATTTATGTAAAAGTAGGGAGAGGTGTGTATGGATGCTGGGTTTTCATTTGGAGGGGTTGAACTTGATGGACTTTGTCTTTTTTCAACCCAATTTAACTATGTAACTATGTATTAAAACATAATTGTTTGGTTCCCTTTTTCTTGGTTTTCCTTTTCTAGGAATCATTATATTAATAAACCAACCTATAGAGGTCATACTGAAAGCCAAGGAAATGGAACTGGTTCCTTCCATATGAAAGTATAGAAAAAAAAAAAACCTTTACTCTACATTTCTTAGAATGTAGCTGCTCTGTGTTTAATGCAAATCTATATGTTGTGCAATGTAAAACACGAAAACTGACATGCTCGGGAGTGCATTTTAGCAAAATGGAAAATAACAGAGGAAAGATTGACAGAACAAAGCATATGAAAGCAAAGATGAATCTAACCCACATTTAGATCTAAGAAAAATATTTGCCTGAAGGGAAAATATTAATTAGTTTGTCTACATGCAAAGAGATAAGTCTGCAAGACATATCCATCAAAAGGCAGGGGAATAAATAGCAAAATGGAAATTATTTGTAAATTGACAGTAAACTTGGCAAACGTTGAAGGGGTAAACAAGTTATTTGGCATGCAAAGCACTCGGAAATCACAGACTCTGTCAAGAGGCATCTGTGCACAGATTCACTTATTTGACAGAAATTAACATTTTGCAGGAATCTTTGTTACATCCTAAAGATTTCTTCACTCTCATTAATTATTTTAATTGCAGCTTTACGATGTTCAATGTAAACACTAGAAAGGGGGGGATTCAAATGCACAAGGTCCAGTTATGTATAATCCATTACAAACTGCTTTGAATTTACACTGATATTTGCTGTGATCTCATTCTAAAGTTCACAATATTAATTCATGATTAGTTCAATGTTTTAAGTTAAATGAACCAGATTTATCATGAAAACAAACCCCAAACCATGTTTAAGGGTTTTATTACCAGTGATATTGTGATTAATAGTGATAAAGACACTTATTTTCTAGTTATGTTGTTTGTAACAATAAACATATGTGTATGATAAGTATATGATAAGTTCTTATCCTGCATCTAACAACTATACCACTATGCTGCAATAAAACGTGCTGCAATACTGTTTTGTGAATAAACTATTACTGAAAATTACCACTTTCGTTGGTGTCTGCTTGGAGGAGGTGAGTCCACTACTACCCATTGGGTTTTTAAGTTTTTTTTAGCTAATTTTATCCTTTTGGCGCCTCTGTTTTGTCTTACTACTATATCGAGTCCACCCCGAGTGGAGGGGTATCATCCCCTTTTTCTTCTTCTACAGAGAGCGACGTCTTATTTCTGAGTGGGGTCAGGATAATCTCCCCACCTGCCTATACAGTGGTTGCCTATCGGTAACCCTGGTTTGTAAGTATTAACTTGTTTACTCTACCATTACTCCTTGTAAAAACATATTACACTATTGGGGCTCTTGGTGTTCCTTTTTGTCTTCATATTTGTATTATTATTCTGGGAGATATAACTCATGTGGATTTTTTGTACTATGTATTAATTGCACATACACATGTATGACAAAACAGTGGTTTTGTGGGTAAGATGGGGGTAAAATACATATTTTTGAGAGCTAAACTATTGCATATTCATAGGCACATACAACGCACATTTGTAGCTCTTCTTCAAGTAGGTGGATACCTATGAAGTACAGGGAGTTCAGACACATCAGCGGCCTGGAGGAATTTCTGTAATGCAGTTTATTAAATTGCACAACAATTAAATTTGTGCGTCATAGCTGTCCCTTTAATGTGATAATTTCTTAAATAAAGGACAGGAAACTACAATGATTTAATAAATGGAAATATTTCTTTTGGAAAGATTTTCGTACGATAATGAAAGGACTGAGTTATTCTATGCATTTGATGGTGTCCTATGCTGTCAGGTAAGTGGCTAGGAAAATAACATCTTATTATATGTTTTGCTTTTTCTTCAGCAGAAAAACATCATTTGCCAATCATCTGCAAGCCATTATTACTTATTCTCAATGAAAAAGTTTCCCAGTAAATTATCTAGGGAGTATGATCTATTGTAGCTAAGTAATGTACTGTCAGAAACTACTTATGACAATAAAAGGATTTAAAAACAACTTCCACTTTTTAAAGAGTTAAGCACTTTGAGAACATTAATATGTAGTAGTAGTTATATAATTTTAACTACAACATCACTAATAGCAGAATGATCTCTGGAAGACAATAATTATGGCTCTGTGTAGTGTGGCAGTTTTAATATTGAAACCCTTTTAAAGCACTATACATTGTTCGATAATTACATTTGCCTTATTATAGCATGAGAAAGCAATAGGAACACAGTAGCAGTAATTCTACCTAAAGTTATTTCCTTCCCCATTAACTGTCTCCAGAAAACCCCACATCCCAAGCATTCCTGGGTAAATGATTCCAATACTCTAATATTTACAGTATTTAAAGAAAAAAATATCTGGGGAAAAAAATGTATAATTGAGGAGGATATTAAATATAAAATGAGGTGGGGAATTCAGAATGAATTATGAAATGTATTTTGTCAATTATGAAAAACTTTACAAGTTGACAGATTTATCAAATCCTTGTGTCAGTTTGTCAGAATATGCTTGCTGCAGTTGAACTCCACTCTGCATTATAGAGTGATGGACCTCAACACTTGTCCAAATACTTACTCAATGATTAAAATCGAACATATGTTAAATTAGCCCCAAAGTCTTCAAACAATTCCATGATTTTCCATGATCCATGTTTTTGGGTCACATTCTTCTTATTATTTTCCCCCGACCCATTACATATTAGCATCTTGATCTCCTCATCTTTCTCTCTGAATTGCTATTGGTAGCTTTGTCACTGAAAATCTCTCCTAAAATGACAAACCCATACATGGAAATTAAGCATACATAAAAATGAATAATACATTAAAGGAACAGTAACACCAAAAAATGTAAGTGTATTAAAGTAATGAAAATATCATGTACTGTTGCCCTGCACTGGTAAAACGGATCTGTTTGCTTCAGAAACACTACTTTAGTTCATATAAACAAGCTGCTGGGGAGCAATGGCGGAAATTGAAAAACGGCTAAATGGCACAGGATAACTAATGGATAACAGATAACACCATTAGACAGACAGACAGCTTATTTGCCATCTGCTGTGTAACCTGAGCCTTTCTCCTTTGAATGGCTGCCCCCATTGCAACACAGCAGCTTATTTATATAAACAATAGTAGTGTTTCTGAAGCAAACACAGCAGTTTTACCAGTGCAGGGCAACAGTACATGATATTTTAATTACTTTAAAACACTTATTTTTTGACGTTACTGTTCCTTTAAAGACTAACGCAAATGATTTAAGGCAAAAAAAGGACCATTTAAAATCAGCTAATTTATTGCACAGGAATATAATACAAGTGTGGGATCCGTTATTCAGAAACCCATTATCCAGAAAGCTCCAAATTAAAGAAAGGCCATCTCTCCCTTATACTCCATTTTATCCAAATAATCTTTTTCTCTGCAAACAGTACCTTCTACTTGATCCAAACCAATATATAATTAATCCTTATTGGAAGCAAAACCAGACTATTGGGTTTATTTAATGTGTACATGATTTTATAGTAGACTTAAGGAGTGAAGATCCAAATTACAGCAAGATCCCTTATCTGGAAAACCCCAGGTCCTGAGCATTCTGGATAACAGGCCACATGACGGTAAAACAGAATAAAATGCAAATTTTGTTATGTGTTATAAATACACTAGTATCCACATATAGCATTAGATATTGCAGTAAATTATGCTGCGAAGAATTGACTAATATAGGCAAAATCTGTTACATATCAATGAATAAATTACAACAATCACTTAACTAGAGTATTCCCATTTAAACTATATTTAGATTTCAGGTGGAATGCATAATTGTGTTTCTTTTTAATTTGTTCAAGAGGGCAGAACTCTCTAATTCTTTCCCTTTTATATGTAAAGCAACACAATTTAATGCCCCTCTATTTAATGTCTGTGAAGTTTTATCTTTATTTGTTTGGAACATTTTACCCAGATACTCACCTAATTTCTAAAGAACAAACAAATGATAAAGGGCACCCTATTTTCATGCTAATTCTGCCAGCTGTTTGGCTGAGGCTGCCCTCCCGTTCTGATGTGAGGATCTGCATAAAAATGAAAGTGAAGATATGATAAACTATAAAAAGCACACAATAGAATGCAAATAGAAATCAGTCACTGGAAAACTGAAGACTCGCTGCCATCAAAAGAATTAGGTGAAAGAACAAAACAATGGAGGCAGTATGATAAAAGTACCAGTGTCTTGATGGGCTGTGCCTCTACTGATTTCACATGCCATAAATAGAGGGATGAAATGAAACACCTCTCTGAAATGTTTGCTTTTAATCTGCCTTTCATGGTTGGGCTTATTCATTATTAAAATTCACAGTTGACACAAAATATCCAAGTTTAGCTCATCTATTTTCAATTATAGGTCACAAGGTTCTGGTATTTGCACAGATATAGCATGTGTAATAAAAAAAGACAATGTCAGAATTTGTATGGCTTAGTAG
Source organism: Xenopus petersii (assembly GCA_038501925.1). Taxonomy (NCBI): domain Eukaryota; kingdom Metazoa; phylum Chordata; class Amphibia; order Anura; family Pipidae; genus Xenopus; species Xenopus petersii. The sequence goes on from CM076686.1 coordinate 83,558,566, forward strand.
CAAAACGATCACACAAGATGTAGAAAGCGAAGCTTAGCCTTTGCATTCGTCTTTTAAAAACACAAAGTAATCATCTGTCTTTTTGACAGCCTCAAAGACAACTAAATTATCAAAAAGGTAATATAACATGCCTTCAAAACATTGAAAAACCAGACATTGGGGACACTTTAGGATGGCTAAACTCTTCTACACCCAATCCAATTATACCACTATGATACCACCATTTGATGGGAATCCTAATCTTTTTCCATGAGGGATAACTTTTCTCAGCAGCCGTTTGGTCTAAATGATTCTTGTGCTGGTTTCTGATAAAATTCTATTGAGGCTGTAAAAATACAGATTCTAAAGACAAATAAAAGTGAAAATACATGAATAGATCCACTTGGTTTGCAAGGTCACTAAACAGCCAGATCTTTGCTCAGTTTATCTACCCATATAGTGGGTCAAACTGAACTTATTTATTCACTTGGCCCCTGGGCTGACAATCAAATCACATTGGGACCCATGGGAGAGGATCACATCAACAATCCAATGCAGTATCAATGGTCTGAAAGATCCAAATTGGCAGCTTTTTTTACCCCATGTATGGTCTTACTGTCCAGATGAACCTACTGAATGTTATCATTTTTACGGAATGTTTAGAGAAAACAAAATTAGCAAATGAGGTTGCAAATTAGCTGAAACAGTGAAGACCATGAGAATCATAATATCATTATAAAATATATATGTGCCCCATCTGGTATAGAGCTCTGATTCACATGACCTTTTCTATCTCAGTTCATTTGCAACAGCATTACCTAATTTTAATCATAAACAGACCCCAAAGATTGAACCTTGACTTGACAGTTTGTAGACACAATTTGCTTTATAAAAAGGCAGAATTAAAACAAAGTCTTATGTTCAGTTGATATGAAATCACATTTTGATGGACAACCCCACCATTTCAACAAGATTTACTTTTGTTCATATGTGTGTGTGTGTGTGTGTGTGTGCGCTTCAGTATAGCTTCAATATAAACGTATTGTTTTCACACCCAGATGTAGTTCTTCATTTTGGTTTTCTGCAGTAGTCCATAGAAAATGTTTATGTGATGTTGTCTAGTACTACTGCTTAGGTTGCGGTTTTATTTAGTCTACCGTTGTCTTATGGAATAGCTGTGGACTGAGCCTGACAAACTGGAGATCGATGATGTGGAATTTGTAAAAAATGGGATATCATTTTTAGGTAATTAAGGTGACCCATACATCAGAACAATTGTATACTACCACCAACATTCTATACTATCTATACAATTTCTACATATTACATAAATATATATTAGATAGCAACATTTGAAGGTGTGTATACAGTATGCAGTTAGATTCAATATGAAGCAATGTATGCAAAAGCTGTTTATATTGCTTATAACTATATATTTATAAATATACTGTAGCTGTATACAATCTGTTCATTTAAAGTAACCATTTCTTTATGCAAATCATTCCTTTTTATAAGCTTTTTTAAAAAGCTGGCAGTCCTAATGCCTACTGTGCAGGGTCTCTTTACTATTGACGCTACAGAGTGCTTTTTATAATGCAGGGACTAAATAAAAGATAACTACAACATACTGCACTGCTGACTCTATCAGGAGTGAATGACTGGTGGCTGTTTCTAACTTTTCATTTTCTGTAAATTGGATTTGATGGGGAAAGATGATTTTTTTTCAGTTATGAGGCTGTGGGGCTCATTGAAACGAAGCTTTCTAAATTATTTTATGTTTTGTAATCCTAAGGGAAATTTATAAGGGACCTTTGGCTGTTTCTCTGCAAAGGCCTTCACTGCTTGCAAATAATTAATTGCAAAGGTTTAGTGAGTACAGCAGGAGACTAGTTTGAATTACAGAACAGAAAGATGAGACCTGACAGACCTTGTCTAAGCTAAAGATACCATTTTTTTTCTTTTTTCACCCTTTGCAGTAACTAACTCAATATACAGTATCTTAGATGTCTGTGTATGTGATCTAGTGATTGATGCTTGACACACTCCATATTATTGTAGTAGAAATGGTGGCAGATATTTGACATGAACTGTCTATTGTACTTAATCTGGTTTTGAGATATTCATAGAATCTTTTCTAAATACTCCTCAAGCCTCTATTAATTGACACCAGTTATATGTGTATGATGTACAGGCTGTTCTCATTCGACATTATAACCTTGAGTTCTCCTTTGACTCTTTTTTTTGAATGGTATTATACTCTAGATATGTGCCCCATTTGGCATAGAGTTCAGATTCTTATGGCTTTCACTATTTCAGTTCATTTGCAACATCATTACCTTCCCAGATAATTTTCCAATCACAATACAGTTCGGTTGAAGTCCTTTTTCTTGTGACACTATATATTTTAACTGTTCATATAAGAGAAACTATTTATTATGTTAATACAATATTTATATAAAACTGGCAGGTTACAATGGTTAATAGATAATTTTTGGTGCCTTTTGACTTATAAAGGGAAAGCTAGGATTTTAATTAAACAAATGGAAGGCTTATTTGCCATTTACACAGATGCAAGTGCTTCAATGTTAAAGGGCACAGAATTGCGCCCATTAGGATCATACAAAGGGCACTTGCACCCGTAACCATGTAAAAGCTGTGCTCTGTGCTGTTAACAGGATTAAACAGGGTGCAGAGTATTGGTCTCCCTAATACCTCCTGGCATCTTTTAACTGATTTGCCATCACTGCATACCTAAATAATATAACGCTTGCAAGCACAAAATACCTATTGGCAGTAGAATCATGTCCCAGGAGCGGCAAAATGTAAGACAATTATATTTTGCGCCTGTTTCTGTGTATTGCACCCTGTCTCCCTATTGCTTAATAAGTTCGTAAACCAATGTTTAAGCAATATACTTTAAGGGGCACATTTACTAAAACTCAAATTAATCTCAATGTTTTATGAAAAAAATCTGACCAAACTCCCATCCACGATTTTATCCATAATCAATAATTAGCAATCATTTTTTGCGAAAAAATCAGAGTGACAAAATGTTGTGACAAAATCGAGTGTCAATTTGAATCATGCAATTGACGCACCAAAAACTAGATTTTTTTTCCCTGTGAAAACTTTTTTGGGATATATATATTGACTTCTACATGAGCTCAACAGGTTTAAGATGGTGTATTTTCAGACTCAGATTTTAGCAGCTTTGGAGTATTATAAATCTCTAAAAAATTTCCCCCCTAAAAACCTCAACCATAAAAAAAAAAAAAAATTAAGGTTTAATAAGTGGGCACCTCATTGTTAGCCATACAAAACACTTTTTAATCCTAAAAGAAGAATGAAATGAGGGCATGGCCACTTAAATTCATAAATACAGAAAAATAAATCCTCTATAACTATATGAATGTATTTATATGACATTTAGGGGCTGAATATCTCAGTTTTTATGAAAACAATGTTGACCCAACTCCCTTCCATGAATTAAACTCTGTTATCAATAATTTTTCTCAAAAAATCAGAGCAACAAAACGCTGTAACAAACTTGAGCATGAATTCGTATCATATGACTGATGTTCCAAAAACTCAATTTTATCAAATTTACTCTGAGATAATGTATCTTTTTCAGATTATAGGAAGATAACCACAACTTTTTCGGATTGTCCAACCCCATCACGTCAAGAAACATCTTCAGGGACATCTGCCATTGACGTCTACATGACCTCAACAGGTTTCAGATGGCGTATTTTCAGTTTTGGATTTTTAGCAGCTTTGGGGTATGATGAATCTCTAAAAACTCTCAAAATTTTATAAATTTTCCAGTTTAGCGCAATTTTGCATTAGTACTTTTTTATTCCGATTTTTTAATAAATCTCATAAAATTCATGCCTTTAGAATTTGTGAGTTTGTTTGTGGCTTTAAAAACCACTAAAACCGTGACAATGACAAATGATAAATACTCACTTTGACTCACTGTTAACTTTGCAGAGATTAACCTTGCAATGATTTTTTATGTCATTTACTTGTCCTTATGGTGCAAGCGAGTGCTAAAAGGAATGTTGCAGTGTCAAGGGGCACAGGCCAATCTTGTCCTGTCCAGTCCAGAGTGCTGCCCTGTGCTATTAGTAAAAGCATAGTTTGAATTTGAGTACAGGAATGGGGGATCCATTATCTGGGAACCTATTTTCTAGGCTTTAAAACAAGGCATAGCCATTTCCCATATTTAACCAAGTAATTCTTCTTCGCTTTGTTATAGATGTATGTGATAATAACTCAGTTGCATAAATCTTTGATAAAAAATATCACTCTGGGTTTAAATGATTTTTTAATAGATTTAAGGAATGGTGCTTCAAATTAGGAGAAAAAAATTCCATATCTAGAGAACCCTAGGTCTCAAGCATTCCAAATAATAGATCCCAGATAGAAAACCTAAAATCCTCAATGTCATAATCGGTGTTCTCGATTCTCGGATTCCGAATACCTGATTTTTGTAATTGTATAAAAAAAAAACGCAAAATATAAATAGTATATATAGTTTCTTTTAATTTTTTTATAAAATAAATACACTGAAGGAAGTCTGTTGTTGTTCATCTACTTACAGGTAACAGTTGTAAACTACTGTATATTTAGAAAGAAAATAGAATTCTCAAAGAAGCAATTCACTTTAAATGAACTTTAACTATAAAAATTCATACAGTGACTCTGTTGTACTGCTTCCTGTTTGTAACGGAGAGTAAATAGATAGGTTGTTCAAAATAAAAAATGTTTCTAATATAGTTAGTTGGGCAAAAATGTAATATATAAAGGCTGGAGTGAGTGGATGTATAACTGAACAGAATAGAACAGAACACTACTGCCTATTATCAGACATCCAGTCACTCCAGCCTTTATATATTAAATTTTTGCTTAGCTAACTATATTAGAAACATTTTATATTTTGCACAGCCTATTTATCCAGTTTTTATTTTTAAACTGAACTGTTTCTTATAGGAGAACTAAAGCTCAACCAAAGAAGTAGCTAGAAATGTTGTACATTATAGTTTGTGCTTCTGTACCAGCCCAAGGCAACCACAGCCATTTAGCAGTAAAGAACTGTGTCTCCAAAGATGCCCCAGTAGCTCCCCATCTTCTTTTCTGCTGATTCTCTGCACATGATCTGTTCTGCTGTCACTTACTGAGCTTAGGAACCCACTCACAATATACAGTACACATAGAATATAAATGTTACAATATAAGGCCGATTAGTAATTGATGCAGATAATTAATACATGACAGCACAGAAACTAGTACATTTAGCATCAGAATTTAATAATCAGCCCATAGCATCAGCTTATATTACAGGCCAACCTCATTTTCTGCTTGATAATTTGTGACAACCCCTAAGCTTAGCTTCTCAACAGCTGCTCAGAGCCCACTGAGCATGTGAGTGTCACAGACACTTTCCAAGATGGTGACCCCTATGACAAGTTTGAAGTCCTGGATCATTGCTGCTATTGACAAGCTGAAACTTTAGGCTGGTGAAATAAGTTCAGTATATAAAATATGGCATGTTAACATTTGTTTTTAGGGTTTAGTTCTCCTTTAAAAACCACTGCTTTTAATGGCAGACTACAATAGGAAGAGGGCCTGAAAAAAAATGCAAGTAATGAAAGCAAAGAAATTAGAGCCTTAGGATAAGTGTGCTATCTGTATACTGGGGACCAGTGACTCAAATTTAAATTTAAGGGCTATGGCACACACTCATGTCTGCCTGGCACAGCTCCTAATGGCACTCTTTGAAGAGTGCTGTAATGAAAGCACACATAGGTGAAAAAAGGGCCTTGGTGCCAAAATACTTCATTTTAGGGATCACCGTTTATGGTGTAAATATAAATGGTAGAGTACCATAGAGTAAGCATAGCAACTGTAACCCATGTGGACAAATTGTATAGAATCCACGTCTCTCATTTTAGGCAAGACATCCAGTTCATCTACTGTATCCAGCCATGTGAAAAACCTCTATATTGCAAACTCAAGTTGGATCCAAGTTGTTGTTATAGTCTTTATAATAAGACTATAATATACTCAAGTTTGGTTGAAAAAAGTCCATCATCCTGGTCAACCTGTCAAAATGATCAGATCACATATATGCACACACTCACACATATAAACTATCTAAATACCTATATAATGTCTACTATTGGCATATGTACTTTATATACTGACATATATAAACTATATATACACCAATTGTAGATATAAGTCAAAATGATTTCTTTCATACTCTACAGATGGGATATACAGTAGCTGCAGAGTTTGAACTTTTTAAATAAAAACTAAATGATCATCCATATTAAAATGATTAAGAAGCTTTTATCTGTGCAGATTCACAAAGATGTAACCAAACAACCCCCCCCCCCCCCCACACACACACACACACACACACACACACACACACACACACACACACACACACACCACCACCACCACCACCACCACCACCACCACCACCATCCTCATGGATGTTACCAAATTAATCAACTCAGACTGAGTGCATTCATGGATGCAAGTCTCCATTAAATGTAGCTCATAAAGGCACAAGAACAGCCCTTAACGTGATGCTAAGTGCAAACATACATTACCTGAACATATGTTAAACAGCTCACTGATAAATAACCCCATACACCCCCCCCAGCATGAAAATGATTTATTGCACAGCTTTTTTTTTTTTTTTTTTTGCCATTTGCTTAATTCTCCACAATTTGTGACACAGGACTGCTAAAACATACAATCTTAAACCAGCATGTGGTATTTATATTCGGGCTAGTTTATTTTAAAAATAATGCAAAACACCCAACTGCTACCTACATATTAATCTTTCAAAGGGAAAATATAGAGTAAATATTAATCTAGACTAATATTGTATCATTTAAATTTCAATTCCTTTGAAAGCAAAAGCATTGTGTTTATAATATAAGAACAGCGGGCAGAGGTGCCCTTGACTAGAGGGCATGTCATCTTCTCCTCTTGTTCACTGCAAAACCGTCAGGCTGGCAGTCGTGACAGATGAACAGCTTACTATTAATTTCTTCCTTTCATGCCTTCAATCCAAATGGTCCATATTCTCCACAGGGAGGCAACAAGGTCTTTGCCTTTATTTCTCTTGCATACTCGCGCTGACTCTATAAATCAAGTTCAGATAAGGAGCGAGGGCAAACATCAATCTTTTTTCTCGGCCATTGCCCACTGGCACTCTACTGAGCTTTGACTGAAAGGTTCTTCAAACCTTCCTGTGATTCTGAGAGAAGACAGCTCTCTGGGAGGACAAAACAAGAAAAGGGAGTGTAAGAGAGGGAATTTGTATGCTTTGGCTTGTAATTTAGAAACCTCACCTCTGCAGTGCTTAAGGGAAAAAAAATAAAAAAAGCTCATCCTCAAATATACAAATTCATTTTGCACTCTGAATAAATAAATGGTTTAAGAAACCTTCGTATGCTTCTTTATTGACTTACTGGGTTTCAAGGTCTCGCACAATCTTTTCTTAGCCAGCAAGTCAATGTACCACAGGAGATCCAAATCAAACAAAACTGCAAAAAAATGTTTAGGAGGAAACACTGAATCCTGAAATTGTAGAAATGATAAATAACCATTTATCTACACAGACATTATATAAATAGCAGCAGAAATCTAAATGACAGGATAGTGTTTCTGTTACTACAGAATACATAAACAGATTTCTTGAAGAGCTTTGTCTCTGCAAAGCACACTCTTTTTATCTGCATTAGGATGACTGGTATTTATCCTGTGCTTTAACAGCCTCTCAGCTGGCACATGGTAATATAATATTTCAGCTTACAGAGTGTATTAAAGGTTGAAACAGCCTTGTGACATGAGATGGGAGAGACATGTTTTTCGTCTGCTAGCTGTGCCTTATTATATATAAAATGGAAATCTCTGTGTAACCACTGGCTGTGCCTGTATTTCTCTTAATGTATTCAGATTTTTGTTCTTTATTAATAAACAGCATTAATATATTGGTGAACCACAGGATGGGACTTCAACCACTCATGTATACTTAATAAATCAGATGCCCATTTAGAGCTTTCCATATAGCTTTTGCATTTCATATCATTTCTAACAGAATGCTGACATAAAAAGTATTAGGTATCATTGACATATTTAGTAAACCTTGCTCCTTCCCCATATGACGGTTGGCCTAACTTACTCTGGAGTTTCTGAACCCATATGCTTTAAATACCAGCTTACATTCTAGGTCATACTGCAAGTCTTAAAGAGGAGAAGATCATACACTGTGGCTGCTTCAGGGCCATAGAATACATATGTACATTACTTGCCTGACCTTTCTGCCAAACCTGAACAGCTGGTGGTTGCATAAATTCCTTACAGTACACATATTACCCACCAAGTTCATAGCAAATAAGACAGAGAGAAGCACCAGTCAAAAATCCATATTATCAGATCACAATCAGAAAACAATGGATAACACATCACTTCTTGTGTATGCAAGGCATAGTTGGCTTTCTTCACTTCTAAGAAAGCTCACCCTGGTTGCTGGGGCCAACCCTTGGGTTTTTTATACCCCATTGACTGGATTTTGGTGGGCAGACAGTAAGTCCCCACTCCCTATACCTGCAAAATTTCTTGGGCACAGAAGAGCCTAGAGAAGCTCTCCTCCGATCCACCCTATGATTGAAGGTAGCTTCCCATGTTTCCATATGTTTATTGAAATGTACTAATCTCAATTGTTATTATGTTTTTTGCCATTCTCTTGTGTCACAGCTTTATGGTCTTATGCACTATTAGGTTGGAACTGTGACAGATGTGAGTCCTTAGCCATTACTGTAGGTTTCTCCCATTGTAACCAAACTAGTAGACAAAGATACATCTAAAGTGACTCTCAACCTCCCATACAACTTCTGCCTTAAAGTGATATACATACAGGTATAGGATCTATTATCCGGAATACTTGGGACCTGGAGTTTTCTGTAATTTGGATCCCTATTACTCAAGTCTAAAACTCATTTAGGATGCATGCATCTTAGTTACCATCAAATAGAAGGTACCGTTTTATTATTAGAAAAAGGAAATCCGTTTAAAAAAACGTGGAGTTATGTTTCATTATGATGTAGAGGGTGATATTTTGAGACAATTTGCAATTGGTTTTCATTTTTTATTATTTGTGGTTTTTGATAGGGATGCACCAAGTCCAGGATTCAGTTCAGGGTTCAGCCAAAATTCTGCCTTTTTCAGCAGGATTCGGCCGAATCAAAGTGCCTGGCAGAACCGTATCAGAATCCAAAAAATCAAATGACAACCATGCACGTAGCACATGGTTCTCTTCCTCCCACCTTTTCCTAATGTGGTATGGTATTTGGCCGAATCATTTACAAAGGATTTGGGATCACCCAGAATCCTAAAATAGTGGATTTGGTGCATCCCTAGTTTTTTTTTTTTTAGTTATTTAGCTTTTTAGTCAGCAACTTTTCAATAAACAATTTCAGCAATCTGATTGCTAGGGTCCAAATTACTCAGCAACCATGCATTGATTTGAATAAAAGACTGGAATATGAATAGGAATATAAAGAGGAAACGTAGCAATAACAATAAATTTGTAGCCTTAAAGAGCATTTGTTTTTGAGATGGGGGGCAGTGACTCACATTTGAAAGCTGTCAGAAGAAGGCAAATCATTAAGGATTAATAGACAAATAATATACCTTGTAGGTAGGATTATAGTTTTCATTATAACTTCAACTTTGGTCAGGGCAGAAACAATTCATCACAGGAAATTAGTGAAATTTAAGGATTTGGCCTCTTTGGCCTTCAAGTAGCTATGCCAGTTTAACCATGCCACATAAATTAATTCCACCAAAAGAGCTGCCAGAAACAGTTAATGTGTGTCACCTGTACTCAAAACAGGGAAAATAATGGCTCATAGACCAAATTAATATTTCCATTGTAAAATTATACATGTAATACAAAGTGTAACATTGCTTGACCATAGAATATGTCTCTACAATGTTCCATGATTGTCCTGAAAGGGATACTGTCATGGAAAAACAGCACTTAACAGAAAAAAATCCATGTCCCACTGTGACACCTTCAGTTACATTAAGTAGGAGAAACAATAGCCAGTAAGCAGGTCCACAGTGCAGCACTGGCTCTTTCTGAAAGCATGTGACCAGGCAAAAATGACCTTGAGATAGTTGCCTACACACCAATATTACAACTAAATAAAATACACTTATTGGTTCAGGAACGAAAATTTAATATGATAGAGTGAATTATTTGCAGTGTAAATAGAGTGATTTAGAAATAAAAATGACACCATAAAAATCATGACAGAATCCCTTTAAACTCTAAAATAAAATATGGCTAGAAATGCTGTATTGTATGTAATGAATTTACTGTAGCATAGAGGTTCAGTATCCATAACTGTAATGATACAGGCGTCTAAAGTTGTCTTGGATCATTTTAGGTCTTTATATAAGTGTCAGTGACACTGCACATGCTCAATGTGCTCTGGGCAATTGTGGAGAAGCTTAGGGGTTATCTGAAATCGTTAAGCAGAAAATAAGGTTTGTTTTTCATAGAAGCTGATGTTACAGGTATCAGTATTACTTTTTGATGAAGGCTATATAATTTGAATTGCTTAGTAGCCTTGTATCATAACATTTATGATACATACATATCATCACTTAAATCCCATCATTTGATTCCCACATATCTAATATTGTGGTTCCTTACTGCAGATTATGTATTTGATTTGTTACCACTTCCCATGATTATCAGGGGCCATGCTGGAATAAAAACAATTGCCTTATCAAAGGTACGTTTAGGAAAAATGTACATGTTGAGGATGGTATGGCATTCAGATAGTATACTTATATTTCTCTATTGCCTTTTTTGGTGGGTAAATAATTAATGATAATTACAAGTGATAATAAAATATAATAATTAGAGTAATACAAATATTCTTACTCATTTTGCCTTTAATTCCCATTGACTTTCCATCATGCAATCATAAGCATAACAATGCAACAACTGAAGTCTGTTAGTTCCACATTAATATGAACTACTTGTTTCAATTGCTTTACTGTTTAACATGTCAAGACGGGGGTGGGGGGGAAATAAACTATTATATTTGCTGGCAAATTTTAAGCCAAAATGTGAAGTGTTGAAGCTGTTAAGTGCTTTTAAAAAGGGTCTATCTGTGGGATTTGCCTGCTGGCCATTTGCAGGTGATGTATCAGGGGATCCAGGCGATTTTCTTCCCCAGTCTTTTCTTTTCCAAAGCTGCAGGCTGTATTCATAAATTACTGCTGATGACAAAAGTGGAAGCTAACAGTGGCAAAATTACGCCCAAAGGCAAAATAATTATATATACAGCCCTTAGCAGAGAGGGAGAAAGCCATCAATCAGCCCCCAATTATTCAGTAGTTAATCAGCTCTGCCCTTCCTTTATTGAAGGGTTACAGTGTAATTAAGTTGGCAGCATCCATTTAATTCATCAAACATACAACACATGGTGGTGTTTGCTGCAATCAAGGGACATCACCTTTGTTCCTTTGACCCCAGAACTGCTATAAGAGTTGTAGAAGAGAAAAACTTCAGAGAGAAGGGAGAATATTTATGTGCACAGCACACCATGCAGTGAATGCAGTCTGGCCAATCTAGATTTGCTTCAGAACAGAAAAGCACGCTTATTTTCGGTGTCATTTCTACAATGTAATTTTGGATTGCTCTGTGCATCTGCATGAAAGAGCAACACGACTTGTAAAATCAATAGAGGATAGGAAGCAAAAAGAACTTTATTCAATTTCCACCCTATTTTACATTTTTAAGTGCCATTTCCCAAAGACATGAATAGCATTTTAATATTCTGTCAGCGTGGTGACTAATGAGAGCAGGAACATTACCAAAAAATATACACTAATTTGTCAAATTGTTACATTGGCATACAAATGACATTTGTTGGCAGGTTTTCTACTGGAAAACTAGTAAGGCTTGTGAAATAACCAGGTTTTCTGTATTAATGGAGGCAGGGTTTTGATAAATAGGCATATTAAATTTCAGCTATTAATAAACAGCTGCTGAAAAATGCAGGTTTTGTTAAAAAAAAATTGGGATGTGCAATAGGCAGAATAAATCTGCAAATGAGAACTGAGATGAGAAAATATTTGTTTTATAATAGGATTTTATAATACACAAAAGCCATGAATATCTTGTAAATGATATCCTTATAAACGGTCAGTTCTGATGTCATCAGTTATAAACAGTGAGTTCTGATGTCATTTCTGTCACATGACTCATTGAAACTTGTATATTATAATAAAGTACTGTACATATTCTAGACGTTCATGGAACTCCTTGGTGATTTAGAATATATTTATATTTTACACTAGGGGATACATTATTCATATAACAAACTGAACTAAAATGCTTGATTTATAAAGCTCAAAAAACTTGAATGCAACAATTCTGCATCTAAAAGCTGCCCAGTTAATGTAAAACTCAATGGGAGTTGTCCTAGGCAAACTGTAAGCGATTTTTTTCAAAGTGAAATTCTTGAATTTCTTTGAAAGTTGGCAGACATTAAAAAATGATGAGTAGATTGCAAGCTTTTTGAAAAGCCTTGAGAATTCACATATTCGAATTTTGATTAATAAGTATAAAACATTTTAAGTTACAGTAAAGTGTAAAGCATGCTTGGAAAATCAAAATGCAGCATTATAAAAGGGAAAAGTAACAACATTTTAATAAGCGCATTAGCCTGATACACAGAAGCATTAAATCCAATGCAAATTATATAGTAAAATGAATAGTCCTGCTATTTGGCTGTTCAAATTAAGTATGACATTCAGAACATAATATAGATTTACAAGGTGGTCAGAAAACAGGGGGCTCTTATAGGAAAATAGGCTTCTTGAGTATAAAAGCAATAAGGAATATTACCATAGCCAAGGTCAAACATCAGAATAAGGTTGGGTACATGGGACGAAACGAGCATTGCTGTCAGATATTAAAATCTCAGCAGGAGTTTTAGCTCCATTATAACAGAATACACAATTACCTTCAGCCTGATGGCTTTTGTACATCTATGGCTACATTGTCATCATCTCTGAAGCTGCTCAGAATCTATAACCCTACAGCATTTTAATTGTGTTCATGAGTTTATACAAATCGTCTTTTGCAATATTTTATTTTGGCTGCTATAGCAGTTGCCATTGTTCTTTAACAGAAACAGATAATTAGAAAAAACAGAATTCAGTCTCATTTAAATCCATCGAGCTTGGAAAAATCCCTCACTCCCCAAATCAATTTCTCAATATCCTTTTTGCATTATGGTTTAGGCTCATTCTGTTTTGATAATCTCTTGTTTGGTATCCTTCAGTAATGTATAGCGATGGCAGCACCATGCTGTAGGGCTGATTTTTATCAGATTTATCTAGAAATCTTGTTAAAAAAGGAGGAAGAATGGAAAGAAGAAAATACATAAAACACTGCAAGAACCTCTTTTAATCTTTTCCAAAAAAAAAAAAAAAAAGCATGTGTTTACCATTCAGCAAGACAATGATCCCAAACACAAGGCAAAGTAACACTGGATTGGCTCAAAAATATAAAAGGCACAAAGTCAAATGGCAAAGTCAAAGCACAAATCAAAAACTATCTGAAAATACTTCATTTGCCTGACTTAAAGCCTGGAAGAATAGGCTAAACTTACTGTCGATCAGTGTTCAAAGCTGATACATACTAACCCTAAAAGACTTACAGATAAAGTTGATTTGCAAAGTATTTAGGGACTCATTTAAGAACCACCAAGAGCTAGCAATGTCAATGTTAGAAAACAAAAATGGGTTCTTTAACTTGCTCCAAAGTATGCCCAGGAGCATGTCTTAGGTCATCAGTTTGGTAAGCAGATTATCTGAATTCTGAGGCACAACTCTTTTGCAAGCCATATCTATTAGAATTAAGGAGTTCAGTAATAAAACCATTTAAAGTTTAAGTCTGGTGCATTTCGTGCCTCTTACAGAGCTTATTTAGGCCCTTAGGCATAAGGCTCAAAAAACATTAAAAAAAATACGTAAACATATACATATATAAAATTGCTGCCCTAAAAATGTGCATTTCATTGTTTGAAATGTTTATACAACTTTCTAATGAAGTTGTAAAATGTTTTTTTTTTCTCTCTAGCAAGCCCTCTTCTGCAGAAAAAAAATGTTTTAACTTAATTGTTCTATAGCTTTCACTACACGTTTCTGCATTAAAATCCTTCCTTTGATCAGGTCTAATGGTGGGTCAGTACAATCAGTGGTAGCAGCAGTGGGGAGTTGCTAAAGGGGTGAGCACACTAGGAGTGCACTATTTTTCTATCCAGTCCCGATGGACTGGCATCTAAACCAGACCTAATGCCCAAAGTGAGCTTAGAGGCAAATAATACATTTCACCCTTCATTGGACCAGATTCAATTCAGTGAAAAAAAGTTATTTCATGGTTTATCACATGAAAACTCATGGACGGGATTCAATTCAAAGAGAAAAAAAACTTTTTTCCAAATTCAGTTCCCAATTTCTTCCCATAGACTTCAATAGAGTTTTCACGTGATAAATAATAAGAGAAGTTTTTCTGAATTGAATTGCATCTCATATTGAATTTTGTCCATTCAACCTTTTTCTCACTGAATTGAATCTGGCCCATTGTTTCTTTATACAAAATGTACAGTACTTTATTTGTTTTAGCGAACGCTGATCACGTCACCTCCACTGCCACCCCAAAGGTTTAGACTTCTGCTCACCTCCTCATAAAAGTCAGATTTATCTGTCAACATAATTTGAGTACAAAACTTCAGAGTGGTAATTTAACATTTGAAACCTATGAGGTGGTGAGTAATATGGAAGCTTCCACACACATATATACATGCACTTGTAAAGAGAAGGGTTTTATCGTACACCAAATAAAATTATACTTTGCACATTGGAAATTAAACTATTTAATAAAAGAGGGTATATTTACCATTTTAACCACAAATGAATGCACGAAAAAAAATGCTTTATTGTCATGTTCAAGTTAAAATACTATGATGTACATATGGAGAATTTACAGAAGAGACTGTGTATATAGACAAAAAAAAAAAAAAAAAAAAAAAAAAAAAGACTTCATATCTCAAAAAGTATGACTTTGAACTGTGAGAGTTTATAAATGGGTCTTTTGAACCTTGCAGTTGTAAGGAAGTTGAACCAAGCAAACTTTGAAAAGTGTGCTTACTTGAAGCTTTCCGCACCACTTCTGGCTGTGCATCCAGGTGGCCAAGGACGTAAAGTTCCTGCCAATTTCTAAAGTTACACTTTTATCCACTAAACAAGCATCCTGCTTCAGGTTACCAAGCAGGGCACTCAACAGGAGCCCCAAAGTATGCATATTAAATATCACTTATTCCGCACCCTCTGCAATCTAATGCTTGTGACACCACCTCCTCACCCTTTTCCTGTACTAACAGGCTTTGGATAATGGGCCCTCCCAGGGGACACTTGCTGAACTATCTCTCAGTGCAACAGAACTTGCACATGCTTCCAGTTTAGAAAAACACATGTTCAGCACATTTAGGAATGTGGTGAAGGTTTGTTGAAATTGAAAAGGGTTCAAACAAAAGGACTTATGTCAAAGTGTGAAAAGTTTTTTTTACAGTGTTGTTATTCTTAGGGCACTGAGAAAAAGCATATTTTATGTTCTGGATTTTAAATCTTTAAAAGGGATAATCTCCTATGACTATTAAGTAGATAAAATACTCTGTATTGGACAGTATGGGGCCAATTTATCAAAATTCAGATCTGTGTAATTTGAGTTTTTTTCTTTGGATAAATACAGTATCTAGTAGAATTAAGTCAAAGGCAACTGGACTTGAAGGAGGTTATTTACTAAACATTAATTTTTCTGATTGAGTTTTCTTTTTAAATAACTGATTTTATGTGGGAAAAACACATTTTTTTTGTGCAAAAAATATACATTTTTTTCCAATTTGAAGTCATTGTTATCTCAGCTGGGTTTAGCCCCAAAACCGGGCAAAAACTCGAAAAAAAAAATCAAGATTCAGGAAAAATGCCAGAAAAATTTGTACAATTCGGATTTTCACTTTATTTTAGAGACTTTTTTCACTGTCTAATTAAATAATTTTTTTTTCTTTTTCCTTGAAAATGTTTCACCACTCATCTGAGTGGCTTCTTCAGTTCAACTGAAGTGGTACAGAATTCCCACAAAGGTTCAATTGAACTTAAGTAAGGTGTTGGCTGAAACTCACAGATGTAGGAAGGTGTGATTCAGTCACAATGTTACCATGATTTGCATTGAGGTAGGCGTTAATCTTTCAGTATACATGACTGTGTGTGAATTGCTGGGCAGCCACTGGGGTAAGGATGTCAAAGTGGTAATGTAGGTTGATCACAAACGCTGTCGCAAGCCCCCTGTTCAGGGATGGTTTCTCCACTTTGGCATACATGGCCTCTTTCACACCTCTTTCAAACCATCTGTCCTCTCTATCCAAAATGTGCACATTGTTGTCCTCAAAGGAGTGGCCCTTTGATTTTCATGTGCTTTGGTGTTGGGTCTTAGGGTGTTGCTGGGTTTGAAATACACAGGAATGTGATGTTTCTTGAAAATTCTCCTAAGTTTTTCCGATGTTCTGGCCACATATGGGGTGACTATGTTACTTTGCCTGATATACTCCTCTCCATTTCTTTGTTTGGTCTTTTTGCTTGGCTTAGATTTTGTTTTGATAAAGGCCCAGTCCGGGTATCCACAAGTTTTCAGAACTCCTTTCAGCTCTGCAGTGGTTGCCATTTTCACTCAATGGTGTAAAGTTCTTATAACCCCCAGTTTATGTTCCAGTGGGTGATGGGAATCAAACAACAAATACTGATTGGTGTGAGGTGGTTTCCTGTATACTTCAATATCCATGCCCCCCCCCTCTTTTAAAATGATTCCACAGTCCAAAAATGCCAGTTTGCCATCTTTTGCATCTTCCCTAGTGAACTTGATGTTTTTGTCCACCAAGTTTATGGGTTGACTGAAAGCTGGAAGCTCATTTGCTTTAATTTTGGTTTATTTTTTTGGATAAACACACAATTCAGAAAAACAAATGTTATTAAAAAATCCAAATATAAAAAAGTGAATGCGTTTTATTCCTCATTTTTAAGGAGTTTACAATCTCAGAAAAAGCCTTGTAAAACTTGATTTGAATATTTTACATTTTGGCTAGGACAGTTCACATTGATGTCTAAATGACCTTGTAAGCTTTTAGATGCCAACATTTTACATTAGGGTTTCTCATGTTTTTTTCTTAATTACGTATAAAAAAAAAAAAAAAATATTAAAATAAAATTTTAGCACAACATTTTTTTTTATTCATGGGACAAAATCTAAACATTGTTAAATAACCCCCCAATATGTCATGGAAGCAGTGCTTGAATTGGGTTGAAAAAGGTGGAGGGATGGTATATGTGCCGCGCGTAGAGACCACGCCCACAATTGTAGGCCACACCCACAATTGTAGGCCACACCCACTTTTAAATAAGTCTTGCCCACCAGTTATTTTGCTATTTCCATGTTTATGAAAAATATTTTTTTAATATTGCAAGAAATAGAATGACCCTAATTTTTTACAATTAAAGAGTTACACAGTTAAATCGGGTTGAAAAAAGACAAAGTCCATCAAGTTCAACCCCTCCAAATGAAAACCCAGCCCCATACACACATCCCTCCCTACTTTCACATAAATTCTATATAACAATACAACAACTTAGTCCAACAGCAAGCAACAGGTCACATTAACACTAACCTGGAAAACATTTTATAATCAATGCCTTTATTTTTACATACATCCCTTTTTGGTTTAAATGTGACATGTTGATTGCTGTTGGACTGTGTTAGATTTACTAGTGCAGCATCACCACAGCTATTTGCAACTCAATAGTGATCCATTATGCTAGTAGTCACTGTAGAAAATTATCAGCTTTAACACCAGAAATACTAGCAACCACAATAGAAAATGGATGTAATTAACCCAAGAAATGCCAATAATCACATTAATCACTAGGCATGCCAGAACTCATTGCAGTATATAACACATAGAGGCATTAAGCCCTGACATGACAGAAATATATGATGCAGAGAAGACACTAATAGGTAAAAAACTGGCACCCCAAGAACAGTATCATATACAATTAGCAACAGTGAATAGCCACACCCCACATACATTAAATTGTGCATAAAGGTGAGATACAGTGTGTATTATACTGTGACTGGAACCACAAGACAACACAAACAGCTGACACTAAATGAATCAAGCACATTTGCTATGACCAGAAGTCACCCAGTGCAAAGTTATTATACGTGAATATAAACATAAGTAGTATGGGACCTGCTATCCAGAATGCTTGGAACCTGGGGTTTTCTGGATAACGGATCTTTCTATAATTTGGATATTCATAGCTGAATTCTACTAGAAAATCATGTAAACATTAAATAAACCCAATAGGCTGGGTTTGCCTCCAATAAGGATTAATTATATCTTAGTTGGGATCAAGTACAAGCGACTGTTTTATTATTACACAGAAAAGGGAAATATTTTTTTAAAAATTTGGATAAAATGGAGTATATGGGAGATGGCCATTTCGTAATTCTGAGCTTTCTGGATAACGGGTTTCTGGAGAAGGGATCCCATACCTGTACTACTAACCTTTTTTTTTCCCTGTTCTGCTTTTCTTTCTCTTTTATTTTCTTATATATCAGTTTGTGATCCTGCTCCTCTACTATTTCTCTGTTTGTGTTTCTTTCTTCCACCATTTCTTAACTTTTTAACATATTGTTCTACCTCTTGCTGTTCTTTTGCTAGCAGCCTGGCACCCCACTTTTCTGTTTTTAAATTTTTGCCTGACAGCCTGGGGTTTTCTTTTACTATGTTCTTAAAATACTTTGCTACTTTTCTTTCCTGTATTTATCCTCTTTTCACAGCCATGAAATAAATATACACATACTTTACTATCCTAATCTTACCCCTGGAAATATAAATCTTTCCCCATAACCATCATCAGTGTGATCCCATTCTGCCACAGCACTCCCACTTTTGTTTAACTTCTTTAAACAGAGGCATACACATCGTTTCCCACTCCCAGCATAAATCTTGTCTCAGCATAAAATAAAGGGCTTAACTTTGTCCTGGGAGGCATAAAGCTTGTCTCAGCATAAATCCGAACTTTATCTGTCTCAGTGCCCCGTGAATAACTTCTTTACAGAGCAGCCGGTAACAGTGCGCACATAGTGGGAGGATCGTCCAACTTCGGCGTCTGTATTTCTTATCTTGTGCATGCCCTGTATTGCTGTATACGTCTCCCAATACAGCGCATGCGCAAGATAAGAAGTACAGACGCCCAAGTTGGACAATCCTCCTACTATGTGCGCACTGTTACCGGCTGCTCTGTAAAGAAGTTATTCACAGGGCACTGAGACAAATAAAGTTCGGATTTATGCTGAGACAAGATTAAGCCTTTTTTTTTTTTTAACAGTCCCTCCATCCACCGCTCTGCCTGCTCTGGAGTCGCAAAAAAAAAAGCTCCGGTATTCTGAACAGTAGCATCCCGCCTGACGGGATGCTATTTAGTAAAAAAAAAAAAAGTAGCGGGATCCCATCCCGCCGCATCCCGCCCCAATTCCAGCACTGCATGGAAGGAATGTTTCCATTGTACCAGCATTCAAGAGCGAGAGATAATTTTTAAACTACTTAAGCATTGAAGAAAAAATGGATAATATTTGTTCACACAATATCCCTTTGTTTAATAGTTGATAGAGGCACAACATTAAAGCCATCATTTTATATTATGTGCAGAATAACCTTAGAGCTGTCGATAATTGTATATTTTCACTATATTAAGTATATATTTAGACTGTGTGAACCCTCATCCTACTCTACCTCTCATATTCACAGCTTAATGCCTTAGCCAATATATTCTAGAGTCTTCTTTCTGTTTTTTTTTTTTTTTTTTTTAAAGAATTCACTTAACTCCATTTAGCTTAGTTAGTTACCATTGCCAGAAGGATTTCACAGATATAAGGTTTATAAATGGTTACAAAGTAAGATTATATACCTTGAACCTAGTAGTTATTAAGTACAGTATCTACGATATACTGCACAAGCCAACCCTGCTGTGGATTCCATAACACTGTTGATGTTCTATTTGTAATGCAGATCATTATTTATACAGGTCACTAGCAGAGATGAGTGAAATTCAGGTTGGAAAACAGTCCACTGCAAATACAGCCAAGTTGATTATTCCTGCTGGCACAGACTGTATTTAGTAAACAAAAATACACTGGCAGGGTGCCAAGGCCTATTTTGAAAAAGTCTCCTATCTGCCTGTGCAAGTCTATGAGAAATTATACACACAATAGCAGGTGCTCAGACCCAACTGCTTCAACTTGCCTGCAATTGTTTGCCTTGCCAAACTCAGTTGCATTTATAGAAATGTGTACTTATAGTAATAATGTAAATACAGTCGCTAGCGGGAAAATTATAATTTAATGTGTAATAACAACAGATGGTTCAGGCTTAATAGGAAAAGGGAAAAGGGTGTGGTTGCTTCAAATAAGATTCATCTGTAGATAGATTACCATCTGGATAAACCAATGAAATAGAGATGGAACCGATAGGCAGAAAAAATAATTTTTACATAAAACTTTTTAACTTCTACTTAAAAGTGAAGTTGTTGAAGTTGTGATGGAAATATTGTCAATGTCTTTTATGAAATTAAAATCCCATAATTTCCATGGCATTTAAATTACTATGACCAGATGGTCAGTTGGTATTCTAGTCTTAATCACTTATCTTGCTTTTGTGAAACGAATATTGCCATGGGAAAACATTTTTTTCAATAGGTATTCATTACAGTAATAGTACTGCTCCAGTAGACTTGTCCAGAGCAAACAGATTTTTATATATTTAATTTTGAAATTTGACATGAGGCTAGACTTGTTAGTTTCCCAGGTGCCCTCAGTCATGTGACTTGTGCTTGCTCTGATAAACTTCAGTCACTCTTTACTGCTGCACTGCAAGTTGGAGTGATATCACCCCTCCCCCACCAGCAGTCCATCAACAGACCAATGGGAATGTAACAAGATAACAGCTCCCTGGTAGATATGAAAATAGCATTCAATAATAAAAATCAAAGTTCCACTGCAGCTCCCTCAGTTACACTGATTTGGAGAACTGAAAGCAGTTCATCTTGAAGTGCTAGCTCTTTCTGAAAGCACAGGATCAAGCAAACTGAACGGAGATAGCTGCCTACAAACCAATATTGCAACTAAAAAAATACAGCCTATCTATTTACCCAGTTTTTATCTTTATACTGAACAATTCCTTTAAGCAACAAAGTTTTTCATTGTCCTATAGAAAATAATGGGATTTCACAGGGGTTGTGTTGGCAGGAGTAAGTGTATTTTGGTTGGAGAGGATGTTGAAGATTTTTTATTATGAAAGACAATAAATAAATGAAGAAAAGATCAAACTCATGTTCTTTTGAAGTAGCATCAAAAATTTACATATACGGTTGTAAAACGGTTATGCTGAGAAAAAATGGCAGATTTTTAGACTTCAGGTTTTACAGTGAGGCCCCTTGTTTCAGGTATGTAAGTGGTAATAACTTTCTGCATGCTTACTGTATATTTGGCAATGTGCAGTACAGATAGCTTCCCCTCTCAATATTCTTGCCTAAATATGGTTGCTATTGTATGTTCCTAGCTGTGATTTTAAAATATAAATAATAATTTGAATGAAAATTATAATTTTACAACTTCCCACTACAGCAGCAGAAAATGGAAAACATGAAAAACTGTACTTCCAACACTTCTTTTTTTTTTTTTCACAAATGTTTTTATTTGTTTTCAATATGCACAAAGAAATTTTACAATAAACAAAAAGGAAAGAAAAAGGAAATGAAGATAAGGTAAACAAACTATGTCAAGTACAGATTCAAATATAAGACACTAGAATAGTGTCAAGCGATCACAGAAAAAGAAAAATTGGGTAGGCAAACCCCTAATTGTAGATATTGAAAGTTACTCACAATTGTACTGTCTGTAGACAATGGGTTAGAGCGTTAGAGGATTATGATCGTGATAGAGCGGAAGTAAACAGTTGGTTAAGATGATGACTCCTGGGGGTTCCCGTCGTAAGTTTTCCAACACTTCTTACATCTCTACTGAAGGTGGATTTAATTCATATGTTGGTTATGGGAATCATTTCAATAACTTTTTCCCAATTCTTATAGTTCAGGCTCCTAAAATATATTCTTAGTACAGTATATAATGTTGGAACTTTAGCTTTAGAAATATAAACCTTAGTGAATTTCTATGTTACTTGGTAAATTGTTCCTATGAAAGCTAGCTTCATCCCTAAAGTATAAGGCAGCTATATTTTGGAACATATAGCCCAATATAAATGTACTGTAGCTGCTTGCTATTAAAAGGATTTTACATTTTTATGCTAAATGAGTTTTGGGAGCTTTTGAAAATGTAATCTCATTATTACAACATGCCATTTACATAACAGATGGGCAATTTAGGGTACAGTTATTTTAGTATTTAAGTGGTCAGTCAGATGTCATGCATGGCTCTCTAGAATAAAAAACCTTTCTAATATCAAAGAGAAGTTTTTATGCCAAAAATATTTTATATATGTGCTGGACAAACATATGTAAGATATAAATTTACAATATAGAACTTGTTATTTGTTACTGTCGCTTTAAGAAGTACATATGTTAAGTCTGCTTTACCCACCACCTACTTAGTATCCGAATACTGCAAAACAGACCATTAAGTTAACTTAAAGCAAAGCTAAATTAAGAATGCATATATAGTAAACAAAAAACACAGCAGTGGGTTCCCCCCCCCTTGAATTGTTGTACATATTTTTTATACTTCTCCTTATCATTTATATAAATTCCAAATTATACTACCATGTGATATACAATACTTTGAAAAAAAAGGAACATAAGGATGCAGTTTATCTCAGTCCAGAAGTAAGTTAAGATTAATCAAAATGACTCTTTACTCGGATCTGAAAGTACTTGTGGAAGAAGAGATGGCAATGACAAATTGCCACTATTTATTTTTTTAAAAAAATCTGCAATACAATCTAAGAGTAGATCTCCAATCTGCATACTTGAAACAGCTGACCTATCAAACTAATGCAAATAAATTAGCCTTTTTGATACTTTGAACAATTATTTAATGCTGTAATCTATCATTATTTAATGCATTAGCTCTTTTAGTTTAAACATTTCCCCCCCACCACAAATAAGGTTATATACAAATTAATTCAACTCTTGTCTATCTTAAAGGGTAACTAAACACCTCCCAACAAAATGTAAATTTGCTCTTCTAAGTACTTTTTGCTAACTATGTTAATAGTTTCCTGTTATTTGTAACATAATTACACTCCTAATATCTAGCTTCTGGCAGAACAGCTCAACGTTGCTACACCAGACAGTGGTCTATATCAAGAACCAAAAGGGATAGCAATTGTGCTGTGTTGCACCAAGTTATAATATTGTAGCTGATAAATATTTAAATAATATGGAAAAACCTCTATCACGTCACATTTGTCGCACATATCCAAAGTAATCAAATTGTTCCTCTCCATCAAAGTCTTTCTTCTAATGGTGCAGACTGTACTTTTGTGAACTGTATACAAAAGACAGACCAAAGTGGATAGAAGTCTATACCACTTTTTGACTTGAAATTTCAGAGCACCTTATCCCTATTCCGGTAGTTTTACTAAGGGGAAATAGAAGGCAGCAGATTATTGCTTACAAATAGATTCATAATTGTTTCCATTTTGAACTGGACTATTAGGGGGTTTGTGTATGTTACCCAGTTCCCTCTACCAAAGCAGTTAAAGTTCTAATGATACAATGTTGATGTCAGGAGCTGGAGGAATGTCCACTGCGAGGGGCAGGAATAGAAGGACCTAGGTCACATTTCTGTAAACTAAATGTAATGTATGCCATGCTGTAGTTTAGGCTTTAAACATTTCAATGTTTACTACAGTGATAAAAAAAACATAAAGGCATGAATTATAATAGGTTAACAAAAGAGTCTTTTGCCGCACACCACTTACTTTCTTACTGGGTGCATCCGTATCCCTGGCTGCCTCCACGCCAATTGCTACAACGAATGAATATCCAAAG